>WAAB01021623.1:115417-154774 GCA_013389865.1 Piaya cayana | reverse complement strand
CGGGAACCCTGATCTCCGACAGGTAAACACAAAGTATATAGTATATATTGATAGAGGGTGTAAACTGGAGAAAGGCAGATCCAAACTAGGCATAAGGAAGAATTTCTTCATTATGAAAGTGGTGAGGCACTGAAAGAGGTTCCCCAGGGAAGTAGTGGACACCCCATCTCTCAAAGTGTTCAAGGCCAGATTGGAAGGGGCATTGGGCAGCCTAATCTAGTGGGACATGATAGGGGGGTTGGAACTAGATGACATTTAAGGTCCCTTCCAACCCAAACTATTCTATGATTCTATATTAGCTTCAAAAACTGATGTGGGAATTGTGCCTAGCTGAATAGATCAATGGGTTATTTGAGCAATAAAGCAAAAGATATAGCATAAGAGGCTGATAGTTACAGTGTAGGTGTTAAACTTTTGAATAATGTTTAGATGGTCCAGTACATGCCTCATGATAGAGTTTCTACACTTTTAGAATTATTTAATAGAATGTATTATCTTTTTTATATTATTAGCCTCCATGTAGAACTAATGGAATTTTCAATTTGTAGTACTATAATTTCAGCATCTTAAAATATTAAAGAAGTAAAGCCTCAGCTCTGCTTCACATATTATTTCTACTATATAAGAGAGATATAGGTGATTGTGGGAGAAGAAAAGTTGTCTCTGAAACAGGAATAACTATTTGCACCATTGCCTCATGTCAGCAATGCATCTGTAGGGAGAATTTACCTCTGGATTGCAAGTACATATAAGAAGTGGTATGGAAAATTCACTAGCTTTACATTTACTATCTTGCTGTTTTAAATCTTATACCTTCCTTAATATGACTGGTGTCTAGCATTTTTGTCTCTTCAGCACATTCCCATGGCATGGATATTTATTACTTTCTTTAAAATTGGACTATACTAGTATTAGATATTTTTTATGTTCATGAGAAATTTCTAGTGCTCTAAAATCTTGAATGTAAGCCAAATACCTTACAAAGGAACATCAGGAAGATAATTTGGCATAGCATTTTTTAAGCGTCCCAGCCTCTCAAGATGCTTCTGTTTGGTATGATAGCATTTACAGACAGATTGATGGCATCTATAGATAGATTCCACATAATCCCAGCTTTATGTCTTCTGTTGTAATAATTTAGATGGAAGTTTTAAGATTTAAAATGTTATTATATGTAACATCCAACTTGAAATTGAGATATCCACTCTCAGCCAACCACCAGCCTCCAGACGCATTTTGCTCAAGGGCATAACAGAATACAAAGTATGAATCTCCAGGATAAGAAATGATACATGGAAGGGTTGGGGAGAAAAATGTAAACTCATGGTACTTATACTACAAGTAATAATTTAATTTAAACTTTGTATTAAAGACAGAGTTAAGTGAGGAGTAAATATATATGTAGTTTTAAACTGCAACTCTTATGCTGCTAAAACATTTTTTCCATAGATAAATATACTTTGTCCAATTCATCTCACCTCTGTGTGGTGTGATAGAAACTTTTGCTTAAGTTCACATACTTAAGAGATTGTTGCTCTCAATATTTTACAAAGCTGTTTATCCAATATTTATGAAAATGAAATTCTACCATCATTGAGTTATGTTTGCTAAGAGTTGTTTAATATACTTTGCAGAAGCTGCATGTTGGTTTTGGTTTTTTTCTCAAAACCAGAACAGTTTAAATGTAACACAGTTACAGTTAATATATGCAGCAAAGTTTTTGCTCCACACAGAATCACTATTTACCAGTAATTTGGAACGCATTCTATCAGTACAAATGACAGGTTATACTTTCCTTAATAAAAATAGGAAATCATTTGGATTTGGATTTGAACTGCTATAAATCAAAATAAAATGTCAATTCATTCCATAACAATATTAATTCTATTCCACTCTTTAAAGAAACACTCCATGACTTAATAAAAAAAAATATTCCTAAATTAAGAAAATTTAGGATTTAAGTAAATTTATGTTTTTACAAAATATGTTAATGTACCTACTCATATCCTAAGATAAAAGGAACACCATGTGGTCATATTTTCATTAATTCCCATTCCTTCATACATAGGCATGCCTGTCTGGCGAAATAATCTTCAGAGTCTCTCTATCTTAATATAAAGAAACAAGACAGCTGGGGAAAAATACCCCAAAATCAATAACCACCCAAAAAGTAGAAAATCCCCAGACATGACAGAGAAGGATAAAATGCAGAGTCAATAATGGAAGAACTTCTGAAGCTGTTGGAAGACTTTACATTTCACAAAAAATATTACAAAATTATGGTACTCTAAGAATTTCTGTAGTGGGAGATCAACTGCTCCCCTGGAAGGACAATGATGATGGCATTTTGGCTTTGATATTCCCATTGAAATGGTATTGAATTTGAAATCCAATCTGAGGAATGTAGAGAGGTTCCTTACGTAGAAGCTCCTTGGCACTGAATATATTTGAATGCTGCTAATTCACTTACCTGGTACTGCATGACTAGACTTCACAAAACAGAGCTATCTCAAAATGGAGATTTCACCAATAAGGCCATCTCTGCTCCCAGTACTGAGTTAGGTGGCTGTTTTTATAGATCTAGAACCAGTTCTAGCTCTCTAGCCCTATAGCCCTTAACTGACATTCAAGGTTTTTTGAAGGGGTTTGTGTTCTTTTTTACACAAGCAAACTTAGAGGATGTTTGTCTTTACCTAGATAACACTTATTTTAGAACTCCTGATCAATCATTATCTCAGGATTACTACTGTTAATTTTATTTGTTTAAGGAAGGGGGTTTTGGAGCGTGTAAATTACTATGATTACAGCCTGAATGGTAAAGAACGGTATATCACACTTGACAGTCTTGCTTTATAATGATGTTTGAAATAGTGCCGTAAGTTGAAAAAAGAAATTGTTCTTCAGCACTTCTTTTGTTTCATTATTCCTCAAAAAGTGCTGCATTGATTTCTAATAAGATTGCACTTAATCAAATATTAATGTCTGATATGCTGGCACTTATACAGACCAAATAAATAAGAAGAAATTCTGAAAAGGGTCAATAAAATTTAGATGCATTGGAAGGGTTAAAATACTCTTGCAGGCGTGAACCTTTCTGTCAGGCATGAAAACAATGCCTAAACTTTGTTTCCCTAACTCTATTTCATTTCAAGGAATACTTCATGTTTGAAAACTAATTGCTTGCAGTACAGATATTTAGAAAACAAATGTAAACTCATGTGACCTTTTTCCATTAGTTTTGAAAATAGCAGTGTATCAATGAAATTATTCAATATTACTGAATGTAGTTTTTGCCAGCCAAGATAATGTATTAAAAAAACCCCCCACTTGCACAGAATTTCAGAAAAATAAATGATAAAATTATTGATCCATTTTGAATGAACTCAAGGGAAGTTATATTAAAACAGAATCATTTTGTTCATGCATCTGCTTCACTAACAGCTTTTCAATGTTTTAAAAACTTATACTTAATTCTACAAGAAAACTTAGCATTTCAAATGTCATTTAAACACCAGTCTTGCACTATGAAAGGAGGAGGAAGATCATTTAAAATATATTAAAGAAATGCAAACTATATACTTGGTTGATCTTCTTTTTCCTTTTTCCCCCCTCTATTCTAAGTAAGCATGCTCTTATTAGCATTGGTATTTCTTTGATTTACATTTATATTAGATCTGTTTATTTAAAAATACAAATTGTCTGGTTTTCTATCTATTCTGTGATCTTCCTGTAGGTTGCACAAAGACAGGTTTCCATTCCCAAAACTTTCACTCACCCCTAGAGAGTACATGCTTTAGCATAAATATAAATGGTTAGGCAAAGTCTTATTAACTTTGGCAATAAAATCAGCAAAGCCTATTCAACCCATGATCTTCATATATTTTATATTAGTCTTATGCTCACATACAATTAACTTCCGAACTAAAGAACTGTGGGAAATTACCTCATATATGAAAACAACAATGTATCTGGTGTGAAGAGAATGCAGTAAAAACATAGCAAGCATATGCTTGTAGGCAAGATGCTGAAAGGTACCAGTTGCCTTTTTCATCTGGCTGCATTGTTATCTCCAAGTTCACAATTTAGAAAACTGTTTCTGCTACCCAGCCTGACATTAAGAACTAGAGAAAGCTGGATTTCAGTAAGGATCTATTCTGCTCATAACAGCCTTAGAAAAGATGGGGTCAGACTCCTTGGTAGAAATCTTTGAGGTGACCTCTTTTCCTGCTAAGTCTATTTCTTAACATAATACCAGCCCTGCCACATGACATGTTGCCAATGACAGACTGAATTCATAGGAAAAGAATTCATAGGAGCCCTCAGAATGTGCTTGCCCAGAGAGGGAAGGTTATGGACTCCTTCATGAGCTCAGCAGCTCAAGATTAGCTACTGAACCACTTCTGCAAAGAGTCTGTGATGGGAGCAGGATGATTGTATGATACAGGATTGTTTTAAGACCCTATCAAATTCAGAAGTGGATGTTGTAGTCCAGCACTTGATTTTTATTTGCTATTATAATGAAAGTTCAGCAGCAATGATAAAATATCAATTGTTTGCATAATACTGTCTGCAGATTTACAAGAGGTATCCAACGTGTTAGACAGATGACTTTAAATATATACTGAACAAATTCACAGTCCAAGCTGCAGTCCAAATCATGTTCTGGGAACTAAAATGGGGCTAAATATATAAATTATTTTCATTATTGTTACACAAACACAAATGCTGAAAGATATTTTTCTGAGATGACCTGAAGTTAATTCCTTTATTAAATTAGATTCCTTATTAAATTTAATAGCATACTGCAGATTCCCCTGAATCACTTCTAGTTGAGCAAATATGCTAAGTGACAAAATATGAAACTTTCCTTTCTATTTTTTTCCTGTGTTTTAATTAAATCTAAACAAATAGTCTAATAGAATTCCTCTTGAAAGAAAAAAAATAAGACTTTTTTTTGAAAACGGTAAAATCAAACATTTTGAGGTTTTAATCATCCCATTATTATTATTTTTATCAGCAAAAAGCTGCTCTCAAATTTATAAATGGATTAAGCAGTTCTACAAAGGCTTCTTTTTGGCAAGCTTTGGCCAGTTATTTCAGTGACCTTTACTTTGTATACATAATAAATGAAGAAGAATGTCTGTAGCTCTCCTGCTGAATGAGAGAAATGGAGTTTACATGTAGCTACTTTCAGACCTTAAAGTCAAGTAACCATGTGTCCTTCAACTCCACCTGGCATTCTCACTACAGGCACATATAATCACATAAATACTGATGCCAACTCACAATGTTTCCTTAGAATACTAATCCCTGTAGTCACTGGGATCTCAATTCAATTTTAGGCAGGAAGATAAATTTCCACACATAAAAACTATAATTAAAAGCTTGGAAATGTGACTCAGCATAAAACTTCTGGAAAGTAACAGAGATTCCACTGTTTCAGGTGTATTATCAAGAAATACTGTGCTTTTGAGGGGAAATAATCGACAATTTTGAGAATATGAGTCCAGCAAGGAGAAGGCAAGGGTGGTTGCTTGTTGTAGGAAATGTGGACCAGGAGATGAAGGCAAAAAATGTGGAACATTAATAGTGCCTATACAGACACAGCATCAAAGGAGACCCTGTAGGCAGAAATATGATGTGATCTGGGGTATTCGGATTTTTTGAGGAGCTCTGGAGAGAGGTTTGCAGAAAGATTTTTTGTCATTGTGTAGTAGGCATTGTAGATATAAATTAATTGAGAAGAAACAGATACCAAAAGTCAGACTTTAAGGAGAAATGTTGACATGTTGTTTGGGGATGTTTGTTTGAGAGACACACATTGTTGTATATGGGAGGTAGGCCAAAGTATCTCAAGCCAAGTAGCACATCAGCATCAGTAAATGAAAGCATACCGCTTTGGGATTTTTGGTTTTTGTTATTTGTAGATGTTAATGTTTTAAACTGAGACAGAGCAACAAGTAAATGCAAAGTATTCTTCTGTAACTGGTGGAAAGGGATGAATTATGAAGGGAAAGTTGCACACAATGGCTTTGAGTACCAATTTTCTCTAACTTTTGTAATTCATCCTAAAATTATGCTAGCAGAAAATTTAAGTTCTCTGTTGTGTTATGACAGAGCTGAGGTTACCATAAACAAGTCACCAAATACTAATACATATTAAAACATATACAAAGATAAATTTACCTTTTTCTCTAAAAGTATTTGGTCTGAAATATTTAATAGACTTCTAAAATCCAGCCTGTAACACATAATATTTCAGAGTTGAGGAAGAGTAACTTTTTTCTTTTTCATTATTCTTCTGCACAAAACTTCCCATAAGCTTCAGCCAGAAAATTTGTTTTATGTGAATTCTGCTTGGTTTTGATTATGTTTAGTTTTTATATCATATACTGGTTCTCATTTGAGGTTTTACATTAAAGTTCATAGATTAAATCAACACAGCGCAAATGATAGCAAACAAGTTGTTTGTTTCTTCAAGATGTGTGCATGGTGTGCAACTTAAATAAAAATGAATCTAGCAATTGAAAGAGTTAGCATTTTAATTAAAGTGACCCTGTTAACAGATTGAGATGTTGAACGTTGAAAGGTTAGATGTAGTTCACAAACTACCAATCTCCATGTCAGTAAAGTAAGAATAATAAGAATTGAGAATAAAGGAAGACTAAAAAATCTATTAATATAATTATACAGCAATATCATGACATTTTTCAAATAGAAAGCTATTCCTAGTTTCCTAAATGATGTTAAGTTCAAGGCATTTCGAGTCACTTTAAAAGAGTTTAAGTTTTTTAGGGTTTTTTTGGTTTTAATAAACTGCTGGAGTATAATGATGACTTTTGTACAAAACTATCTTTTATGCTCACAGGAAACCTAGGAGTCTGTTGAAGTCTTACACATTGTTCACCTTTCTTATTCTGGCTTCGTAATACCCTGAACTGAAGCAGCCAAGGTCATGAGAATGTATTCAATGACACAAAGCATTATATGTTTCTTTCTCCAGATGATGGGTTTGGGGCCTTGTTTTATTTCATAAGGTAACTGTTGTGAAAAAGTACCTGAGGTTTACAGTTCACCTTACTGGTGATCCATCAGCTGTATGACTTCTATTTAGTAAGTTTTCTACACTTTATTAAATCATAATTTATGGATATTTGCTAGTTTACACAGAGTTTGCATATAAAAACTTTCTTTTTCACCCTTCAACAATGAGGTAAAGAAGTTAGCAACAGATATCCAAGACCTGAGAGATCTTCTGTAATCTCTGTTCTTCCTACTATAGAGTGTTTCGATTCAGCTGCAATGCTGTCAATACGTATATTTTTTCATTTCAGGATTGCTGCTTGAATATGCTGTACATTATATGGATCCAGTCCATTACAGTCTTAACCATCTGATAGATCACAATGTTTGAAAGCTTCATAATTATTTAGGTAGATTATTTCTATTGACTTCTATGAGCTGATTTCTACTGATTCTTTCTAGCCACAATGGTTAGAAAAGCCGTGGAGCTTAGAACTGGTAAAGCACAGGAAAAAAAATTTATAGTATTACTTTGTAATAATAAAATAACCAGCAGTGATGGGAAGACTGAAATCTAACTAGATCCATGTCTCTTTCCTTACAGCTGCAACTCGGAACAACTTTACGTACCTTAAAGTTACAGAAAAGAGTGCCAGACAGGAGCTGTGTAACTAGGTCAGGCTGTTCTGTCTGGGGAGATGTCACAACCAGGACCCACAAGCCACATGCTCGTGTCCGGCCATGATGGNAAAGAAATCACCACATCAAACACAGCAGATGAATCTCATGACTATGTCGTCCAGGTCGCATGGTCCAGGCTGCTCCCATCGGAGTGTGTGAGTCAGTGCCAGCATGGAATTGAGTCCCCCAGTGCTTCTGAGTCTTTTTTATCTCCGTGTTTTTGGTGGGCTCTGGAAGCCAGCAGGTGAGGGGGGGGGATATGCCTGCTCCTGCACTGTCCCTTGCTGAACCATGGCATGACAGACAAGCTGGTGCCGCAAGTGGGTAGTCCTCCAACAAAATTTTTAAGGCAAATAGATAAACATAGTTTGACTTCATGGGGGATCTTCACAGAACTTATAGATCTTAGAATGGACTAATTGCAGATATTGTAATTTATTATTATTGACATTTTCTCTGACTGTAGCCAGATCTCCATTGTTTTCCTGTATGGGTTGGTCTGTTTCTAAACATTAAATGTTCTGTTTTTTTTCCAAAAGAGCAGGTTTTATCCTTTAAGAGATAAAGAGTGCAGTGGTGAAAGGACAACGTAGGAAAGAGTCACTTCTGATCTAATGAATACAAAGGAGACATTTCTACCCCACGAGGTGAATGTGTGGTCATTATCAGTTACATAAAATATTTTAACTGCCCTCTAGAGTTGTGACTTCTGGGCTCTCATAAATCAAATGAGATACTGGTGGTCAGACTGACTTATTTATATTCCCTGAGTCAAAAGAACTATTTTCCCACAATAATTTCCACCCTGTACTCATCATCTAGTCCTATTTTAAAATATCTCTAAAATTTATTTTTCACTGCTTGCTGATTTCCAGCAAAGAAAAACTGTACCTGACTTCTATGCAGTGAAAAATTAGAGCTTCCTAGTTTATCACTAACCCCATCTCCCACAAAATGGTACCATTTACAAATCAGCAGGACTTAGAAACTTAAATGTCTTTGAGTGTGGATGTGCATACATCTCTCATGTATGTGGTAACACCAAAAGTACTCCACGAGATCCAGAAATGTTATTCCTGCTAGGAATAACAAGTCCTCACATTCTTCAAAGAGTTCTTACATCTGAAAGATAGCTGAGTCCCTACTAGTGTTTTCTTTCTGTAATAACTCCTTGCTGAGACTTAGTTTTTTTCCTTATCCCTTTCTTCACATTTCAATGAGATGCCAGGCTCTTGGGGAACCTGAAGATCAAATTAGTTTTATGCACAACGTGCTAGGGCAAACAAAGAGTCTGGATGGCACAGGAATGAAAACAAAAGAGAAAATCAATCCAAGTTCTACAAGAATCCCAGTTCAAACAAATTGAAAAAAACAGAAATATCACTCCATGAAGAAATAGTTTACCATTTCAGGGAAACTGAATGTGGCAAAAGTAACTGATTCTGACTTGAACAGGACAATCTTCATCTCTGATCTGTTTGCAGATCTGAAAAATAAAGGTTCAAACAGTTGTTCCTAGGGGTATTAAAAAAACCTAGAAAGTTGGGTTGGGTTGGTTTTTTTTTACCTTTAAGGAGTAGCAGGACTGGCCAGTATTATGTCTTCTTCCTTTCTTAAGGATGATTTGTTGGGGTATTGTAGTGAAAAGTAAAAAAGTCCTAAGACAAATGCGTGCTATTTTGGGAAAGCAGGATTCTAATTTTTTTTTTTATTATTATTTCTGTTAAAAAGCTGGATAGTTTATTTCATTAAATTATTAATCAGATTGCATAAGTGGTTGGGAAATCCAACAAACGTGGTATTAGAAATAAAATTTTAGCATCCATTTCAAGCTGTGAAAGAAGACAGTTATTTAAAATGCGTTGTGAATAGGGGCAGCTTCTAGGTGTGACAGAAAATCTGTATAAAGAAGAGAATAAAACATATTAAGAAAAGCAAGCTGTCTTTGCATCTGAGATAGCTACCCAGAATTTGACTTTTTCATCCAGTGACCCAGCCAGTATTACTGCTGAAAGAGGTGTGGTGGTTAATATCTCAATAAATGCAGTTTGGCTTTTCCTGATGCACCAAGCACAGGCATCTTAAAGTGCACAAAGAGAATTGTAAGGTTACTGTAAGGACTGATGACATGTACTCCCCTGCATGAAGTTGATATTAAGATTATCAGATGTGTAGGGGTTCTGAAAGACAAAGAAATCAAATGTTGACCTATTATCTTGTCGTGATATGACATAACACAGTACCACAAAAAAGCCCTACTGCACATCAGATATCTGTTGAGCCTTAGTCCCTAAGGATGTTACAAGCTGCTTGATTGCTTGGTCACTCAATCACCACATGGTCTGGAGCTTCTGTAAGAGTATTAAATACATCATCACAGTTAACAGTAACAATAAGATAAATAAAACCTAAGGCTATTTACCTTCGTGTATATGTCTTGCACTAGACAAAAGTAAAATTCTAGGAAGGGAAGAACTGAAGTTGTTCCTTGAGTGATAACTGCAACTGGAGTTTTTTAATCTGTCCAGAAACTTCAGCCATCAGCTAACAATTTCTCTTGAGGTGTAACATTTGTCAATTCTGGGCATGTCAAGAAAAATACTCCACAAAATCTAAAGAGGTGGCTAGACAGACAAACTACATTTTGAAATGTAGCTTGCTTTGCAAGTCACTTTTAACAATCAGACTCATGTATTAGGAATTGACAAAATTATGTTTAGATAGTGGGTGGAATCCAATGTTTAAACAATGGAAGTGAACCAGTATAATCTGAATTGAATCCTTCTCACACTAAAATAAGAAAGAGATTTAAAATTGGTTTCAGTATTTGTGGAAACAAACCCTTTCTCAGCATAAATAAAAAGCAGAGCTGATACTAAGAATGTGGATTGACTGAATTGTAGGAAAGAGAATATATAGTTATTGAAGTACGTAATATTTTACTTTCAAGTTTAATGGGACTTATTTGAAGAAATATTTACTTCTAATCCTGTCTGCCTACAGAGTAATAGTCATCCCTTTCAATAAACACATTGAACTTGTGTCAGTTTTACAATTGAATGAGATAGTATTATGTAGCATAGAACTATACACACTATGCACACATTTTTATGTATAAATTATCTATATATATGCTGATAAATCCCTTCTATATCTTTTGAACTTTCCTCATACGGTTTGAATTTCTATTCCTCAGCAGACAAATGAAAAAAATATTATTATATGAGATCTTATGAAAAAAAATTCTAAAACCTAAATGAAGATTCTCTGAGAAGATAGAGTAAATGTTATGAAAAATATAGCTACCGGACAAATGTTTCTTATTTTCAGTTTTTACAAGTCATCTCCCTCCCAGGATGCCCCCTAATACACTCATTTATAATCCATATGACCTTTCCTACTGTATAGTTTCACCTAAGCTGCGTTTCTTACACCTGTGAGATCACAGAAGCCAATCTCATCAGTATTAGAACTTCTCTAGAATTTTGAGCGACCCTTCCAAAGTTCACTGCAGCATGTGAAAACCTCAAAAGGTTCTTTCCAGCTTTCCTGGGAGTTGGCAGCTATACATGCAACTCCCCTCTCTTTCCCCCACCTCCTGAAAAACTGTAAATTTGGAATGCTCTTTGGGATCATATTTGGCCTTGGAATAATATAACTCTGGAAATATTTCAAAAATTATGGTTATTACACACTCTTGGTATGCTACATAATTTCATAAATAGTCAGCATATGGCAGGGAGAAAAAAATAGGATATACAGAAACACGTAAGGGGAGTGGCCAGTTATGAGAGAGTCCTTAAAGTCATACTTAGATGGCATTATGCACTTGCTAAAATTAATTATGAAGCACACAAGTAATTTTTCTCTGTTGTACACTACTGCCCCACTCCAAATATGGAGTATTAATTATTAAGTATATTAATTTTAAAAAAAAAGTATTGTTTTCCCCTTTGTTTTTTTGGGGTTTGTTTTCTTCAGAGAGATCACTGTCTGAAAAAAAGCTGATTCTACAATTTGGTTGATTATCCTATTGATAATGGGGACAGGAAAGCACAGCAGAATTCTTATGTAGGACTGTTCCTTGTGATTAGCTTTTAATACTCCTAATCCAAAAGCAGTTCTCTCAGAGTCTGAGAGAAATCAGAGTGTTTAATCATCTGGGACTGGGAAGTAGAACTCAGCCCTTGCTGGGTGACAGGAAAGGGTAGTACAGAAACATTCAGAGGCTGGTGATAAAGTAGGAATTATTTCATCTTGTTTTTTGCTCCTCTGAAGGAGCTCAGATAAGTTCAGTGCTACAAAAAATAAGAAATGCCCTCAGGCACTGGAGATCTCAAGAATGCATGTGTGTCTCTCTCTCTGCCTCTCTCATACCAAACAGAGCAGTTCTTTAAAAATCCTGTTCCAGACAAATAATTGAACTCACCCTGTAGAGCCAGGAGAGAAATAAAACTGCCCTAATTTAAAGGATTAATGGTTAAGGAGGAATTTCACACACACTGGCCTAGTAGTTAGGTGTTGGAAGACTGCATTGTGTGTTCCTGAAAGTAGCAGCTAGTATTTCTGATTTTTTTTTTGACAAAATACAGACAGAACAGTCCTTTTCCTTTCCCTCTTCTTTCTCTCCTCGTCAAAGCCCCACAAGAATATGGTCAGATATTTACAAGACAGGCAAGCATTTTTTGGTCTAAGCCTATAATCCAGAAAAGAAGGTAGCTTTCTACAAACAATTTAATTAAAGAAAACCCTATTCTTTTGATGGTGAGACAGCAAACAGGAGTAAGCAGAGGCTAGTGTGGAAATCAGAGGTAAGATGAGGTTATGCTCTTGGTGTTGGGGTGTTATGGGGTTTTTTGGCAAGTTCTTCCCCTGTATATTTTCTTTGCTTTCAGGCTTCCTTCAGCTTCCCAAGTCCAGATGGCACTCCTGGCCATGCACCTGTGTGACAGTGCTCAGGGCACTTTCTGCATGTGGACCTGAGCAGGCTCACCAAGGCAGGACCTCTTAGAAAGAGAAATACCTTTACTGAGGGCATCTGACAGAGTCTGGGTGTGATCTACATATCCAGTTGTTCAGCACTATCCACGTGGCATGGCTTTAGGGTTTATCCTGACTGCTGGGCTGAGTCCAATGGCATGAGGTTTAACCAGGCCAAATGCTGAGTCCTGCACTTGGGGCACAACAACCCTATGCAGAGCTNGTTCACTGCAGCATGTGAAAACCTCAAAAGGTTCTTTCCAGCTTTCCTGGGAGTTGGCAGCTATACATGCAACTCCCCTCTCTTTCCCCCACCTCCTGAAAAACTGTAAATTTGGAATGCTCTTTGGGATCATATTTGGCCTTGGAATAATATAACTCTGGAAATATTTCAAAAATTATGGTTATTACACACTCTTGGTATGCTACATAATTTCATAAATAGTCAGCATATGGCAGGGAGAAAAAAATAGGATATACAGAAACACGTAAGGGGAGTGGCCAGTTATGAGAGAGTCCTTAAAGTCATACTTAGATGGCATTATGCACTTGCTAAAATTAATTATGAAGCACACAAGTAATTTTTCTCTGTTGTACACTACTGCCCCACTCCAAATATGGAGTATTAATTATTAAGTATATTAATTTTAAAAAAAATGTATTGTTTTCCCCTTTGTTTTTTGGGGGTTTGTTTTCTTCAGAGAGATCACTGTCTGAAAAAAAGCTGATTCTACAATTTAGTTGATTATCCTACTGATAATGGGGACAGGAAAGCACAGCAGAATTCTTATGTAGGACTGTTCCTTGTGATTAGCTTTTAATACTCCTAATCCAAAAGCAGTTCTCTCAGAGTCTGAGAGAAATCAGAGTGTTTAATCATCTGGGACTGGGAAGTAGAACTCAGCCCTTGCTGGGTGACAGGAAAGGGTAGTACAGAAACATTCAGAGGCTGGTGATAAAGTAGGAATTATTTCATCTTGTTTTTTGCTCCTCTGAAGGAGCTCAGATAAGTTCAGTGCTACAAAAAATAAGAAATGCCCTCAGGCACTGGAGATCTCAAGAATGCATGTGTGTCTCTCTCTCTGCCTCTCTCATACCAAACAGAGCAGTTCTTTAAAAATCCTGTTCCAGACAAATAATTGAACTCACCCTGTAGAGCCAGGAGAGAAATAAAACTGCCCTAATTTAAAGGATTAATGGTTAAGGAGGAATTTCACACACACTGGCCTAGTAGTTAGGTGTTGGAAGACTGCATTGTGTGTTCCTGAAAGTAGCAGCTAGTATTTCTGATTTTTTTTTTGACAAAATACAGACAGAACAGTCCTTTTCCTTTCCCTCTTCTTTCTCTCCTCGTCAAAGCCCCACAAGAATATGGTCAGATATTTACAAGACAGGCAAGCATTTTTTGGTCTAAGCCTATAATCCAGAAAAGAAGGTAGCTTTCTACAAACAATTTAATTAAAGAAAACCCTATTCTTTTGATGGTGAGACAGCAAACAGGAGTAAGCAGAGGCTAGTGTGGAAATCAGAGGTAAGATGAGGTTATGCTCTTGGTGTTGGGGTGTTATGGGGTTTTTTGGCAAGTTCTTCCCCTGTATATTTTCTTTGCTTTCAGGCTTCCTTCAGCTTCCCAAGTCCAGATGGCACTCCTGGCCATGCACCTGTGTGACAGTGCTCAGGGCACTTTCTGCATGTGGACCTGAGCAGGCTCACCAAGGCAGGACCTCTTAGAAAGAGAAATACCTTTACTGAGGGCATCTGACAGAGTCTGGGTGTGATCTACATATCCAGTTGTTCAGCACTATCCACGTGGCATGGCTTTAGGGTTTATCCTGACTGCTGGGCTGAGTCCAATGGCATGAGGTTTAACCAGGCCAAATGCTGAGTCCTGCACTTGGGGCACAACAACCCTATGCAGAGCTACAGACTGGGAGAAGTCTGTCTAAAAAGCTGCCAGGAGGAGAGGGACCTGGGGGTGTTGGTTGACAGCCGACTGAACATGAGCCAGCAGTGTGCCCAGGTGGCCAAGAAGACCAATAGCATCTTGGCTTGCATCAGAAATGGTGTGACCAGCAGGTCTCCCTCTGTACTCGGCACTGGTGAGACTGCTCCTTGAATCCTGTGTTCAGTTCTGGGCCCCTCACTACAAGAAGGATGTTGAGGCTCTGGAGTGAGTCCAGGGAAGAGCAACAGAGCTGGTGAAGGGTCTGCAGAACAGGCCTTATGAGGAACGGCTGAGAGAGCTGGGGTTGTTTAGCCTGGAGAAGAGGAGGCTGAGAGGAGACCTCATTGCTCTCTACAAGTACCTGAAAGGAGGTTGTAGAGAGGAGGGAGCTGTCCTCTTCTCCCAAGTGACAGGGAACAGGACAAGGGGGAATGGCCTCAAGCTCCACCAGGGGAGGTTTAGGTTGGACATTATATAAAATTTTTTCACAGAAAGGATCATTAGGCACTGGAACGGGCTGCCTGGGGAAGTGGTTGATTCACCTTCTCTGGAGGTGTTTAAGGTGCAGGTGGATGAGGTGCTGAGGGGCATGGTCTAGTGATTGATCAGAATGGTTGGACTCGATGATTTGGTGGGTCTTTTCCAACCTGATTATTCTATGATTCCATGATTTTAGAGACCTAGGGAAAATTAGTCTGGGCGCCTCATGTGCTAGATTTTCAAGTATCTCCAGGGTTAAACAGATGTGAGGAGTTTGATTGTGTTCTTGTATACAATCCTTTTGGATATAATTGTGTATCCATAATTTATATTTTGATAGGATCTCAGGTGCTTTTTGATGCTTTGAATTCACAAATGACAGTGCATGTCAGGAGACCTAGATGCATGTAAACTGAAACTAACAAAGACGTTACTAAAAAGTCTAGCAAAGCCAAGCCATGCAGTTTGATGGATCTCTTCCATGAAGGCATTCTGTAAAATCAAGTTAAATGTATTTATGCAGTAGTGTGCTACTCTAAGTAAATGTACTACAGCATGAAGTGAACTTTATCCTTTCAGAAAAACAATTATTATTTAATGTAATACATTTTTCTATGTGTTCGTGTTGCAGAAACAAGGAACCATAGTCAAAATACAATTATCATCTCAGCAAGACAACTTTGCAGATTACTCTTATTTACTTGCACTGACTTATTTTCAGCCTTGGACTTGCTGGATGTAAACAGACCCATATGAATTTCAGACAGTCATTTTCCTAAAATAATCTAAAATATAGCACATTCCAAGAGAATATGTAGATATGGTTGTATTAAATGACATTTCTAATGGTTACTTACTCTGAGAAAACTGAAAATCATCTGCTTTATAGTGTTTCTAATTTGCACTAGAATTCATTTTAAGCCTATTTCCCTTATTTCAAATGTAAGTGAACAGGAGGAGTATTTAGGTTATAATTCATGGACTTCTGTGTTTCTAAATGAATATTCACTTTAACTCATTTGCAAGCTGATTTGGTTAAATACAGAAACATGACTGAGATATACAGTTTCATTTCTATACTGATTTGTAAATATGCTTGTTTCTTGTATTCAGCAAAAAGTTGTACATAAAAGGGACATGAATACAAAGCAATAAATCGTTATCCTTTGCTACTGGTCTATCAGAAAATAAGTTTTCCATTTGTATGTTGTGGTTTTGTTTGTATCCAAGATAATAATCTATGTGATGTGTTATTTTGATTGGCCAGACAAAACAAAACAAATTGTTTTCTCTGAGCTGGTACCAGCAGTTCAGCTGCAGACATCACAGGAAGATGGAATACAGAATTATTTTTCCTCTTCAAATATCTCCTTTCTTATTTGGCATATATCACCCATTTGGTTCACAACCAGATTGTTCTTATGACTTTTTTTAAAATGCTGACTGATGTAGCACTTCACAGTTTATTACACCATACCACAAAATTTATTTACTTACAGATGCAGGAATACACATGATTAAATGTTATGTTTTAAAGGATTTAAAAGCAAACTAATATTTAAAACTTTGACTTCAAATGATGAAGTAAATGTGTTTAGAAGCCAAGTTGAGCTAAGTATTTTAGTCAAGGGACAGTAGTACATTATCATATTCACTGAATTAACTGTCTATCTTAACAATCTTCTCTACTACCACCTCTCAGCTGATTTATTTTCTAGTGTATTTATCATCACAGTAGCACTGTAAAATAGCAAAACACACTTTTTAGAGTTGCAGAACTATAGGATATATAGTTTTTAAGCACAGAGTTAGCATAGGTGTCTAAGCCAAGAGCCTAGTTAAGTAAGGATAGGCAGGAGCCCAAGTAGTCAATGTATACATTGTTCACATAAAATCCAAGTTCCTTTTTGACCATGTCTTTCCTTTGCATCTTACTGCTCTCTTTCCAAAGACAGAACCTAAGCATATCTAGAGAAAAACAAGGAGAAGAAGAATGGGTGGCTTATTTTTGATAAGTGTTGATTAAATTATCTTCAGCACATGTTTCTGTGGGTTTTTTGGGTTTTTTCCCATGTTGTTACAGGATAGAGATGAAAAAGAGTGACATAAAGATAAATGCTCTTCATCTGCTGCTGATGTTTTGAGAGCTAAGCTTAATAGGTGGATATGTGCAATGCAGATACTAGTCTAAGCTGAATTAAATAGGGGCCATTTAGAGAAAATTGCAGGAACGTTATGAAGGAAATGGGATGGTCCATGAGAGGGCTGTGGGAGGGGTCTCTTTCAGTTTGACAACGGTTATCTACAGAAGGAGTACTAGTACCATTTACCAGGGAATCTTGGTCATTTAGAGCCCACTTAGCCTACAGTCAGATGCACACATTCAATTAGGAGACCTACTGAGAAAGAAACTGATGATTATTTAAATCAGCAAGTGGCTCAATTCTGACTAAGACCTGCAAGGAGGGAGATAAGATCCTGTAACTGGCCTGAAGCAGGGGCACTAAAGAGACAGCAGTGGGGAGTATATGTTTCTTCAATTTCTTTACCTGTGGTAGGCAGGAAACTGTTTTTTATTGATGTTTGCCTAAGTTTCATAGTGGACAATAAATTCCATCCTGAGAAAAAACAGAACCACTCCTGCCATGGAGAAGGCTAAGCAGGTCATCTTTAATGAAATCCTCCATTGACACTATATTTAGCTGATAATATTACTTTAATACCTCAAATGTTTCCAAGAATGATAAAAGATGCTTTTGTTTGTGCTTGAATTTTTTTTCTTCTTTTATTTTTTTAATGTAGATGTGTCAATCCTTGTACTGTCCCTTTGGATCAAATCCTATGCTGAAACTATCCTTCCATGCCACCTGTTCTCCAAAATACATGTGCTGAGCATTCTGGAGTAGTATGAAGTTGCTTATCTGTGCATTGTCCCCACAGGATACCCCTGGGAATCTTGAGTATTTGTATAATATAAAAAGATACTTACCTTTTTGCCCCTTACCTGCTCACTATAAGTTGTCCAAAAAAGCAGCTACTTCCTACAGGCTTTCAGATATATTGCTACTGAATGATTTTAACATCTGCTATTTCCAACAGGAAGAAACTATCAAAGGCATTTCCAAAATTGTTTAATTTCTAGTGTGCAACTGATCTTTACTTAGTTTTTTCTAATTACTTTTAAAATTAGCTTATTTCTAGAAGCAGCAAAATCTCCTGCTCAGGAAGCAATTAGCACTTAATAATATGCAGCACTAGGCATTATTTGGTGTAATATGTTTTAGAATATACAACAACGCAACATTCAAATTCCTTGAATATTTGTTCAACAGGGCTGCCAGTAAACAGCACTTTTTGAAGAGCAGATCATGCTGCTTGCCACTGTTCATATTTGCAAATACGATAAAATAACACACATTTTGAAATATAGACCTGGATAGCAGATTAAAAGAATATGTATTTGGAAATTCTAGCTGCAGTCCTCAGCTTCAGTCTGTGAAGCACAATAGGTGCATTTGGTTTTCCAAGCATTATCTAGACTATATTAATCTATGGTATTAGTCACTAGTATTAATCAGTAGTAGGATGGTAGCTAAGGTACTACACTAATTATGTAAATAAAGACACTTCCATCATCTTAGTTAAGTCTTAGTTAAGAACAACTGTATTACTAGGTAAATCAAAAAGTAAGACAATACTACAGAAAGAAACAACAGCAACATAAAACCATACAAAATCATATTAAGAAGACAGACAGCTGTCCCTCTACTAAGCATGAAAATTGTAACATCAAATCCTGCCAGTTAATGCTTTGTTTTGTCAAGTAAAGAAGGGGAATCACTATTTCATTTTCTAGCCAATTCTTTATAAACCTTGAATTCACACTTTGCTTTTTTTCATTCTGTCTAAATTTTAGGCATGATTCCTACAAACGTCTATGCCTCTTAATACATCATCCTCACATGAAGAAGGATGTGAGTAGACTGAAAGGCCTTGAGAGACTTGGATGATCAAGACATCTAATCCTCTGTATAAGAACGATCAAGGGACTTCCCTGAATTAACTCCTGTTTGTATTGTTAGGAAAAACAGTACTTTATTTTAAAACTGCCAGTAATGGATGCTTGTTAGTTTTGGGCCTATTTTTAATTATCTGACATTCAGTGGAGAGTCTTAATAATCAGCAACTATTGAGAAAAACTGGAGCTTTGAGGTAATTCCAAGAGTTGGCTTGGCATATGACAGATTAGGGTCTATTTGTTCATCAGTCCTCATATTAAAATATAGGATATAGTGTGATGCGAAAGGGCAGGATAAAACCTTTGTAAAACAAAACAGTGTAAATTTTGTGCTTTAAAATATGATTTATTTTTAAGTAATGAAGTTCACTGTATGAAATTTGCTGACTATTTATGAGTCAAATTTCCCCACTGTGAAGATGTACTGAGGTACTTTTGGGATGCCTTTATTCTGTTACCTTTGTAATCAAAAAGCAACATTGATTTCACCCTCACGTAACCTAGAAGTGAATGAACAGAAATTTATTTACTTTTAAAAAATTCTTCTTTCTCTTAAGCCAAGATCAAACCAAACATGCAAAAATCCAAACCCATAAGTTTCTTATAAGAGACCTAATGAAACACTGAAGACAGAGATAGACTATTAAACAAATAATTATTTAAACAAATAATTACTTTCTGTGCATATGGGTGCTTACCATTGGTCTTGTCTCATCAGCTGAAATTGCCTTAGCTTTCTGTCCACAGGAAAAACATCTTTAAGATTTTTCAAGGTCATGGGTAGGTATTAAGTGCTGTTACAGTTTATGTTTCATCAGCTCTCTGTTTGAAACTACTGAACACATGATTCTCATAATGAGATTTTCTTATTTGTGCATGAATACTGACTCTGCTTCCACCTCCACTCTCAGATATATAAACAACCTGAAGTCACTGGGTATTTGATTTATCACCAAGTTAAATGTAGTTAAATATAACACAGCTATATGAAAGCATAGCAACTAGTTAGATCAGTGCTGGGACAAAACTAAATTACATGATATCTAGGATGGAAAAGCTGAAAGAAGAGGAAAGTCCCATATTGCTGACATAGTTGCCAGTGGAGCAAGAAAATGCTCTGCTGAGCTGTGAAGAAAGAAGGCTTCTGGCAACTCTGTATATTGAAGTGCACTGAGAAGAACAGATGCAAATGTGGAAACCTGCTGGCTATGCTGACACATAGTGCCAGAGGCTTTCTCCCCTGGGAGTGCAGAATGAGGTCAAATAGTGTACTGTAAACATCATAGCCTTGCTGGGGGAGAGGGGGCGTTGAATCTGCTCCATAATATAAGACAGGTTTCTATGCAGTTGTTCACTGTGCCTTTTGAACAGAGAAGGTTTGGAGGAAACAATAAAATATTCTTCCCTGTAAAAACATATGCAAAATCTCAGCTTTATTTGGAAGGGCCTGAGCAATTTCAGTATGTGGACATTCCCTCAGATAAATGTCTGCAGTCTGTTTGTAGTCCTGGAAGAACCTGATTGTTTTAAAAAGTGAAACAGAAGATTTAGGAGGTGAAAATCAACATGGAAATATAAGGAAGCATTTTGGAGAATCTGAATAACTCTGAGTAATGCAGATTTTGACAGATTTTGCCTACTTAACCAAGAGTAACTCAGTGTAATCTTAGTTATATAGAAACAAGAAAAGGGAGAATTTAAAATACTAAAATTAGACCACTGTAAATTACATGAAACCAGTTAAGGGTTAAACAAGTTAAGGGTCAATAATGTCATTTAAACCCATTGACTGCAACATTGCTGGTTTATTATTCTAAGCAAAATATCAACAATCATAATTTCATAGTCCTACATAGGAACTTGAGGGAAGTTGGTTTCAATGTAATTTCAGGCTTTATTTACTTATTTATTAACAGACTTCAGATTATATAAATTAGTCCATTTTGTCTTATATTTACAATGGACTAATCTCATGCATTTACTGCATCTTAACAGTAAATACGAGTGAAACACAAGGGGTGTTTCACTAAATGATGGTACCTCAATCATTTGCAGTCCTGTAAATATGCTTTAGATATTTCAGGACTAGCTGGCTTTCATATATTCTCCAAATGCTCAGTATGCATTCATTTTAGAAAGGAGTTAAAATAAAAATAGTTTGCTTCATAATGTTTGAAGAAAAGAAAGCAGCCTTCTTTAGTTGTCATTGTGCTCAGTTCCAATTCATGAAAAATGAGAAGAGTGAAACGGGGGATAAACAACTTTTAAAGTTTGTAATTTTGCATTAATGGATGTTTTGGTTTTTTCCTTCTAGTGTGATTCAATCCATGGATTTAAAAGCCAATTTTGTGATGACTTTTAAACTAAAGAGAAATGGCATTTTCTCTTTCTAAGGGTTAATATTCTATTTTCTTAACTGTTATTTTTGTAGTTTTAATATACAGAGAGAAAGAAATCAGATAGATAAGAAAGATCAAAGGATAAAATATTTTCAGTGGCCAAGAGAATGGGCAAAAGGTATGTATTCATACAAACGAGAGCTGTAACTACTTAGCTGAAACTGATGGTGAAAAATTAATCCAGCCAAATAAATTAGTTTCTGGTCAGTAAAAAGTAACTGAAATGATATATATATTTATGCTAGCAGTGTAAGAGGCAAAACTGAGGAGTAAGAGTTGTTGGTGCAGGACCTGAGAAATAATATTCTCCAGGTAACAGAAGCATACTAGAACAGCAGTCATAGCACAAACACAACTATGAAAAGATATGCATTGTTCAGGATAGACAAAAATAAAGACATAAGGTGATTGTATTCTAAAGAGATGAAAATCTTTGGGAAATAAGAAGATACGAGGTGCATAAAGCACAATCTTTTGGAGTGAAAATCATGTGGGGGAGAATGTTAAAAGATTAATGACAGGTATGATACCCGGAGGTTTAGGGTCATATATAGTTAAGGATAGAGATCTTCATGGAGTTTCTAGAGAGAGAAATATTACTAACAGTTAAACATCTATGAGAATCTTCAGTCGCTGGAGGTAGCTTGACAAAAGTTAAAAGCAGATATAATTCTCTGTGAAATGCATAAAATGCATTGTGAATACTTGTCTTACCAAGATTACAATAACATCTCAGAAATTTTGAGCCTTGAGGCTTAATTGTAGTGCCTACCTCAATTCAAGAAAGACACTTGGATCCCTTCTATGTTATTAATGGCTACTTTGCCAGTTTTCTTCTGACTTCATTGTAAGCAAAATCCCTCTGTGCTTAGACTGAAGGAGATGGTCCAACTGTTTTTTTGGCATTGCAGTTTGGAGATGAACAGTACTTGTACAGTTTGGAGAAAATCACCCTTGCTGTAAAGGTGAAGATTCATTCACTAGGTCTGCATCCAACATTGTTCAAAAAAATTGTTATTTACTACAAGCACATCATTGGATTAAAACCTATGCATAAACCAAGTTTAAAATACAAATAATTAATGTTCATTTTTATAAAGACAGCTTCTCTCACTAATACACAGGAGATAAGGAAATGCATTCATATTTGAAGCTACACATACCAGTCCTCATGTAACCCTGAGGAGCATTTTCTTCTGGGAGCACAAAGTGTATGTGGCTGCTGCATTCTTGCTGTCAAACTCCCTACTGCTTCCAGTTAAGCTGAAAAGTTTTAGCACTTAATCTGTGCTATGAAATCTACATTGCTTTTTTAATATAAATTTTTCCTAACTGGCAACTGTCTGACTGAAATATTTGAGGAGATAGTGGGACAGTCTGACCTACTGAAATAGTTTATAGAGCAAGAGTTCAAGGTGGTTTGGGGTTTATTCATCAGAAGAAAGGTTTGGTAAAGTTTTTTCTGTTACAATCAGTCAGATCAGCAAGTTTTCCAAATCAAAATGAAGTTACTGGAAATGGCTGTAAACACGGGAGAATCATGGGAAGAATTTATTCATTAATTACAACAGCCAGGATTTTACTAGTTTATTTTTTTCTCCATAACATTTCATATTTGGCTTTGTTTTTTGTGTAAAAACAATCTGGAAATTAATTTATCTCAATATAATTGGAACTACACAAGAATGTGAGGCAGTAAAAGAGTAATTCGGGGTTTGGTGCCAATGGTCCTGAAACAGGGAGTCCTCACAGGAGTACAACTTTTGTCAAATCAACCAAGCTTTCCTCAGTTATTAAAAACCCCACCAAGGAATTAGATCTTCATGCAAACTACTGTGTCCTATAATTCTCCTAAAACACCAGGTGTTATTCCAAAATGTCAGACAAATTAAGGTGGGGGCCTTCTGATCTCCAGAACACCTTTGAAATTGCGAGCTCTGAAATCTATATTTATCTAATTGAAGAATAAGAAGAAGAAGCAGAGGATTACTTGAAAATTCAAGTGAACCAGGGATCTTGCATCGTGCTGTGTGTTTTCACTTGAGTTTGTAAGATTCAATACAGTGGTTCTTGATCCTGGTCTTTAACATTCATTTCTAATCTGGGTTCTAGTTATATCAGAGCTCAGGGAAAATATATTAATAAAAGAGCTAAGAACAAGTACTGTGTTCTTCATCACCACCTTCCAATATAATCTAAGAGCTGCAGTGAATGGAATAAAAATAAAAAAATCCCAGGCACTATTTTCCAAGTTGGTTAGCTGGTACAGTAAAAAAAACCAGTATCTGAATATTCTTGCTGTTTGCACAAGATGACTATAAATGACAATTCCATGGTTTTAGATAGTGCAGATAATAAAGCAAGCTGGAAAACCCGACTGTATTTTTTGTTTCTCATCATAATGTCTATCAATCTAATATCAATCACATAATCATAAAATGTATTCCACAGAAATTAATTTCCTGATCCCCAAAGTGTAGAAAGCTTAATGAGGAACATGCCACAGAATTATTAAGGCAAGGTAGTAGTAGCCAGGTTTCCTATCACCCTGTCTGAAAGGCAAAAGAAGTTGGGATGAAGCTGGAAATTTTCTGGTTGTTTCAAGAGGCCTGGGTTTTCTCTCTGAAATATTTTGTTTTACAAATCAATAACAGAAAGCCCTGAAGACAGGGACTGAAATTCTGGCACTGGTGAGAACATTATTCATCTTCCATGGGTGGTTGTTTAGCCCACTGGCACAAAATCTTACATGGAAAGCAAAAGCCATGTGGAACAGGAATGGATAATAACTTATCTAAAGGCTGTATCTAGTTGGTCTGTATTACTACATTGCAAGTAAAGGAGTTTTGCAATTGACTTAAATAAAATGAAGATTTGGCTCTCAGTGGGATTACCTGTGAGTGGGACAACGTAACTTTAGGTTTTAAAACTACATCAGAGATATGGTAAATACATCTTTTATTATTAGAGTTTGAAAGTCATCCATGTGTATCAAGCCAGCACAAAGCTTTTATACTACTGTATATAGTTTTGAGATTCCACTGCTGGAAAATATGATCTTATAATATTTTTAAAGGTACATACGTTCTTGTAACCTTAAAAATTTTTCTTCAAAGAAGGAATCAGCCCCCCTCCCCTAGAAGTCTTAATCCCACCCCCCAAAAAAAACCAACAAATAACCAGAAGAGTGATGAGGAGCTCTTACACCTATCTGTCAGAATTAGAAAGAAGATGTAATTGCTTTGAACATGCACTTTTATACACACAACCAACATGTGTGTATATCTAGTTCAGTTACTGTATCCCTTTTCTTTCTTACTTAATTGTATTTCTTCCTGCACTTAATCTATTATATCGAGAAAGCAGGGTTATGAGAGAGAAGAGACTTTCAGAAGCACACTGTCCACAACAAGCAGTAGAAGAAAGCCTAAAGCTGCTGGTGACTATTTCTTGTCCAGGTTTCTGAGAATGCCTACCTCATATTTCAAGCTCCTTAGAATGGAAACTTTTCTTTCTTTGTTGGTTCTGAAAACACTTGACACCATTGTATACCATTAGAAAAACATCCATCACATACAGTAATTCATCAATTATTTCCTTCTGATTGACCTGAAAAATTCTAACTCCTTTCTCTTGTACTTTGAGTATCTGTCATTGTACATCTATTCATTTATATCTGACAGAGCTAAATGTGCTCTGCTCTTTTTATCTTTCCTTTAGTATCTCTTGTAGTCTTTTATGTTCCTCTCTGTGCTCTTTTAGATGTGTCAACATTAGTGATCACAGAAAAAGGGAGGACTTCAAGATGATCTAATAGATAGCTCTAAATCAGGAATTGGTTTGACAAAGTAACAGAAGCTAACCTGCTCAGCCTAGTACACTGAGCCAGCGAGGTAAATGGCAGAAATCATCTTAAAAGACAGCTAGACATTTTTACGGTGAGAGAAAATTGAAGTTGACACTGACATAGCAGAGGATAAGGGGTAAGATAAGCTTAAGAAGGACAGATTCTTCAGGATAACTTGGCTTTCATTCTATGAGTAATTCTTATGCTTCTATGACACTTCTTCAGCAGTTGATAATGCTTCATTTTACACTGAGGCAAAAAGTTTGCTAATAAAATCGAGTTTGTTGTTTTTGTTTTTGTTTTTTTTTAAATCAGTGCAGAGTTGCTTCAGGAGTTCAGGGCAGGTTAAATGTGACACTTCTGAGATTTAATATTTGAAAAACTAGCTTTTCTAGCCAGAGATACTGCAGATTTAATGTGCTTGCTAAATCACTGTCATTGGGACTGACATTGCAGGTATAGTAATAGAAGCCCAAAGGAAACATAACATATTGAAGATGAATGACATCAAAGAATACCTTTAATGGAAAACAACTTAGACAGCAATGCCCTGAGCTGCTTTGGTTCTTTATCACCTCTGTTAAAATATTGCATTGCTTCAATGGTAATTCTGAAATTGATGTGTAGGTGCATGAATATACTGTAAGAATTCAGAAATTTAAGAGTATCTGCTATAACATATACGGCACATATTATTGAATGCAACTTTGTTTTATTTGCTCAGACCTATCCCAAAGTAAAATATGTGAATATAAAGTGGTAAAGGTTGGTTGAGTTCTAAGCTCTGTAAACATTGGCTATTTCCAGTATATCATTCAACTTTTAGGCACAATAATCTAGAGTACAAGTAAAAATTACCAAGAATATTATGATACAAACCACAGAATGAGTTTTATGACAGTTTCTCTGTTAAGTAATGTGACTGCGTTTTGCGTGGACAAAATTTATCTACCAAAATAAAGAGGCAGAATTTAGCGTAGTTATTTGCACCACTTTGAACAACTAACTAAACTGTTTCCCATTTGAAAATTACATTCTATGAATAAAATCTTCTAAAATATGTGCAGACATTGTCAGTGATTTTTATAGTATAATATGAGAAGCCATCTTGAATCTGCAACTTGTAAGTAACAGCTGTCTCTGTTTAGTTGGCATTGTATCGCACCTTAACAGGTCATACACAGAAAAGCCATGATGCAAACACTGAGAAGTAAAAGCACACAATTAAAAATTTGCCTTGGGAAGTATGATTTGCATTTCATTATTTTTTCAAATGTACTCATTACATTTGTTTTGGAAAAAATGATCATCACTTTCATACTCAGCAAGCTTGCTTTGGGGTGTGGCTGGATGGGTTTTGTATGACTGTCCATGATTATTTGGTTATCTTTAGGAGCTAGAAGTATTTTAGAAGAGTGCCTCACTGCTATTTGTCCCCTGGTCTACATTGACTTACATGTCAGGAAAAAAAATGGATAGCAACAATGTAGAATTCCAATAGCATTCATCAAACTAGTCTACGCTTATTAAAATATTTTTACATTAAATGCAGTACAAGTTGGTGAGTTTGTGAAAAACAGGGCTCTAAGTGAGTGCTGTGGGACGACTCTGTCCAGCAACTAAGAGGCCACTTGCTCATTTGTTGTTCCCAGCAGGATCAGGGAAAGAATTGGAAGAGCAAAAGTAAGAAAAACTAAAGAATCAAGATAATGATAGTTTGATAAGTGAAGGAAAGAAACAAAAAAAAAAACCCCAAAGAGTATTGAAAATCTTTCACTTGATATCAGGAAAAAACTTTTCACAGGAAGGTCATTGGGCACTGAAACAGGCTGCCCAGGGAGGTGGTTGAGTCACCATCCCTGGAGGTATTTAAAAGATGAGTAGACAAGGTGCTCAGGGACATGGATTAGTGACAGATAGGAATGCTTGGACTCAATGATCCAAGGGGTCTTCTCCAAACTTATGATTCTATGCCTAGTTGGTCTCTGCCCAATGACCACCTTGGAAGTACTACCCCACCTTTTTTTTTTGTTTTTTTTGTGAGCATGACATTACATTGCATGGAATGCCCTTTTGATCAGTTCAAGACAGCTGTTCTGGTTGTGTCCCCTCACAGCCTCTTGCTTACTCCCAGACTACTTGTTGCAGAGGGCAGGGTGAAAAATAGAGCAAGCCTTAGCACCGTGCATGCATTGTTCAGCAATTGCTAGAACATCAGTATGTTAACACCACCATTTTAATCACAAATCAAAAATACAGCACCACATGGGCTGCTATAAAGATATTTAATTGCATCCCAGTCACACCATGTCCTGTATGAACTAAAACTTATTTTTAGTCTTCACTTGCCAGGGAATTATCTGATATAGAGTATCATCCTGTTGTAATTTAAGTAATTGCAAGTAGACTCCAGATCACACAATATGTTGTTGTTTGGAAGATCTAGCTGCAATGTTCAAGTTGTACCTGAGAAAATGCCTTTGTAATAAAATAAAATATGGAAATTAATTAAATTTGAATACTGAAATTTACAGAAAATGGGTGATGCAGTCCTTTGTCTCTCTCAAATTCAGATTCAAATCTAGGGATTTGGGAATTTTTGTCAAGTTCAGCAAATATATTCAAAGTTTCAGTTTAGCAAATATATTCAAAGCTGGATATGATTTTTAGCCTACATCACACCTAAAATTCTGCAGCGCTAATGAATGTTCAAACAATGATAACTTAAACAATTATATAGCCACTCACTAGAGTATGTCAATAAACGAGAATATACTCCATACAACTTTCGAAGAGTGGTAGTCAACACTAGGGCTTAATTTACTCAACTGGACTGAAAACAATTCCCATGAAACCAAACAAATAAATTATACCCTGCCTACTATTATTTTACCCATATTATTTTCTCTTCAACAAAGTTTAGACTATCATGGACAGCAAGACTATAAAGTGGATGCTTTACCCACACTTGAAATATCCTTTTTTTTCTTGTGCATGATTTTATGCAGACATAGTTAACGCTTGGCACTTGTTGCCAATTTCAGATGTGTAAGAGGAAGATGTCTATACTCCATCCCACCCTATTTGTTATCTGCCCTCTTTCTTTCTGGTAGCTTACTGTTCTGAACACTCTGAAACTTCTTGTCAGGAGTGAATAGTCAAACGTTGTTTTAACTGCATTATCTACAAAAGCAGTGGTTTCTGGTGAATTTTGTCAACTGAGCCATATGAATTAAATTTAAATCCCCAACTGGATGAAAGAGGAAAAACCTCACTGCATAGTGTTATACTTCTGGAAGTTTCTGTGACAGCAAGGAAATGAAAGTTGTGGGTTCCTTTCTTTAAATGAATCAGACTGGAGTGTAAACTGTAGATCCACTTCTTCCTTGGTGTAACTTCAATGGAGGAAATTTCTTTTGCAAGATTACGTGCTTCTGTGGCTTTCTACCACCATTTCTTTGCCCTAGATATATTAAAAAGCAATATACGGTTTCACAGCCTGTATGCCATTAAGATCTATATACCTATGTACCAAGTTAACACAAAAGTTAATAAAGTAAGCTAAAGAATATATATTCCATTCAAAATGTTGAACTTCATATACTCTGGAGACTGAAACAGTGTGTGTTTGGATCCGAAAGTCAAAAATATGTAGCAGCTTAAAAAAAATTATCACATAATTTCACTAAGAAGCATCTCTCTGAATAAGTTAGATTTATGACCTTTGAAAAACATATGAACAATAAATCCTGCACCAGCTGCATAACTGTGGTAAGTAATGCCAAACTGGGAAACAACTTTACCTAATGGAAATGTAAACAAAAAAATTAATTGGTCTAAGGGGATCCTTCATGTCATTAAATATGCAGTAGAGTTTGTATGCAACGAACTTCCTCCCCAAACTGATACTAAGCTTCAGTCCACAGCAGAATTGCCTGTCACAGTGCTATGTACACATGTAATCAATCTGTTTGTTTTATCACAACTGATGCACTGGTTCACTCATTTTCAATATTCAACACTGAAAATAAATCAGAAAACTGAAGTTCATAGTTGGTTGTATTGACATTTATACATTATCATAATCAGTGTTTCTCAAAATTCACAAAGCTGATGTGCATAGGCAAGTAGAAGTAAGTATTTTTGCACAATCATCTACCTTGTGTTTCTATGACTAAAATTTAGAACAGAATTTGAACATCACACTCTTTGTAAGGTGTTATATTTTCTGCATGCAGCTAGAATCATTGGCACTGTCAGTTGACACTTGTTAGAAGATCCATGCTCTTAGTAATAACATTCTTCTCTTTTGGGAAACATTCTGACTTTTTTTTCTTAGTTCAAGAGATATTTGTACAATAAAAGATCAAAAGGAGCATAAAGATCCTCAACCATCAGTATAGTATAGAACAGAAATGTTGATGGCATTCCTTTTGGGACACTTCATGGTTTAGCCCAACCTGTCTAAATCTTGCCATCTAAAGCCGTGCAGTTGAGCTCCCAAAAATCCCTCCCCCCACCCAACAACCCTGCAGGGAAAGGGGAGAGGGAAATTAGAGGAAAAAGACTTCTGGGTTGGAAATGAAAACTACCACTTTAATGGAAATATAATAATAACAATAATAATGAAAAAAATTAGAAAGTAATAAAATATTTACAAATACATGAGATTGCGCCCCCACCCCTTGATGAATATACATCACCACAAATGTTGCTAAGCAGACACGAGGGAATGGTTCCACAGCTAGGAGGGAGCTGGGCTCAGGGACTGGATTCAGGAACACACAAATCTGGGATCAGGAACAACCAGACAGAGTTGGTCCTCACTGGACATCAGCCATCACAGAAGTGTGAGATCCTTGTGATCTCTCAGGTTTATACTGAGCATGACATGTATGGGATGGAATACTCTGTTGGTCAGTTTAGGGTCACTTGCCCCCTCACAGGCACAGCTCCCTTACAGTTTGAGGATGGTCTTGCTTAAGTATAACCATTGGCCTTTTTGCACACCAATGCTGTGTGTTACCACTTGTAGACAACACTGTCTCAATAACATTTAGTTAGGTCTAGAGAATGAAGTCACTTACAGCAACTGAGTTAGTCACAAAACTGACTCTAATTTAGCTCAAACCACAACTTTCCACCCCTTAGTCCATACCATTTATGTCAAGCTTAGGTAATTACTACTTAAATCTTCAAATACACATAAACACTGCCAGTTTATGATTTATCATCCATGCTCTAGATTTCTGAAACTTAAATGGAAGTCTTTATCACAATTGCCGTCAATTTTTTTTTTCCAAACACAATTTCAAACTGAAAAGAATTGAGCAGATTTTAAAATCCACAGTATTTATTAAGGGAAAAAAAAATAATCAAGCTGTTTTACTCTCTGCTTTAATGCCATCTTACGTGTCATCACTACAAAGCACCTTATATGGGTGAGAAAAGAATATTTTTGTGACCCATACAAGATAACTGTCAGGAAGCATGAAAATACTCACTGCTGAATGTTTCTCAAAACCATTTCTCCTCTCTTTTTTTTGTACATGTATTTTGTTTATGTTCTTGTACTAGTATGAAAGTTTATAGAAACATATCTCCTAGGAGGTAAAAATATGTAAAATATTATTTCTTCACCTTCCCTTAATAAATGAAATGTAAATTGTATTTCAGCATGTAAGAGACAAAAAAGATCGACTGTCCCTTGAAGGAATTTGGTAAGATAAGAAATAACCTTAAGGCAATATTGTGACTTTTGCAACTATTGTTGTTTTGGAGATGTAGAGTAACGACGTCCATTCCTTCAGTTTTACCTGCCAGAGGCATTCTGCCCACAGAGACAGACCTTAAGTTTCATATTTCTTGCCTTTCATGCATAATGTTAAAATTAAGAAATCCTTGACACATCTGAAATTTCACACAAACCCCTGTAGCTTCGAGATTTTAAACATATTTTAAATAGAAAATAATTATAATCACTTAAACATTGAGAGATAAAGCTGTTTCCAAACTTGGAAAGAGGATGGATTCTCTGTCCTGAAATTCCACCATACAAACCAGGTAAGGGGGGGGGAATAAGGTGGACCTAGTAGTACCATGAGCTCTGCAGATGTAAAACAGCCATTAAAAAAAACCAAAAAACAAACCTGTCCAGGTAGATAATATTTGAGAAAAATATTAAAATTTACTGTCTTACTGGAGGAGTAGTTCAAGGTTAGATACTACAGCACTTTCAAAGACAGTCCCTGCTGTAAGGCAGTTATGCTCCTGGAACATGACCAAATCCAGCACTGTGCACAGTACACATGGAAATTGAAATAGCTGAGAGAAAAATTTGGGTTATTCCTATTGCATTTACGTAAAAAAAAAAAGAGTTATATCTTTCACAATATAGAAGAAAATCAGGACCAAAATAAAAAAACTTTAAGTTTAGAAAGTATAAAAGTTTGTTCTCATTCTGCAAGCAAAAGCATTCAAATATTTTAGCATTTTTCAGCTAAGTTCATGGAGGAATTAATATATAAGAATTATTCTCAGGGTTAAAAGCATGAAATAGAAGCATGGTTAGGACACATTAACCATATAAGCTCCCTAGAAAAGCTGCCCATGGATTTCTGACACTATGCAACTTGTTGACAGCGAGGAGGCTTTGCATTCCTTCTCTGCATCACTGTGACTGCAATACAATGGGAAGCAGGCCCAGTGTTTTCAAAGAATATGTGATAAAAGAGCATAACTGTCTACAGAGCTTATTAGTCACTTGCATCGTGTTTTCTGTTTGGAAATCACAACGCTGTGCAGTTCAGGTGTAGCATGCTAACAACATTTATCTTTTACTCGTTCTTTCAAGACCCAAAATAAACCCAAATGAGCTGAAGTGGGTCAATACATTCCCAAGTATCCACTGAAGCAGGAAATGTAATCTCATGGAATCCTAATTGTCTGCTCAAGAGACTCCTAAGAAGTGGATTCTATGCATGATTGTTTATACTCAAACACATTGAGACAAATCAAATTTGCTTGCACTTCAGTCATTGGGATTTGATCTTTGTCTTTTGTTGCTGATGCATACATTGTGACAATAATAGGAATAACCACTTACAGATAACCATTAGAACTAATATTCCAGTAGCATTACATTCAGATAACATACAGCCAAGGCATGAAGTTCTAATACTAGTTAACCTAACAATGTTAATGTACAGCAAAAAAAACCTTGAGGAAAACTGAACAAATTCAGTTCTCATGTTTTGTCTAGATGAGAATATCAGCTAAACTGCAATCTAAATTACTAGGAGTAGTTGATTAAACAATGATTTGATTAAACAAATGGTAAGTTTAAGTATTTGCCAGACAAGAACAGGAGTTAAAATTCCACTCAAACTGTTGTTTGCTAGTTGAACTCAATAGTGAAAAGCCTAGGAAACTTAATAAGTTTAGTTTACACTAATTTCAGCCTAATGAACATGAAGGGATATTGTTCAGTTAGCGTCCCATGAGACATAATAAAGAAATATGAGTCCTCCCCACTCCTTCCAAAAGGGCCTACATTTGCATTGTACTTATGTGCGTATTTCTCCATATCTATGTATACATGACACGAGTGCTTGTGGGATGAACTGCTAATCAAGAACAAAATGACTCGCATAATCCCAAAGCAGCTGTTTCTTAGCTCAGCAACACCATGAGGGATTAAAGAAGAGAAGTCTGTGTGTGTGAAACTCCTGAATACCTTCAGTGACGAGAGACCGTTCAGCTACAGCAGTCTTCAGTCTTGCAAGAAGTCTATCTCCCTATCTTATGGGTCCTCTGGATTCAAAGAAAGATCCTGGTTTAGCATCCCTCAAACAAGTTACAAGAATAAGTAAAACTGGGTCTGATCATATTCTAGTGTTGTCACCTCATCTATATTTTAGATACGTTTCCCATGGGGAATTATTTTTGCAACTATCTCAAGAATCCCTTCCCTTCCTTTGTCTCCCCTCCTTTCTTCTCTCCTCCCCACTGGTTTTCTGAATTTTGCAGAGCATTACAACACCTTTAAATCTCCAAAGGATGCACACAAAAAAAAATAATCAAGTGATGCATTGTATTGCATCCAGGACACATCATAATCATGTCTTTGTTCCTGCTATCAAAAAGGAAATAAAACTCATAATTGGATAAAGATTCTGACAATGTCAAAATTTTGACAGTTGGGGCACTATATTTTCTCTGTTCAGTAATGTGAAGTGCTGATTTTTCTGTATGGTAATAAATTTAAAATTATCTCATTTGCTACAGTCTGTTTGAACTTTCACTTCTCACATTTCCTGTCAATCAGAGAATGCAGAAAAAGAAATAACTTCTTGGTGATTGGACACATAGAGCTTTAATAGTCTGTCAGCTGCTGTAAATCAGCAGAAAGAACAGCCAAAGCCTAAGTTCAAAAACTGTAAATGAAGTGTCTAAAGCTAGTCTGGTTCCGCTGATTGCTGTATTAAATAAATAAATAAAAAATTACCTTGAAATACAAGCACAGCGGGCATCCAAAGATGTTAAATACTTAAGAGAGAAATTATAGTGAGCCTACATTTAAAAGAATATGTATAACTTAATGGTTAATTAGGCTTTGATGATCATAATATACTGAGGAATTTGGATAAATGGAGAACATAATAAATTCATTTTTCTACCTAGAATTTTTGAATGTAGATACAATCAGTCCAATAAACTGGATTTTTGCACTGGATGTCCTCTCTGTGGCCACCCAAGGATGGTCATCTCCCCCTTATTAAGAATTAAGAAAAACAGGTACACAGATAAAAATTAAATAGATGTTAGATTAGGTGAGGCTTACCATATCCTCACTGCTGCTAACTCTGTAAATCTCTCTCTCTCTTATTTAAAATGTAGTCAGGATACTAGGTGAAGGAGTGGCCAATCCCTGTGTCTCACAGTTGACATTTCCTGGCTATTTCTGAGTTTTGTCTTGCTTGTTCCATCCTGGCTGCAATGCTCAGCCTGTGCTAACCCGAACAGGGTGAATAAGGAGGCATTTTTTCTCTATGGCCAAGCTATTGACAGCAGTAGGTAATTTAATTCTGGTGGTCCCTTCCCCACTTCTCAAGGCCTTTGTCCTTCTCTTGTTTATCCAACATTTACTTTTCTTTCAGTTTCTACAAATGTTTGCTCATATTATTGTTTTCATCAATTTTTGTGCTTAAGTGTTTACAAAGTCAAACTTGTTGCCTCCTTTCAGGCTGTAAAATATCAGTTCCCATAGTTAAAGGAATTCAAATACTTTTCCTAAAGGAGCTATATTTTGTTGAAGTTTTCCATTCATGACAGAAAATTATATTCAAGTCAAAATGCAGTTTGATGAATACTGACAATGCAATTAAAATTTCTCCTATGATGGGTAAATCCCAAGGAATTTCAGAAGAAAAAAAGAAATGTTACGAACCACAGCTTCTTTTTCTTTGTGGAATAAAAAGAATTCAAATTAAGAGGGAGAGATACTCGTAAGGGAAACATTCCACTACATCATCATCAGAGAAACTTATCTTCATTTTTCAAGTGCATTCATATCTTTTTCCCCATTGCTTTAATGGTCCTCCATGGGTCAATGGGAATATTACAACTGATTTCTCCTCTTGAGGCAATGAGGGAATTAGTAATAATAAATAATTCTGATAATATCAGTGATCAACAACCATCCAAAACCCATAGAAATAGAGTTAAGATAAGGCTCAGTGCTCTTCTATGTCAAACATCCCAAAGCCCCTTACAAGTGATGCATGCAGGCATTACTCTGTCTGTCAAACAAGTGCAAAGGCCTTTGGGATACAGTAGTTTTCTAACAAGACAATATAACAATGTTATGGGATGCAGACAAAATAAGGCAAATGCAGTTAGATTGGTGGGAATATTTACATGTTTGGAAAATAAACATCTGCAAAGTTGATTCCTATTTTTAGAAGCTGAATATAATTCATTACACCACCCATGCTATTTCAGAGCAACCAGATGGCAAATTCTGAAAACTTGGAACTTTATTGCAAACATCTAGTTAGAAATATTTTCAAACATTTCAAAATGGGCTCACATATCTCATGCACTGATTTCTGTGATACTTTGAGGAGAAGGAAGGAATATTATAGCTGTTTCGCCAGTAGCTGAATGCACTTAGACTTTGCACATCACCAGTCCCAATTGGGTGAGACCACAATAGGTACAGGTAAAATTAAATGTGAAACAAAAGATGAAGGTAATTTTGTGGAGGGGGAAAAGAAAATCAGTAATAAATGATGCTTCATTACATTACTTTGGAAACAACACTTATCAGTACAAAGAAGGGATGTTGCCAAACAAACAGTGATCAGAGGGAATAAATATCAGAGAGCAAAGATTCCTGGTAATAGATTTCTAACACATTAGTCTCTACCAAACATTTGTGGAGCTCAGTACTCTAGGGACATACTGTTACGATAACAAATGCGCAACATATTAAACATACTATCACCATAAACACTCTGATTCTTAGAATCAGACTTCATGAATCTTTAGACTATTCAGGATTCCCTGTCAAGTGATCAGCATTGCTGTCCAAAAGTAACATACAGACTGGGGAAACAAAGATCATTCCTTACAGTAATGTGCATTTTATGAATCTATACCTTAACTAACCCAAAAAAGTTATCAGCAAGAATTTAAGGAAACATTTTAAAACACACAAATAATCAAAAACTGTTTACAACTTACAGCTGATTTCCTTGAAATATTTACACAGTTGATAATTCTTTTTTTAACAGTCAATTTTTACAACTATGAATACTTCCCCAAAAGATTTAATTGTCATTGCAGATGGTGGATATTTTTATCAATTGTAGTACTCTCTTACAGCTTATTAGCTTATTAGACACAGCTTAGAAACAGTGCCACTGAGTTCAGTTGAATTGGTATCATTCTTACTTATATTGGTTAGACTCCGGCAATTAGTTATTTTTCATATGAAGCCTTTTCAGTTTCTCTGGTTTGTTTTGTTTTATTTTTATTTTACCTAATTTAATTTAACTTGGGTTTGTTTATTTTCATTTAACTTTCTATTCTATTCTATTCCGCTTTATTTTATTTTACTTATTCAACTGATCAATAGTTCCTAATAGGCTCAGATTTCTGGCACCTAAAAGCTCTCGTTTTCCTGGATTCAGCCACACTACTGTTCAATAGTGTAACTACATCTCTCACCCTAGCACCAGTATAAGATACTTCTGTAACAGTTATTTTGATGGACTGTACCTCTGTGAGATTGGACAAGAGCTGTAATGGCAGGCAATAGGTCCATCAAATGGATTCATATTGAAAAAGTTGCAGATCTTGTCAGAGGGTGACCTATGACCATTAATTTTCTCTTTTGAGATTTTTTTCCTTTTCATTAGCAAAGGTTATTCCTAATTAAACACTAGCTCTTAGATCAAAGGGAATTAGATCAAAGAATGACAAAGCCCAAAGCATTAATGATAAATTATTTGGCATAATACTTCTACAACATTTCTGTGGAAATGATTTTGAATCATACATTGGTAGCTAGACTTTGAAGCCTCGTGTTTATTTATAGCTAGCGTCCTACTGATTATCTTTTCTTTTCCCAACTCATAAAATCATGTCACTTTCAGGACTGTTTCAGGTAGAGGTATCCAGGTTTTGACAACCAACCTGGAAGTGGTGTCCATCTTCAGTAATAAACACAAAATAGCCTTGTCTTTGCTCTGAATAAGCATCTCCAGCTTATTTGAAGACGATTAAGTAGAAATCTGCTCAAAGTTTTAAGGATTTGACAAGAGAAACAATTTTCCTTTGAGCCTGTATGCAGCTTTGAATCTCACTAGAACAGAACTTTCATTTGCAGGCAGTCACTCACTGCACAGTTGAGCTTTAAATTTTAATGAATGCACCCTTTGCAGGAAACTCTGGCAATAGCTCCGATATATTAGTAAGTGCAATGGACATCAATCAAACAAAAACAAAAAAAAAAAAAGAAAAATGATGTGTGTGCAAGTGATGTTTTTCATGGTTATAAACATACTGATAGTTCCTAAGCTTCTGTGTTTTGAATTCCAGACCTGATCCCTATTTTGCATAAAACAGAACCTTAAAATAAAATAAAAATCAGCCAATAAGATACTTCTAGCATTTTCCTAATTATATTAGTATTAATTAATACACATATTTTAGAGAAATTGTTTTCAATTTAAAATAACCAGTGCAACTGACATATGGAACAATCTCAGCTAGTGTTAGGGTAGCAGTTAATGTTTACACATTGCACCAATAGGCCACAGCAAGGCTGGTGTTGACCTCATGAATAAGGCAGTGTTGAAGGGAATGGGCTCAACTGCTAGGAATAAAATAGGAGGAGGAGATAGGTAAAGCTTTGCAGAGATTAAGTAGCACTCAGGGATGTGGAGGTTATTGATTCCATAAGCTATGCTGGTATGTGAGTGGTGTGGGAAAGAGCTGTGTTAGGAGGCTGCTCTGTGCTGGAGAAACTCTTCTGGAGGGTAGAGGCTGCCCCAGATACAGCCATGGGATTTCAGTCCATTGCTGGAACTGTGCTGCCTTGTGAAAATTATTCCTATGTGAATATGCAGGTAAACCTCACTTGTAACACCATTCTCTACCCAAGTATTTATTGTATGTCTTGTGGACTGAGGAATTTTTGCATTGTACTAGGAATAGATAGGAAGAAATACAAGCTTTCTTTGTGAGAACTGCTGTATGTGACACATGAAGCTATTTAAAGTACTGTATCTCTTTTGAGATTCCTGATTTTCTTGAGTTAATGTGAGACAGGTGAAATTGAGTTGTTTCTATATTCTCCTTGAAGTTAGGATGCCAAAGGCCTTGCAGTTTTTAAATGTTAAATCTTATTAAGGAACTCTGAATAAGAATACAGAGCAGCTATGTAAAATTGAACAAAATATGAGTTATTTAACCTCAACTTATCTTGCCCACTATATCCTCATTAAATGGTCAATTGTCTTAGGTCCAAATAAAGTACATGGTTTCCCACATGCTCCTTGGGCAGGACAGTCTCTGTCATGTCTGAATATCAGGTGTGGATATGCTCTCTTCCATTTCTTAAGAGTGCCTTAAACCTCAGCCTATGCTGTAGATATCCCGTTGTTTAATATCTCCCCAGCTTGCTGGCTGACCCTGTGCTTTAAGAAGCTTGTGCCAGCACAAGGGGCGCAGCACTGTCAGGGAGAGTGCCCTGTCCTTTGCTCCTGGAGCTGTGTCTTACTGGAAGCAAAGCTGCACTTTTGTCTGTGCTCACCTCCAACAAAACTACAGGGTTATCTATTAAATTGAGGAAACAACCTGTACCTTTCATCGCAATGTTCATGACAACTACATGCAGATGAAGGGAAAAATAGCATATGTATGCATTGTTCTTTAAATTTTGATAAATTGATTTTATTTGTCCATTATCCAGTTACCTTTACCTTCTTCTTGAGCTCATGTCTCCTTGGAAATAATGGAAACTCATAACTTACATCTAAAACTGGTGATGTTCAATATTTTTCTGTTTCATGTTTCCTGTTCCTTTTTGCTTTTATAATCCTGGTTTACTGTGCTGAAATTTATAACAAACATAATAGGTATAGGAGCCATAACGTGTAAATATAAAGGTGCTTTAAGTATGAGACTTCCAAGCTTGATTTAACATCTTTTCTGTAAATGTTATGCACCCTTGTTCTTACCATGTTGGGTTTTTATTAGGATTTCGAAGATGATACTGATAACTAGGGCTTTTCCAGCTGGAGGCCAGTGACAAGTGGTGTCCCCCAGGGCTCAGTGCTGGGTCCAGCCCTGTTCAATGTCTTCATCAATGACCTGGATGAAGGCATTGAGTGCACCCTTAGTAAGTTTGCAGATGACACTAAGCTGGGTGGAAGTGTCGATCTGCTGGAGGGTAGGAAGGCCCTGCAAAGGGATC
>WAAB01021623.1:101439-115353 GCA_013389865.1 Piaya cayana | reverse complement strand
GGAAAGGGTCATTAGGCACTGGAATATGCTGCCCAGGGAGGTGGTTGATCCGCCTTCCCTGGAGGTGTTTAAGTTACGGGTGGATGAGGTCCTGAGGGACATGGTTTAGTGTTTTGTGGGAGTGGTTGGACTCGATGATCCGATGGGTCTCTTCCAACCCGGTGATTCTGTGATTCTGTGATTCTGTGAAATGTGCACCTGCTGGAAGCACAGGTGAAGAACAACTCAGCCTTGCGTTCTCCTAAACTGAGCAAACTGATAACCTATCAGTTATTCCTAAGCAGGAAGACAACTATTTTGCATAAGAAGAGATTCATGTAAAATGTAATTGTTGTTTTATTAAGCCAGGATTATTCATTATTATGTATCGAATAAAGCTGTAATCCTGATTACACAGAAGGTTACTTGTCAGATCCACAAGCCAAATTACTGCTATATCCTCTAGTGCTAAAATATTTACTCTAAAGACATGACTAATTGCGTACTATCGTCTTTTTTTGGTGAACAATAATCAGATTTTCTTTTTGATTAATATTTTCTTAAGGCTAATTAGGATAAATGTAATGTGTGATTTAGATAATTTAAAGCAATGAACAGCTAAGGGGATGAGATATAGGTTCCCTGAAAAATTTTTCTGGATAATGCTTGCTGAATTCTGTTATGTTGGATGGGATCAGAAAAAGATGACTATGTGTGTTAAGAAAAGTACAGTAACTCAAGAAAAAAATCATGAATAAAATTAAGTGACAGTTACTTTTCTTTAATGATCAACTGTAAAGAAGTCAATAAACTTCCAATACTTTGGATTGTATGAGATTTGTCAAGGGAATACTATGGTTTACACTCGTGTACAAAATGTGGATATGAGGTAAAAAGGAATCTTGAGGATCCACTATTGTTTTTCAAAAATTAAAACTAATCAGAAAACAGCAATACTATATGTGTGAACACTACCTTTCATTTCAACGTGCTTAAGAAGCATTATCTCTGTGTAGATGCTAACAAATTGCTCTCTAGTTCCCCAAGTTACTCAGCAACTGATAAGTGATTAATACTTTCTGATCTGTGCCTTATGTATGCCCATCTAAATACCTTCCTTAATGGCTCTGGGTATATAACTGTCACAAAAAGTAAATTTGGAAAAATATAAGACACCTCAGAAAGGAGAGCCAGAGTATGGTACACTGAGAAATAACACAGAATAATCAATACTATCCAGCTTGCCCTAAACAGTTTTCTTTGGATTCTTATCATCAGTCTCACAAAGACAATCAATCTTGCCTAGCTTGCTGAGTTCAAATCAGAAACTCCCTTTAAATCTCTCTTAACAGTTAGTAAAATTTCTGAGACTTATATAAGCACAAACAAGTCCATTTTTTTAAGAATGATGAATTAAAACAGCTCGTGACTAAGCAGGGTTTGGTAGTGGCTGAAGATAAGATACTGTTTGTGAAAATACATTAAACAACACTATATATGACCCAACACCCAAACATGTACAAGAACACAACAAGCAATGATATACACAGATGTAAGTAAAAATAACACTTAGATAGAAGATACACAGTTAAGGTTAAAATACAGAGAGATAATAATAAGACGACTGATTTTAAGGTGTGTATTTAAGCAGGCATAACACAAAGGTCTTACCCTGATGAAATCTGGGAGGGAAGGGTTGGGGAGAGATGGGGTCCAGCTCATCAGCTGATCCTAGAAATTTCAATGACATTTTCCCCTTTTAACTTTCCTGTTTGTTCACATTTTTATTGTAACCTGCACCTTTGGGGCAGAGGTTTAAGTAGCACTTGACTGATTGAAGTCATTGCATCAAACCCTGCTGACTGGTGGAGGTAAAAATTCTTGCTTTGCTTGTCAAAACTTAACAGTGTACACTCAGAAGGAGTGTTTATAGGCATGGTTTGCCTCAGCAACAGGACAGAGGTGGGTAGCCTTAAGTGTGGAGGGGTGTTTTTGAACTGTAATGATATTACAATGATGTTAACATGAGTACAGATCAAGTGGAGGAATGGATTTTTAGAGCAGCAGCTGAAATTCATCTTCTTGGAACATAATTGGGCTCCTGTCCTTGCAGGGGCCTTGCTGATAGCAGGAGTCCACTACGCCTGCTCCCAGACTTCTCATCTCCTGCTTCAGATAGTAAGATGGCCTTGGTGCCTGTGTGTGCTGCAACTCTGCTGATTTTGCTTTTAAAAGCCTTGTACTCTTCCCACAGAGTGGAGCACCCTGTTCTACTTCTCCCCACATTCAGACCTATTCCCACATTTAGCTTTACTCCTGCCTTCAGCCTTATTGCCACAATATCTATTCCTCTTAAACTCACAAAATATTTGTACTTAGATATGCTTGTATATGCACCTTTACAGGATCATGGCTTAGAACACCTGCACTTGTTTGCAGAATTTTTGGTACTTGATGCAATAGTAAATGTGGTATAAGGTGTGAACTGAAAGGCCACAGCAACCGACAAACCATTACGTGATGAAAGATACTGCCTGTAGAAACACTGAAGCATGTTTATTATGGGGTTTTGACGTAATTGCAGTGAAATGCCCATCAAAGCTGAAATTAAGACTCTGCACTGCTGTTCCTTAGGTGTTTTCTAGGATTTCATTGTTGAGAGCACTTATATTTTGGTTCTTCTTCCCCTCAAATTACTTAATGGAACCAATTTGGTTTCAAAGATTGATTCTTTATTTCATAATAAACCACTGCTGACTGAAGACGACTACCTGTTTTATTTACCTTAGCTTGTTTGCGTATAAGGCATGACACAGCATCTTGTATCAGCTGCTGCAACCTATGTGACAACATACTTAATTTGCAGTATTTGCATTGATCCAACTAAGAGGTGATGGTAGCATATATAGCAAAAATATATGCTGGTAGCAATTTAGGGAGGCAACTAAGTTTTCTGCTTTTGTGAAATGAATTAATTGTTTTAGAAACTTAGTTGTCATGTTTTCTACAGACTATAGGAATCCTTCCCCTGGTGGAGGTGATAACACTGAAAACAGTCGTTTTATTAAGCTGAAATCTCCTGTAACAACCTCTCTGTGTAGAGTATGGGCTGAATGAACTCTTCCCAGACATCTCCTATATGCAGTATAGTATAAAATCTGTGTTTTGTGTTCTGTCTTCTAAAAATACCATGCTTGGGTTCTTTGTGAAGGCTGAAGCAGGAGCTCAATGCCAGCAGTTCCTTACTGTAAATGTGGTTTTCTGATTTTAGTTATGTTATTTAGAGTAGACTTTTCTGTTACTTACCTGAATACCACATACTGTTGACTACAACTATCACAAGTTTAAATAATGGATTATCAGCACATAATGTATCAGAGTGCAAGAAATATTTATAGGGAGAATGAGGCCTAATTCCATTATTTCTTCATGATAAAAACATTGGTTTGGAAAGTATTATAAGTGTGGTCACCAGGAAATCTTGCATGAATATACTTGTTATCAAACTGCATGTGATAACCAAGAGCCTGGTATGTATCAAGAGTGCAGTTTTGTAGCTGTAATTTATCTATAAATCCACTTACATAATATTAGTATCAATCTACATGTTGAGCAGTGCTCTTGCTTTTAGACTTCTGATGGTCCTGGAAGTACTGCTGCTTGCTTTCCCCCATCTACAAATTGTGCTGTAAGTTAGTATGTATCAAGGCACCTTATTATACATCTTCATTTATTTCTTATCTTGCTCATTTTTTTGGTCTTTATTAATACATGACACTCTAGAACACCCTTCGGTGATGATTTATATTTGTGTCACAGAAATTGCAACCTGCAAAAAGGAAATTCCCTCCCTCAAATGTATGATAAATATACTCAAGGCTGTAATGACATTAAATGTTAATGTTTTCCTGAAATGAATCAGACAGAAGAGGTCTTTGAAGGAAGAGTAACCCAGAAAGCATGATCAATTGAAACCAAAGTTCCTAATAAAATTCTTCATGTACCCTTCACTGTGAATGATGCTTCAAAGTACTAGGCCATTTCAGAAAGTGATGATATTTGTGCACTAATAGCAGTAGAGAACCTCTTAAAGAAACAGTACATTTTGAGGGTTTTCAAATATGCCTAAGATTTGGCAAGAAAGGAAGCTGGATGATAGACCATTAAATAAGAGTTTTAAGCAGAAGATGGGTTTAATGTGGGATACTGGACACCTTGGCTAATTGCGGAGTTGATATGTTAGGCTTTTCCTTATATTAATGCACTACTGTTGAAGAGGTCTTGGTGATCAAAATGTTTTCCATTTTTTCATGCAATTTAATTTCATAATAAATAGAGATCTCAGAGGCATTCAAATGTCCCCAAATACATAGATAAATAGATATAAGTTATTTGGGGTTGCTTTATGGAAGCAATTTCTGGTGAGGGAGTTACAAGAAAAATAAACATTAATTAGTATCTCAACAGTTCCTGGTTTATATCCACTGGTTGGGCATTTAATGATGATGATTAATATTTCCCTGAAAAGCACAAGTTGTAGCACCTTTGGGGTTTTTTTTAATGGATATAAACCCTAGGATGTGAGTAACTGAGGTCTTACTTGTGAATCCCTGAAAAACTATGGGGATTTAGATTTCTCCTACCAGGAGTCTCTGTGGGGACAGAGGTCTTGGGACCTTATGATATTTGGATAATGAAGTATATAGCTGCTTATGATTAATTGTATTGACCCCTTAAGAACTGCCTCACCTTGCAACAGTGTGTCTAACGCCATGGTGACTAATTTTTTCAGTTGTCTGTCTGAATGCCTTAAGTATAAATGGCAGTGGCTTTACTATCTTGATGCACAGACATGAATGCTTTCACTGTGAACTATTATAAAACGTAGTCTTAGGATTTGCTGTGATGTGTGTGCCTGTGGCCTTATTGTGGAAAGGGGAAGGAGGTATACACCCAACAGGAAATCTTGTTTTCCTTTGGAGAACTGGGAAATCTGATCTAAGGCTTTTGACTGATTTGATTATGAGAAGAGACGTAGGTTGAAGCTGTACCATTACTGTCATCAGATCTTAACTTCCTGCATTTTAAATGCTCATTAAAAATCTCAGAACCTACAGAAATTCCTAAATGAATGTGCTGTAAGGGTAAGCTTGACATCAACCTACAAGGGCCTCAGGACAGAGGCAGCATTATAAAGCAAATGATCTGTGACAACATACTGCTGTCACTGAATGAGAAGGGCTGGAGAAATGCTTATTCTGCTCTTTCTATATGTTCTGTGTTCAAGTACTAGTCACAGAAGTTGATCTTGAAGATCTTAAGGGCAAATAATTGCAATGTGTTCATGAAAAACATTGTTTCCTGATCTTACTAATTTTTGCAAAGCTGTATCTGCTGTTCCATTGTGCTTTCAGCCTGCCCTCCAGAAACAGGTTACGTTTAACTGGAGGAAGACCTCTCTGGGCTCATATGACATAATACAGCAGAGGATGGTTTTAACTTTGTTTCCTCTTGCGGGTTTACAATATGTAAGCTGTTAAAAGGGAAAGACCATACTTCTTCAAAGGGCAGGGGCATCAGGCCAGCCAAGGCCTCTTCTGAGAGCTGATCGCCTTAGGAGACCATCAAGGAAGCTGGCAAAGGTGAGAGGCTACTTGGGTCTGGCCACCATGGGAAATGGTGTGTGTGAGGGCAGGGAGCTTTAGCCTGGGGCTGGACACCTCTGGAGTTAATGAAATTCCCTGAGTAAATTCACAGGGCAATCTAATTGAGCTTTGTGGCTCTGGCTTAAAAGTGGCGAGATTCAGGAGAGCCTGGAGAAAACAGGGTGTCTGAGCAGCAACTGGCTCATGAGGATCTGAAGTATCAGAGTGGTAGGGCCATTAACCTGTCATGACCTTATCCAAGAGGGAGGTGGGGGTGAGAATTGGTTAAACACGGCTGAGGAGAGTGAGTAATTATAGAAAAAGAAGGGCTGAAGGCTGTTCTGCACCAGGTGCAATTACTCCTAGCTCCAAAATCCTTGACTAGGGAGGACTTTCTAATTGACATGGGTGGCCAAACCCAACCTCAGTACTGAGGTGATTGCAATCAGGCGTGCTGGGGGTAGACAGCCCTCTTGAGGGTAAAAACCGGCTACAAGCTTCCTCTGATCCTTCCACTAGCTTTGACCAATGAAAATATTTTCAATTAAGAAGTAAGCAATTCTGTTTCCCTTCATTCTGCAGTGAAACCATTGCTCATGAAAATACATATTATAAAACAGACTAAAAATGAATAGGGCTCTAACAGCTGCTCTCTAAATGTAATGTAAAATTTCCTGTTCTCTATCCTCAAACTCAGAGAATGAAACTCCTGCACCAAGAGCTACCAGAGGGAAAGCAAATACTTACGGAAGTGTATGCACTACAGCCTAGTTAAACTTATTTTTTCCACAGTTTTTGCCTGAAGCACTTCTCGGTAATGACTTACCTTAAGGCTTTTTTTTTTTCTCTCTAGAGCAGGACTCCTAAAGCTAAAATGTAACTATTAGAAGATAAAATAAAGCTTTCCAACTTGGGAACTTCTGAGGTTTCTTCATTACTCTTTATACTTGCAACGCATTTCTAAAATGCAAGGCAGGAAGGCTAAATACAAACCAGAGAATTATCCCCTATGTAATTCAAGTAATTTTAGAGAGACTGATAACCAGCCTTGGGTTATGGAAGTTACTAATCTCAAATAAATAAAATGTACTGATTTGTGTTAATGCACAATACAATTGCCCCTTGAAAATATGGAAAAAAGCTGCTTTTGGCATCATACATTTATGAAGTACAAAGAAAGAAATTTGGGTTTGCTTATCCACGTTAGTTGTATCTTGCATAATAGTACGGCTAACTGCAGTGAATAGCAGACATTGAACTTAAACTTTTAGTATAGGTAACATTAAATTAAAAACCATTCTGTGGTTTGTTCTTCTGAAATACTGGTCCTACATGACAATGTCAGATAAAACAACACTTGGGTTGTTTGATCTAACCTTTCTTTATGGATGGCTTTTGGTTTGGTTTGCCACACTGCAGACAATATCCTCTGAAAATGTGCAGCTTCAGAGGAGAACACACAGTGTTCCTGCTCATACATGGAATGTATATAGGTAAATGTGTACTCATGGAATTGAGAAGTTCTAATGAAAAGTTGTCAGAGCTCCAAACTTTTTTCAGTAAGAACTCCTACTCAGGCATTCCTGTGTGCATGTGTGTCATAGACAGATGTGGGGGTGTAATTCCTCTAGGACAGAAAACATAGGGGGTTAAAAAACCCTCAAAGTTTGAACAACTGTGTAGAATTTTCAACTCATATTAGAGCATGCAAGAATACATCTATATTATATTTTCATGATGAGCAAAAGCTATAGGCTATTTTTCTCTTGAATAAATTTATTACTACTAAATCTGAAGAGTGAAATCAAATTTAGGTGTTAATGTATTACAAAGAATTGGAGGAATAACTACCAGAGTTTCTAACTTACTCTAAAGACCTTAACGGGACGTGAAGTCTTGTTAATGTCATTTGTGTGACTGTGGAGAGAATTTTATTTGGCTGTTCTAAAGAGTATCTGGGGTTGAATTTGATCAGAAAGAGAATGGTGATTTCCTGCTTTGACCTTCAAGTATGGATTTATTTTTTTTACAAGTTTTCCACTGCTTTAAACATGCGCTAGTAAAAAATGCCATCAAACTTTTTAGTACTACACTCCTGCTCAGTTAGAATTTGGGAACCTTTAAGAGATACTGCCTGCTTATCTCCACCTTTAGATTTATACATTATTTAATTTTCATCCAAAAGTCCCTTTAATGACAACACATGTTATTCCAACCACATCTACATCTAGCTGAAGTAACTAACAAAGTGCAACAAAAGGTACAATAAGGTTTCCCCAAACATTAATTGGATCTGTGATGCAAGAAAAAGGACACAATGAAGACATTGTTGGTACCTGAGGATGGAGGAAAAAAAAAAAAAAAAAGCTAATGCTTCTGAAGTTGCTTGCAAAGTTCTATAGAAAATATCTAAATCTAGAGATGGAGAGAAAGCATGTGTACCAGGTAGCACAGAGCAGAGCAAGCATAAGAAATAGAAGACACTCTATTACCTGCTGTGTGTATACTTGCAGTTTTTATTGCCTGTGTAACAGCTGTGCTGTTTCTCACTGCTTCAGTTTGTTCTTCAAATGAAACTCCAACCTGTCCCTATACTATTGTGAATGTATAGCTAAAGCAATAAATTTATAGCACTGCAAGTGATGACTTATTAAGTACAACAGGAAGTGAGTTATCTGCTTCTTACGAATGTAACAGGAAGGAAATACATCTTACAACAAATAGCATTCACTCTAGCAGTTCATAAAGTGTTGTGCATTAAAATCAAAAGAGGATCCCAAGATTTTTTATGAATCACACACAATGGAAATGTCTTTAAGTTGTTAATGACATACTTCTGTGTATATTTTAAAATGTGGTTTTATGCATTCTTGTCACTCAGCACTTGGCATCTAAGTACTCTGTGTATTTGTTTTCTGCTAAAACTTGTACTTTTTTTTTTCTACAGGGTTTGCCTGATCACATACCTTGGTATTGGGGTCTTTTGAAATCCTTCTTAGCCTCCTGAGCTCTGTTAATACCGGTGTCTGCCTCCTTGATTGCTGGTGCCTTCCAGGCCTGCTTATTTGTGCTGTCAAGAGAATAAAGTTGCACCAGATCATGCAGGTGATCTTGATGTCACCTCCTTCCTTCTTCACAGCTCTTATTGAGCTTACAAAATGCCTTAGGAGGTCAGACCAGGAGCCCTTCTAGCTCAGCATTCTGGCTGATTTGAGATATTTAGGGAGAATGTGGTCTGTTTACCTCATACTCTCTCCAGCATCAATAATTATTGTATTAAGGATGATAAATGGATCATACTTATCTTACCTATAGAGTTTCTTGTGGAAGTGTCTGAATTTTTTGACCATACTGTGAACTTGCTGCTGCTGCACCTAGCTCCAGAACTTCCTGGGGCAAAGTCTGAAAAAGTAGTAAGGATGCACTTCCTTTTAAATAAGCTGCACATTGGTTCTAGTATTGTAGGATTTGGTGAATGTTTTGCATTCAGCTTACATAATGCATTGATAAACTTATAAGCTACAGCCATACTCCCCATTTTTCTTTTTCCAGGTGAAGAATTCCAGTCTTAGTAACAATTTGCAAGGAGGGAGTCTGTCTCCCCAATCCATTCCCAATGCCTTTAACTGCACCTTGAATTTATCTGTGTCTTTGAGATATGTAGATCAGAACTACAGGCAGCACTTGCTCAACAGGACTGCAAGGAGATTTTGTGTAGTTGTAAAGTGTTGTTGTCTGTTACCTATACCCCTACTGATGACATCATGCACCTTTTCTTTGGCTGCAATGCACATTGACAATTCTGCTTTAATCTATTCAATTGTGACTCTTCTGTTTCTTTCCTGAGTTTTAGCTAAGTAAGGCATGATTTCTTTTTCTCTAGATGCACAGCACCATATGAGCTTATCTGTGACACAGGTTGCATAGCACTTGCCCTTCTACAGATCACTGGTGAAGATATATTCCTGGGGTTCCATCACCTGACTTTAAGAAATTCCCACTGCTGACTTCTGTCATGAGAATTGACCGTTAAGCCCTATCCTTTCCTTGACATTTTTTTAATTAGTTCTCAAGTAATGAAAAAGACATCTCTCCCAATTCCAGAGCAGGCTCTTTAACAAAGCCTTGACAAAATATTTATATTCATATGTTTTTCTGACACTATTATAGCCCTCTACAAGCTTTGTGAATTTAAATTCTCTTTTATGGAGATACTTCATCTTTCTCAGTTGGTTCTGTTTACCCTTGCCCTCAGTAAACTTACTTTTGATTGCAGACTTGACCACCCTATCGGGTTTGGAAATCGTTCATTGCTCAGTCTTCCCTCTAGACTCTTCTTGTTATATGACATCTGTGCTGGCAATCCTTCAGTCTGTAAGAATAGGTGAAGGCACTTTGCTCAGCAGTTCTGCAACCTCACCTCTGATTTCCTTCAGAGCACTTTGATAAATGCCATCTGATCCTGAGATCTTGGGAGCATCTAGCTTATCTGTTTAAAGCAATTACACAGAAGGCATTAGATCTAGATCTTCTAGGCTAGCAGCTACAGAGAATCTGGCTTCTTGTCACAGTCTTTTATCAGTGGGTGCCCATTAAACATTTGTCATCAGCTTTCTCACCAGTGCCCCACCTGGTCCCCTGCTTTTGATGTATTTAAAGAATTCTGTGTTACTGTGCTACCATCATAAGAATCATCTTCAGATTATTTTTTTTTCAGACCCCTTACGTTTATGGTTGACCTATGAAGTGCTGAGTTCTCTGTTCCCCTTGCCAGCATTCAAAACACAGAACTCCCTCTGAGTAGCTTTCCTACGACCTGTATGTTTTAATTGTTTGAATTGTGGCACATTTTACCTGAGCTTCTAAGACAGTATTTCACAGTCTCCAGGCTGGTGGTCATTGGTGTTTTGCTATTTGAATAATTCCTTTTTTTTATTGTGGGGTTTTGTGATTATTTTATTAACTGCTTTTATTTCTACATTACTCCCAACTTTTTGGTTTAGACTTCTCTTTGGCAACAGTATTAACCCTACTGTATTGTGATGCTGTTACAGAGTAGCTCTGCCAGGAATGCCTCTTATGCTAGTACCTATGCACTATTCAAGCTGCTGCTTTTCATTTACTTATTATTTGAGATCCAGTAGTTGTGCCAGGAAGCAGTCATATATCACTGGAATAATTTACCTCATCACAAGTTGAAATACTTAATTTCATTAGGATATGGTCCTGAGATCTCTCACTATTACTATCTGTCTGAAACTTTGTTTCTCTAGCCTCACTTTGCGACCACTGTTATCACCTTGATCAGGGTCAGTAGCACAGTTCTAATTCATTTTTAGAATGAGATTTTCTTTATTATTAGGTCAGTACAGACTTCCGACCATGAAAACTAATTGCTACATGTGTTTTTTTTTCTGTAAGGTGTACATGCTGTTGTACTCTATGTAATCTTTCTCATATGGTGCCACTTTGTCACCTGCACATCCTGCTGTACCATTCTTAAGTCAGTAGTCTGTTAAATCGGGGCTGCTATTCAATACCATACACCTCCTATCCATTTCTCAAGCTTCTAGCACTGACATAAAGCTCTTGCAAATTCTGCCCCAGTTTCGCCACACTGGCATATGCCAGTCAACAGGCATCATGGACAGTCTGATTTGCCTTCCCTACACGATATTACGTGCCTTCCTAGCTGACAGCCAAAGCACCTCTGAAAAGGCTACAACCACCTTCACAGCCTGTATCAGTCTGTGAACCATGTGCTTTGAGTTCATCAGTTTTCTCCCACCTTCTAGTTTAAAAGCTGGCCTACAACCTTGCAGCATTTCTACATGAGCAGTCTCATTCTGGGTTTGACAGAAAAAAACAGCTAAAGCATTAGATGAAATGAGTTTTGTAAAGTCTAGTTAATATTATCCTCATATTTAGAGGCATTCCTATATCAGTAATGAAGAAATTCTGATTAGAACAGAGGAAAAAGCAGCAGTGGGACTGAAGTTGCGTATCATGTCATTCTGTTTCCCCACAGAGAATACACTATGTAGGCATATGCAAAAGTTTATGAGCAATTCATATAATATGAGATGTAAGTAGCTACAAAATGACATTTCTTAACGGCACTACAAATTCCTACATTCTAAATTGCATTCTTTGGCATAAGAGAGAGATGAACTGGCAATATTTCAGAATATTGTTAGGCCAGGGAAAGAAGAAATCCAGGACGAACATAAGTAGAATATAACTTTTTATTAATGACTCATCAAATATGAGATGATCAGAGACTCTCTCTATATATATATGTATGTATATACTATTTCGAAGCAAAGTGATGACAAGGTGCATGTAGTCATTACATGATAGTTTACAGCATGGTATTTCTCTTAATAGTAGTTGAAAAAACAATAATATTCTGTTCAGTTCTAAAATACATCTCAAAACATTATAAGAAATTTCAGGTGGAAAGTCTTGGCAATACCCTTTGGATAAATTTACTAAACTAAATGAGCAAGCCATAAATAGAAGCCCATTAAAATTAAATTTGTTTTAATTCTTGAGCATACTATATTCATAACTTCACCTCACTTCGCAATAAGGTGTTTACTGTATGTTTCTGTAAATTACACATTCATTGCATAAAACTGCATTCGCTCTGCTGTCAGCATACTATACAAATTATCACAAAGCCAGATGAACCAACAAAAGATTCTTGAATACATGAAACATTGGTGGACAGATAATATCAGTCATAGCTTATCTTCATAGTAAGCAGCTCTAAATGAATCCCTCTTGTATTCACTTAATTAAGAAGCTGAAAAGAAAGAAAACATGATCAAATGCTGAAAAATGCATATATAACATAGCATCACAATTATTTTAAATGAATAAACAAGGACATCAAAACATTCATCTGAAAAGTCATTTGACATTTATGTAATAATCTCTTGTTTTCATATCCCATTTAGTTGTTACTAAGCAAGCATGGAAGTCATCAAATAAAACTTGAGTGACTTAAATTTTATTTTAAAAAATTAGAAAGCAAAAGGCACTTCAGGCATCTGTTCTCTTTAATCAAGTTCTGCATCTGTTCTTACTACTTAAAGTGAAAACTACCTCTCCCAGGACTCGTTTAAGATTTATTTAAACCATTCTTTTACTGCTGAAGTAGTCCCAGAGTGGGGAGGTTATAGGGGACTTGGCAAGGCTCTGTAGGGTTGCAGGCTCTTATATTCTTAATATTTTAAAAAATTAAGAAGTTTCAGATGACACTGTTGTTTCTTTACCTCTGAAATGAAACTCGGTTGTATTTTTTAAAAAGTAAATATACATAATGTGTCATACTGTTTCAAGCACTTTACGAGAAAAGAATTATGTCAGAAATTGGGATATGGGAACACAGAGAGAAAGGCTTGCACATGACTATGGACCGAGTTAACTGTACAAACATAAATGCAATAAACTACTAAATGGAAGTGTTTCTTCACTGCCTCTAGCTTTGCAAGAAAGATCTTTCATCTCCTTATAGACATACAGTGTGCCCTAGCATAGACATAATGTAGCGATTTAATCAGTTTTCAATTCAGGGTATAATTGATTAATCATTACAAAACATAAATACAAGTGCCATAAGCTTAAGAGACTGTACCAATATAAAGATGATCTCTGCTCCAAAAAGCTGATAAGCTCATTAGGCAAGACATACAAACCAAGTCAAAATGGAAGGCAACTGGCCTGTTGTTGGAGGATAAAAAGATTGCTGAAAACGAAAAACTAGCAAGAACAAGTGCATGAAAAAGTGAATTGTAGGGTGCTGAGTGGAGAGGAGAATGCTGAGCACAAGAGACTAAACTGATAACCCAGATCTAGGATAGCTGTGTAAGGTGATGTATAAGAAAGAAGCAACTAAGAGGCAGAGAGGAGGAATACTGCTAGTGAAAAATCTCTAAACCATGCCCCTCAGTACCTCATCCACCTGCACCTTAAACACCTCCAGGGAAGGCAAGTCAACCACCTCCCTGGGGAGCCTGTTCCACTGTCCAATGATCCTTTCTGTGAATAATTTTTTCTTTATATTGAGCCTGAACCTCCCCTGGTGGAACTTGAGGCCATTCCCTCTTGTCCTGTCCCCTGTCACTTGGGAGAAGAGGCCAGCTCCCTCCTCTCTACAACCTCCTTTCAGGTAGTTGTAGAGAGCAATGAGGTCTCCCCTCAGCCTCCTCTTCTCCAGGCAGAACAACCCCAGCTCTCTCAGTCACTCCTTGTAAGACTTGTTCTCCAGCTCTTTCACCAGCTT
>WAAB01021623.1:17980-101056 GCA_013389865.1 Piaya cayana | reverse complement strand
CCAGAGGCTGACAGTTTCCAAAGCAGAATGCTATGAGAAACATTATCAAAGACTTTACTAAAGTCCAAGAAGACTACATCCACAGCCTTTCCCTCATCCAAGAGTCTAGTCACTTTGTCATAGAAGGCGATCAGGTTAGTTTGGTAAGACCTGCCTTTCGTGAATCCGCCTGATCAGTCGGTTCTCTTGTATGTGCTTCATGATAGCACTCAAGATCACCTGTTCCATGACTTTCCCTGGTACTGAGGTCAGACTGACAGGGCTGTAGTTCCTGTAGTTATGCATGAAGTCAATGTGGAACATATGAACACTTGTTAGTAGTGCTGACATTTACTAATAAATTTAATTTTATATGTCTGCAAATACTATTTAGACTAATTACTAATATTTCACCAGCAACTTTTGCAGCTTACATCAGTAAGTTTTGCAAGAAGTAAGTATTAAATTTTATTCATTTGCATTTATATACAGGATTTCTTTACCTAAACTAATTTAATTACAATAAGCGTACACATTTCTTATGGTGCATATAGTGAATGCAAGAAATTTCTGAGCTCTGGGGCATCTTCCAGTTTTCTCTTCTTGTTGCATTGATGGTTTTTCTCTAAGCAATTAATGAATACTTCATGTCTGGCTTAACATTTATGGGTGTTCTTATGAAAATACAGCATCTTTTATTCATCATGCCTTCTTGCAGCCTAGTTAATTTTCTCTGCTAATCAATATAGAATATGTATTTTCCATTCTGCTAATACATAGTTCTAAAGACTGATTATTTTTATGGTTTAACTAAAAGCTATTCACATTACTCTTTTCAATAATACTCAAATACAATGGCTATAAAGGATAATCTGATAATGAAATGCTCAACTGCAGATACCAAAAAACCCCCAAACCTTTAAAAAGATACTTAATGCAAGTTAGTTAATGGAAACTTATATGAAAACTTTGAATTTTAAGGCATTTATACAATTTAAATTCAGATTAAATCAACAGCAAATGCAGAATTGAAAAGACAATTGGAAGTGTCAACAATAATGAGACTGTGTTAAAGTTTCATCCAAAAAACAAAGCAGAAAAAACAACACAGGGTAGCTAATAAGTTTGATCTAAAGCTAAAAAAAACCCCCAAACCCAAGAAACTTCATTTTTTAACACCAGTAAACAATGGGCAAGACTTTTGTCTGTCTTTTCTCCTGAAGAAATCAGCGTTACAAATATTTACATTCCGAACATTCCCAGCAATACTACTGTGCTAGTGTCTTGTGTTGTGTTCTTACCATTCTTGCTCATTTTTTTTTAATATTCTGTGTGTTTTTGACTGAAACTGCCTAAAGTGAGGTTTTCAGAGAAACCTCCAAGCTGTTTCTTGACTAGCAAAGTGAACTTCGAGTTCACACTTTTGGCTTATAGTTAAGAATAGTCTCTACGTTATTCCCATGTGTATTGGTTGAGAGAGAAAATTCTGTGTTGATATAATGAAATTTTATTGCTCAGTCACTGAGTAACTGATATTTAATATATCACTTATTACCTTTAAACATTGGGGTGAGAAAGATTCCAAAAAGATTTCCTCATATATATCAACACTCTTGTCTTAACCAGAAAGCATTTTAAGCAGGATAGCGTTCAACAGTGTAGAATAAAATTTTTGCATTATCTTTCAAAAGTCAATGATAGCAATTAAAACGAATGCTTTAGCAAAATGAAAAGAAAATCACCCAGTTCTCATTAAAAAGGTGTATTAGTAAAGGCATGAAAAAGTCCTGCCATCGTGGAAAGTTCTAGAAGAGACATTTGTTACATGCTAGTTCATCCACCATGATTGTGTTCTCTCAGTAAGCAACCTTCATAATGACATCCAGTTTGCATCACCTCTCCCATTCCAACACTTCAGTGTATAAGCGTATTTTATCAGCATATTAATTGAACCATTTTTTTTTTTCCCCAACCTCAGCCTTCAAGAAGAAAATTCTATGGAAGAAAGAATCAAACTCTTAATTGGGAAAAAAAATATAAACAGAATGTTACTCTCACTTCCTACATACACACCCTCTGAAGAGCACATTTATAGACCCATGCTTTTACCTAGCACTCCTCTGAACACTTTTTGTCACAGAATTAACAATGACAATGTCATTACCAAGGTCAAAAAAAATAACAGCATTCTAAGTATGTTTATTTATGCACATTAGAAAGGGAAATAATGTTTTTTCTCCAGCTTTTGACTCCTGCTTTATATTTATTCTCCTCTGTTTTGATTTATCGTCACTACATGGAGGTCACTAGAGAGAAAGAGGATGCACAGCAGGTTACTGTTTCTGGTTTTATTGATGCATGCTGCCACGAGAATAGGCACAATTTAGGATATTTTTATTTAAGTAGGTCAGTGAAGTTGATGCTTGAGATTGTGCACATAGCATTAAAACAATATCAGTTTCTTTAACTGTTGCTTTAGGCTTGCCAATATAAATATTTTTCTTTTTTTTTCTGATAGATTATTAGTATGTGTTGTTAGTATTTTGAAAGGCAAAGCTTTACTAGCCTCGGGACGATTTATCACATAAAGACTGATACTTTCAAGGTGAAATTTACAACCAGTGGAAGTAAAAAGACAGATCTATTTCATATCTCAAGACATAACTACACTGGGATCAATTGATGGGGGACAACTTCTTGGAAGACCCTAAGGAATCCAGAAAAAAAGATTAATGTACCATGGCATATATGACTGAAGTTAAAAAAAAAGGTTATTAAATTAAAGGTGTAAAGAGAAAATACAGAGTTTAAGTATTTAGTCTTCAGGTTGTGCATGTTCACTTCATTAAATTTGTAAGAACTATGCACATAAACTAAAGATGCACCTTTTAAGAAACATTATGGCATTGTCATGTAGATGATACGGTTGAGATCACTGAAGTGTCAAAGAATCAATAGTATGTTTATTTACATAATGCAACAGAAAATGGGATCAGAGCTACCCAAGAGACCAACAGAAACCTGAAACATCTAACACTGGAGAGAACCAGGTAAGTTAATTACACATTTGGCAAACTAGCAAATGAAATTTGATAATGGCAAAAAGAAAGAATCATTTCTAGTGAGCATTTCCAGTAATTCTGCATTCAATGAGGATTTAAGATTGAAAGGTTAATTTAATTTAAATCTTAATTTAACTAAGATTTAATGGTTAATATAAGAATCTAAACCAGTCCAAGTAAGTCTGTAAGATCTTGCTTAATTCTGCAGGTGCGGTACCATTGCAAAAAGCTGCATAACACTTACCTGGCTATTAAATGTTATTGATACACTTATGTATCCACAGCATTCATTCTGTTATGAATGTACTTGATAAGTGTTACTGATTAGTAAGCTGGAATAATGAATCTGATGCAGCTCCTTAAGACAGTATTTGGATTATAGATCTAACACTTCCTTCATAAAAACCATCACTACCTCATTATAACAGGATTGTGATGAATCATTCTTTTCAGCACTATGCTGGATTTCTTTTATTTCTTTCTTCACTAGCTTTAGCATACTAACAGGTGGATTTCTTTCCCTCGTGTATTATGTATCAAATTAAATTTATTGAATGTAAACTTTTAATAGAATTCAGAAGTTATCTTTCTTGTCTTCTCTTTCCCCCCTCCTTTGCTTGTGATGTCCTTCACTTTTAACTTAGGTACTAATAAGAGTACAAATCTACAAAAGGCTCCAACTTCTGCCAGATATTCCAAAGAAACGATGCCTGATATATCACAAAACAGGGGTTCTGTTGTGGAATATGAGAGAAATAAAATTTGTCCCACTTGAAATTTACAGTAAACAGATTAGCAAGAAAAGAGGGAAGGGCCCTACATTCCTTAATTTAAGATTCTTAAAGGTTACAGTACAGTCAGATATGTAGTAGACCTGAACAATTAGGACTGCAATAGCATCAGTGGCATTGCATAGGGATGCCAACTCACAGAGCACAGTCGTGTTCACAAGTCACTGTTCAACCTCAGACATGCAGAGGATCATATAGTACTCAAAATTCCCTAGTACAAACATACACAAAAGCCACACAAGGTCTGGAAATTGGTATGGCCATATAAGAATGTTTTTAATAGGTAGAACATTTTTAAGATGAAATAGGTAAAAGTGAAACTAGTATAGCTACCATATTTTCTTTAGTAGCTGTTATATTGCAAGGCAAGGAACAAACAATAACTGCTTTTTTCATTTCAGTAAACTTATTATGAGAAGATTCAAGTTAGCTCAGACCATGGGTTGCCATTCTTTGGCAGTGCTTCTAAAGTAAGCTTATGAGCTGCAGATCGAGCTCATAATTCCTTCTTCTAAGTTTAAGATGTAAGCACATAATCGGATGTAAGAACACTTCACATTTAGGAAAACTGGATCCTGTCCTTCAGCTCAAGTCAGTCAAGCTAGAAGGTAGCCTCTGGAGGGGATGCTGAAAGCTGTATAGACTATCCCAAATGGTAAACTATTAACTTCATACCTACAAAACCTTGCAATATGATACTATTGGACCCTTTACAGACCTCTTTCCTTAGCAGCAATGAGTAAAGAGCACATCGGTGCATATTGCAAGAGGATGAGTTTCCTTGTCTTCACAGAATCACAGAATCATAGAATGGTTTGGTTTGGAAGGGACATTAAAGATCATCTAGTTCCAAATCCCCTGCCATGGGCAGGGACATCCCACTAGATCAGGCTGCCCAAGGCCCCATACAACCTGGCATTGAACACCTCCAGGGATGGGGCAGCCACAACTTCCCTGAACAATCTGTTCCAGTTTCTCACCACTCTCATGATGAAGAAATTCTTCCTAATGTCTAGTCTAAATCTTTCTTTTGCATTTTTCATGGGTCACTGTGTATACCAAATATCTGTGCTCAAAACCATTTAAGTGGCCTGCATTATCAGTTGTGATAACAACATTAATATTCCAGTCCTTTATGGTTTGCTTGAATTAATCACCATTCTTTTTGCTTCTTCCAGCTCCCACAGACTTCAGTGGTAAAATTAAAAGAATGTTTATCTGAAAGCTATTCTTAAACTTACATGAAGCTATTAAAATCTATAAGATGAGATTTAATGAGAGATTACCTGTATGGGTAGCCATGGTATTTGGAGCGGAATATTGACAAAAGGAAGCTGAAGAAAAAGACCACCAGACCCAGGCCTACCAGACATATTACTGGAAAGAAAATAACTTTGTTTATTAGCACATAGAAGATTTAAAACTGGAATGTCTACAAAGAATATTATTTATGTCAATCATTTATGGAGAATTTTGACACAGTTAAATACAAAAATGTTACTGCCTTGAATAGTGATGCCCACTATCTTCTGACAGGAATTTAAACACATATGCAAATAATATTTACAGTTATTAAGAAAAAATAACATGTCAGTGTGAATGTATTTTCACGGGAAAAGAACAGCAATTTGCAACTCAAATGTATGTGGATGCAAACACCTTACAGCTGATAATGGTTTTAACAGCCCTGTAAATCATACATATCAATCAATGCAATTTCAGGTATTTTCATGTTCTTTTTTGGAAAGCAAATTACATTTAGAAAAATACCCTTTGACTAGCAGAATCATGTTCTCCCCAGTCAACCATCTAGAGTTGAAGTAACAGCAAAGGCACTTTAATAATTACTTTATCCAGTTCTTAATGGCTAAAACATTTCGCTATTTTTAAGTTCCATAGCTGATAGCCAAATTATTTTTTACTCTTGACTCAACAGTTATATCAATCATTAGGTTTTGAAGAGAACAATGGCACAGGCCTTTTGATATCATCCAGATCCAAGAGCTTTGAGCCTTTCCACACAAAGAAAGAATCTGCAAATAAATGCTTAAATTAACAATTAAAATTTGGAACCCCAGTTGGCACTCTGTGTAATAATAGCATAAAACTTTTTTGATCATGATAGCTTACTCAATTGTGTGTAAATAAATAAATAAAAAGGCAACATGTTACAAGCTGATGCATATAATTGCAATGCAGCTCATCTACATTAATGTTTTGATTCTAGTGAGCTACTTTGATTTTAAAAGCTTCTCTTCTTATACTATTCTTATTTTAGCCAAACCTTTGCTGTTTAATTGAAATATTCATGCTTCAAAAGTGCACTGGCTTTGAGCAAAGGATGAGCAACCATGAAGCTGGGGAAATTGACATTGTCACATTTTTTCATTAAAACTGCCGATGTGGAAACTGACATACATCAATTGAAACACAAAATTTCTGCAGTTATTTTGAGAAAACTAGCCATGTGCAAATCTTATAAACACCGTTCATTATAAAGAAATCACCACTCACAAATACGATTTCAAAGCATGGATGAATAAATTGCAAAGCATCAACAGCTCAAGGCAGGTACAGGAAAAGCATTCACACAATGGTCACAATCAAAAGAGAGTCTGAATTTGTACCACAGCCCCCTGCTATTTTGCTATGTTGATGTTCCTAGACCTAGATCTCAATCATGATCTAAGATCATATTCCAATTAAACTCATGTCACTGTCTCTTTTGACATGAGTATTACAGCTAGATACTATAAAAGATACTCAGAATGAAAATATACATCTACTGTTCACTGAAGAAGACCATCAAATCACTATAGACAACATTCAACCAGCTATTATGAAGAATTATAGGATACTTTTATAGAGAACAGTTGACATGCTTCATGAGCAATACTGTCTATTACACAGAAGAAGCTAAAGAACTGATACATAAAGAAAGCAGTGTCTGGTATCTTTCAAAGGTCTTCAATGCTTTAAACGAGAAAAAGAATAAGTGGCAGGGGATATGAAAAATACATTTTAAAAGGCAGAAAGGCTAACTGACATATTTGTTTCAAACCATGTCATACTCAGTATAAATTTGCTCAACACAACAGTTAGGAAGTTTAAATCTGGATAAAATGCTTTCATAGTCTTTGTTTATGCAATTAATTGCCAAAAAAAATCTTGCAAACATTCAGAATGACAACAATATTGAGGAGAACATAAAACTGGCCCTTCCAACTAAGAATCTTTAGACATTACAGAGTAGGATATCTTCTGTACTACACCTATTGTTGGGCTTTCACCTTCCTCTGGAGACATAATACTGGAAAAGCACATGTTGGATGTTGCCATCTTAACCATATTAAATGCCTAAATTAATTTTGAAAACAATGCTTTGAAACTCTTCTTCTTTATGTTGCTGATGTTCAGTATAATTCAAGAGCCAAAAAGCATTTATGCACTACAATGTAACGGAGATACTGCATCAAGCTATACCTTGGCTGAGTATGCTTAGAACATTCTTTTACTGTTACAACTTCAAATGAATGCAGTTTTATCAAGAGAATTGTTATACTCTCCTCTCCTCCACCCAACAAAAGGTAAACACTGCTTTAAGGTAGAGACCTCCTGAAAACTTCATCACACATTAATATGTAATTTCTCGATGTCTTCTAATTTTATAAACATTGTCTTAGTTGTACTAAACTTACTTCTCCTTTTTCCAACATCCCCTTTGGAGGTAGCAGCTTCATTCAAGAGGACCATTCCCATGGTGATAGCAGCATCTGTATTGCCATTGTCAAGGAAACAGCAGACATGTGGATATCTCAGAAAGTCACAAAGGTAATCTATTGAGTACAACTTTCAAGCTGATAAAATGCAAGATTTATGGAAGTGCACATCACAGTCGATACTGTTCTAATAAACTCAACTGTGGCAAAATCGTGTAGTAAGATTTTCCTTTGTGTATTCTAGATAAAAAGCAAGGAAAGTTTTAAAAGTATTAAAGGACAAGTCGTCAAGTAGGAAACACATTTTGGTAAGATATAGAAATAGCTATTCCCCAATATCTTCCAATATTCTCACATTGTAGTAGTAAAGGATTTAAAAAATTTAAAACTATAAGAAGAAAACATTCAGTGTTATTACACAAAAATAATTTCTTCTTTGATGCAAACTGAAGCAGTTGGATTGCTTTATCTTCCTCTGCTTTTAGATAAGACATTAGCTCTCTCTTTAGTGTCGTATTGCTTAATAGTTTAGCAGAGAAATGTCTCAGAGGCAAAGTCCTCAGTTACTTTCAGCGTTTTATTGTCTCATTATAACTGTTACAAATGTGAACAAGTACATAATGATAAAACAATGTAACTAATTTAGCAAGATCTTAAACCATTCACTTAATTGTTTATTTGAAACTGTATAAACAAAACCAGTTACTATTGTGCAGAGCATCTGTTCTGAAGAGGCATGCCTGAAAGCCATACTGAAGCCGGACTGCATCAGGGACCAATATCTCACAGTTTCAGGAAATACTAACTTCACTAGAGTTAAATGATTCTTGAATAAGATTAGATATTTAAACATTACTTACCCCAGGACTAGGGGCTACGAAGTTTGAGAATGAGAAGATGTTTCTATTTACACACTCTAATCATACATCACACATCAAACATGCTACATCAAGGAACAATATATGCATCCTGTAACATTATACTTGCACTAATGCTATTACTATTCGTATTAGTATTTTTCACGTTAGAAATATTCAAAATTAGACTAAAATGCTCAAAGACATCAGAAATTACAGTTACACACTTTCAAATAAGTTGAGCCTGAGCAAAAGGATTTAAAAATGTCAACACTAACATCAATGAACTTCATCAGAGATTATCAGCCTGATTATGATTTGAGATTTCCAAATTACATATATATAGAATGAAAGCCATATATATAGAATGAAAGCCAAATGAAGGATAACAAGATTAATAAAAGCAAACACTAGTGGTGAAAGAAGACAGATGCCCATCTCACCCAAGAGACAATGTCAAAGAAATACAAGTTTTAACACCACCTCTTTGATATAAACACCTATCCAAAGTTCTAAATTAGATACTTATTAGAAAGAGAGTAGTAGCCCAAATCGCTTTCTCACACATATACACAAGGTATAATGCATAGGATTCCTCTTATGAATAAAATGCTATATTCAAGTTTTCCAGAAGCTTTTTAATGGTCTAAATAAAACATTTTTTAAAAAACTTTCAAAATATTGGTTAAAAAAACAAACATGGAATCCACAAGATTATGCAAACTGGGAGTGAAGGCAAAAATTACTTTTAAAAATTTGCCTGTTAAGATTCAGATTCATGAGAATAAGAGACTGGAAATCTCTTGTGCTATTGATATGCTTCAAGTAGGAAAAGTAAATAGCAAGAATGTCAAGAAAAGCATTAATTTTTCTGCTCTCAAAAGTTACAAAAACAGGAAAATGAATGAACTGAGGAAGCTGAAACAAGAATGCTGAGAAAAAGTATTCAACTTATATATATAACCTATTAAAAAAGCCCCTGATATAACATTTTTTACAAAGTACTTAGATTTTTAGTATTGTTTTTGTTCTTAGTCTATATAACTTATGGGAAAAAAAACCAAGATGTGACGGTAACACACCGGAACCTCTCAGGGAAGTACTATTATTTGAAGAGGTTTTGGACTGCTTTGCAAATGGAATTTATTTCATAGAATCATAGAATCACCAGGTTGGAAGAGACCCACTGGATCATCGAGTCCAACCATTCCCACCAAATTTCTTGATTACCTCATGGTATCTTGCACATAATGTGGTCCTTCGCTATTTCCCCTATCTGGATGTTTCTGGGAAACCAACCAACCAACTACACACTAAAAAGTCACGTGGCAGAAAACCATTCTGCAATTTAGTTCCTACTTTCTAATTAGATCATGAGGGTAATTCACTTTTCTTATTATTACGAAGAAAATGCTCACAGAATGTTCGTGTTTGATCTGCAACTGAAAATTTCAGATTTGTAACCAACTGAACTGTGCCATTTTTTTCCCCCTCTCTCTTGGAAAGAGCTTCCCTCATGTTGTCACTATTTTTGCTTCAGTTGTTTATAACTTTAGTCATCATTGTTGAGCTTTCAGCTTCACTGATTTCTTTTTAGTTTCAATGACATCAGCTATAACTTCACACTAACACTAAGCATGTCACTTTCCTTAGGTCTGTGATGTTGAAGTAAAAACTCAGTCTTATTGAGTTGTGATTTCAATACAATTATTAGCCTTTTACCACAGAATACATAGCTTATTACTATTTTTTCTCCTGCTTCTAACATTATTTGTGATGTTTTACAAAAGAAAGCAACAGTCCTAGATCTAAAAATATTGTGCAGTATGATATTTATAACATTTATATAGCAGTGCAGATTTTAAGGGTTTGGCAAGTGGTTACTTGGACAGTTTTCCATCTGCAAAAAATGAGATAGCATCAAAAGAGCACTTATTTTCTAATTCCTCTCATCTCCCTCACTATGTGTTACAAAACTACTTGGAAAAGATGAGGGGAATGTGGCACTCAGATAAACCACAGCCACAAAATACTTTAAATTCAGATGCTCACATTTTCTGATAAATGTTTCCCTCTGTAGCATTTTTTTCTCTGTAAATCAAGTTATATGTCTTTTCAAATATGGAATGATTTCACTTTTACATATTAAACTTCTGCTACTGCTACTTCTGCTACATGGTTTTCATATAAATTGACAACATATACTATTTAGTTAGTGCTTTTGAAAAAGTTCTGCATGTTTTGATACCTGAAGAACAGTTTTAAAGTAGGATTAAAATCACAGTGTTCTTCAAAATTTTTAAGATTATTCAGAAAATATTCATCAGCAAAGGAGCATCATATTTAGACCTTTGAAAATCAAGATTCCTGATCGTAAGCATTAAAAACCCCCAAAGTACCAAACCCAAATCTAAAGCAAAACAAAAATAATGGAATTAGTAAACTCCAGAATGACAGATAGCCTACCATATGAAAGCAATTACTAGTAAAGTCTTGATAGTTTTTATTAGCATACTTTAAAAGAAAATTTAATCACTGTTATTTCCAGCCAGAATGCTCAAGAGAAAGAAAAACTGATAATTACTAAGTTTATCAATGCAATATATAGTTTAGATATTTATGTCACAAATTTAGTCCAAATTAGTAGCAAGGCAGGAATAAAAAAAGGAGAAAAAGCAGCTTGACAAACTTTTCTTTAACCAAAAGAAAAAATTATAGTGTCATTCATATGCTGCTAGTTTTCTGCCAACAGTACAAAATCTGGCATTAGTATTAGACATATAAAGAAACAAATACCTATAGTTGCAGATCATGCAGTTGCCTAATAATACAAGAAAACGAAAAACTAGAGAACAAAATATTCTTCCATGTGAGTCTTTGCTCTAGTTTACTGTTAACTAAAATGGGGACATAATGTCACACAAACTTTAAAAACTTCTTGTTCACTTTATCATACATCAAACAAAGAAAAACACATGCATTTTTTGTGAAGGAGTAATAGGATCAACAGGAAAATCTACTGTGTTTTGTCCTCTCTTTAGATTTTTTTATTATTATTTTTGTCTGAGGGGGTGATGATTAGAACATGAGAAGTTCTTTGTTGGCCCCTTATAAGGGGTGCATATTTTGCTGAGATATTCGTCTTAACTTTTTTTCCTACTAATACTTAACTTTTTTAAATACCTGCTATAATTTCAGAAATACTGACGATATAACAGGCTCTTTATCTGAAACACTTCAGTCTGAATTTAACTTCCAATTTATATTTGAATAATCTGAACATAGCATGCATTCTGGTCAACATACTTAGGAAATATTCTTCAGCTACATGTAGTTCTTGAAAACAAGGTATTAGGCACTCTTCTTAGCTTGAGGACCTGATTTTTTTTTATCACAGGCTTAAGAAACTAATCAAGTCAGAGAGTATGGTTCTAAAATGAAACAGTTCTCATGGTTTCTTTCAAGACATTGTTGCTTCAGTTTAGGGAACAATAAGTAATGATTCTAATACTCCACTTCTACTATTCAGTGTCCTATCAACTCTCAATTAGGCTGTAACCATTCCAGTGGATGATTCAACAGGCTTTAATGGCTGAGGAAGGATGAATGTTTAAGACACCAATCACTGTATGTCCTGTGAAGTGAAGAAGGGTAACTCCTACCTAACACAGAAGTTGAAAAGGTGGAGCATAGTATGTAAATTATTTATTTGAATATGAATTTAATTTAAGAATTAATTTTACACAGTCAAGATGTGCTTCAGTATTTTTCATTGGCCTGAAATCTAGTTGTACTGATATTCACAAGAAACCTGAACATTCTTCCAGCTTAAAACCCATCTGGCTTCAGCTACATCAAGTTGCTATTTCAAGAATTTTAGGGTTTTTTGCATGAGTCTTGGCACTGGAGTTCCCCTCAGCTCCTTGAAATATGCAGTTCCCCTCAACTCCAGTGAAGGAGCTGGAAGTCTGCATTCCAACCATTCAAAAGCCAAACAAACTACAAAACTCACAACTTTTAAGCTTTTTCATCATTTAAATTGAACAGAGAATCAATTTGATAATACAGAATCTCCTATAGTGAAACAGTTTCTATATTATTCATTCAATTAGTTTCAGGTTCAGTTTATGAGATTGTCTTTTAAATCTAAAGATAATCAGTTGGAACCATGCCTCTTGTGATACTCCTAGACACCTGATAATGAGAAAGCTATATAAAAGCTTCAGGAGCAGAGAAAAGCTCTGTAATCCATTTAAATTCAATTGCAACAAAGTAGCATTAAAGATATCTGACTAAGTTTGTGCTAAACCACTAATCAAACATTCAGGAGTTCCCAGCCTGATTTACATCCTAATTATTCATTATTGCTGTCATCTTTTAGGATCACCTACAACTAACGGTGCAGAGATGATTTTCACATTTGTTATTTCACACATTTTGGCTTTGAAAATTATATCTATGGACCTTCCAGGGTTAGTTCTGTCCATCTTATAATTTCTTATAGTGTGTTTTCCCATAATATAATTTTTTTTCTTACCTTATTAACATTTTATAATTTGTCCACAAATTTTCTTGCTTAGAGATACGTGATTCAGAACAGGCAGATGTGTAACAGCACTTTAGTTTTCTTAATGTTAATCATAATATAAATTAATGATTTTTTTAAATATCTTAATTTTTTATCTTTTAAACACAGATAAAACAAACTCTATTTGAGCTATGTATATGTATTTATGACAGTATATAATTTACTCTCAATAGTCTAACACTTTATTCCAGAAATTTACCAAAATTTCAAGCACTATTTCAAACACTAGACATGTTTCAGTATGTTGTCACATCTCAATGTCAGTACACACTTGATCCTTCAGCATGTACACACACTATCTCACTTTCTCTAAGCACCTATAAATCTCTTTAATAATATCACACGTTATTTTTCTATATCATAGATCATCAACAATATAACTCGAGGCTGGCATTCCACTTTCTTTCACTGTTAAACACCTGTGCAGAATCTTCACAGTGTATTCATAGCTCAATGTACTTGAGGACCATTCAATTCAGTAAAAGCTATCTGTGGATCCAAAAGGTAAAACGTTTAACTTTGGACTATGTTTCTGCACCTTTTAGCTACTCAAACAAATATGGGGTTTAACCATTAAAATAGCCATTAGAATTATTAATTGATGCCTAAAGAAATCCTTAAAAATGCTTTTGTCTTCAACCTGCAGTTAGTGAATGTCTTTTGGTCTGTGGACTAGTAGTCAGGTATTTCCAAAAGGCAGGTAAAAATGGGGCAAGTGCTGGAGTAGCAGACAACTAAATTTGCTTTGCAGGAGTCTGCAATGCCATTGCAAACTTTTCGAGCCAGAAGTGGAAGATGGTTGAAAATCACTGAACTACAGTGTGAGTAATATAAATTAATGATTTTTTTACATATTTAAAGGTAATTTACCAAACTCAATATCATTAAACTGGCTGATGAAAGAGAATTATGTTTTATGTCACACTGATCTATGCTCAGCTGTACATGTAAAGTCCTTGTGTACCTCACTTACATCTAAGAGACTTTATTATCTTTCTTAAAAGCTCATATTTTGGATTATTTTCAAGTCAAGCAGTAGAATGAAGTAATGGGAGTAAATTTCTTGAGTTTTTGTAGTTATCATCTGTTTATGCTTTGCTACCACTAGGAGGAGCTTCCAGAAGAGCCAGAAGAGCCTACAAGGTTAACAGGCAGTATTGGTGGATAGTGCAAGTAAGGAACACAAAATGTGCACATTGATTTCTCTAGTTAATATAGGAGCATGCTTAAATATGCTACAATTTTGTTCTTTTTGTTCTCTTTTTCCACTGTGTTCCCCTTCTCTGAGGAACACAATTTGATTCCCTTATGCACGACTGCCAGAGTCTTACTACAGAGTGCTAAATGAGTATTATTCCACTGACTTTGACTCAAAATTTCAGGTTCTTAAGCTCGATGACTTTGCATGAGCCCTACTGAAAAAACAGACAGACATCTCTCATTTAAATTCTCTCGGTTAAGTTTTCTTACACCAAAGAGGCAATTAACACATTTCATTTAAATTCACTCTGTAGGACAGGATATGTCTTTCATAATAGGTGTAATTTTAACACTACAGAAAAGATTTGTCTTTTACTTTGTAAGCAATAAGATTTTTTTCCTGCTCAATCAACATCTCATATCCACCTACTCAAGCTGTCACATTAAACTCTGCCTTAGGAATTCAAATTAACAAACTGAAAAGTCATTTCCATTTTTTCCTAGATGCGCATATTTTATCAGCACAAAAATTAACTAAGTTTAATAGTAATAATGAGAAAGATTATCAGGTTAATAGTCACTACTAATTCCTATAATAATGGTTTAGATTTATCTCCTGTACAACAAATAATTTGCTTAATACCTGAAATTCTTTTGATAATGAAAATATTAACTGTAACTTTTAAACTTATGCTATATAATACTCACTGTTACTGCAAAAGGAAAGAAAAATGCCACTTAGATTTATATGTTTTATTTCTGAAGGGAATGACATAAAAGCATTAATTGATGAAAACAGACGTTCACTAGAAATATTGGTTAGTGCATTGTAAAGATGAAAGAATTGAAGAAATATTTCAACCATACTATTACTTACATTCCTGGCCATATCGTCACACCCAGAGCTGTATTTACAGGTCAACATTGCATAGTCCTATGGCTGTTCAGTTTACAACAGTCAACATTCTCTACCTATATTAAACTATATTTAGTTAAAACAGTAATACTGATTGGGCAGTTTACTTCACATTCTTCTGCTTAGAAAATGACAGATCTTAATTCCACAGTATATCTCTTCTGCCTCTATGTCTTCTTAATAACTCTATCCTCCCTAACTGTAGCAACAGTACTTCAGTATCCTTTTCTTTAGTTCTTCCTTGTCTCTCCAAGAATTTTGTACTGCCCTGCACTTAGTTTTTCTTTAATAAATACTTGATTGCTTTCACTGACTCTTGTTACACTTGTTTTTTATTACCCCATTTCTGCCACAGAAGGATTGCAAGAATAGACACCAGCAGCCCGAAAAACCTTTTGCATGAAGGAAAAGTAGAATTTTTCAACTTGGGAAGGAGAAATGAAAGAGAAATCTATATGGTGAATTCAATAAAGCCCCAAATAGAAGGGGGAAATAAAGGGAAAGAAAAAAAAAAGGGAAAGGATTATAAATAAATTATGATTATTGTGCAAATTATAGGCAAAAAAAGCATCCTGAAGAGTAACTTCTGCATACTACACGAAGCTAACACTGAAAATTCATTGCTATAGAATGCTGTGCTATAATTAATTTAAAAATGATTGAAAAGAGCTAAGAATTAATTCATCAGTGGTTTGGAACTATAATATTCTACATGCTAGATCTAGCTCAAACCCCCTAAATTATGGCTGGATGGTATGTTTTGTACAATGCACTTGATCTTCTTAACAGTCATTGCTGTATGTGCAGACATGGATGTAAACTGTCATGATAACTTGATGCTAAACTTTATTACTAAATCATAATGTGTTTAGACATATGCGTTTTTTAATGTGACAGAATTAGATACCTAGACAACAAATGGATTGTGTTACCAGGATCACTCATCTGAACGAACTTATTTGTCTGTGCAAATCATGCAGCCCTAGGGTGCTCAGAGGTATTTAAACTCTTCAATAGCAAAACCCTTGCATTACAGACTGCACACTGTCTAGCATGTCAATAGACCCACATAAGTTGCTGTTTTCATATCTATTTAACAAAAAGATTTCTGTTTAAAATCTAATCTGTGCTTTTATTTTAAATAATTTTCATTTGTGCAGCCAGATACATTTGTTTTACAGTAGTAATACACCAATTTCTCTTTTCAATAACTTTTCCACTTCATAAGAAAGTTTCAATATTGATATAATTCTACATAACCTCCCAAATCATTATGCATGCAAATTACACCCAGTTCCTTGAAGCAGTGATCATCAGACTGATAGGGGGGTAAATACTGTTATATATTATATGAAACTTCCCTCTCAACTGCAAATGATAACAAGATTTTGTTGTACCTGGGAAGAAAATTAAAGGTGGGCAATGTCAAAGAAAGCTAAGAGCAAATATTTAAAAGACCAGCATATTTTTATGGATGGTTAAATCCAACTTCAAACTAAATTTATACTTAATATTATTCAGTATTACTTTTGCTCTGGCAAGAAATATTAAAGCATCCTCTCTGTGCCAAAACCCTCCAATTTTAACTGCCAATCTATGGCCAGGAATAAGCTGTAAAGTAGCATGAACAAAAAGTAAATCTTGGCTATTATTTTCTTTCTAGGCAATAAAAAAGCTAAAATCTAAGGGGTGTCATTATTGTAGGCCACAGGATGTGACAACCTTATCCTTGTTCAAACCACTACAAAGTGAAAAGAAGCAAAAAAATAAAGCGTGTATGTTACCAACATAGTAATGTCTTGTTTTAAAATCCAGTGCATCTTTTGCCCAGGGAAGCTGTGGATGCCCCATTCCTGGAAGTGTTCAAGGCCAGGTTGGATGGGGCCTTGAGCAGCCTGATCTAGTGGGAGGTGTCCCTGCCTATCGCAGTGGGTGCTGGAACTAGATGACCTTTAAGATCCCTCCCAACCCAAACTATTATATGATTCTAAACTTTAAAGAATGAAATGAATGTACTAGTATTTATCAATTCAGTATACTTCTTTCTAATTCCCACATTTTCTACCAACATTTCCTGAAAAAACAAATAATGAAGAAGTGAAGAAGCAAAGAAGCAGCTAATAATTACTACCAACATTGAAAGGATAAAAATCTATCATTTTTCATGCATAACTGTAACAATCTGTCAAGATTTCATGTCATTTGTGAAATGTGTGTAACCACTCAGCTCAACAGTATCAAGAAATGAAATAAAACATTGGAGAATTCTTTTTGCAAGTGGCAATGAACAATCTCACTGTCAGGATTCTTTCCATCAGCTGCTTTAATGTAGTTAGCCAACTTCTCAGTTTAAAGATTGTCTCTGCCAACAAAAAGATATCACTTTCATGGCTGACTCAGACAAACAAAACACGCCATGAAAAATAGTTTAGTTTATTTTTAATCTCAACTGGGACTGGGGTTTACTTTTTCCATTCTCAAGCAGCCAACAGGATTTGTCTTAGATAACAGATTTGTTTAAATTGTTGTGGTTCAAGAGCAGTACAAAACATTAAAGAAATAAATTTGGGTTATAAAAAAGAAAGCATAAAGATGGTACTGTATAAGATGCATACTATTTATTATACAACAACTTTTCATCTAAATGTAATGGCTGTGTCTATGTACTTTTTAATGTAACAATTACATTAATAATCACTAAGTTTTGACTTGGCGGTATTCAGGTAAAGCTATTTATGTTTAATTTTCTCTTCCCAAGAAAAGGAGCCCAAATTTAGAAATAATGAACAAATAAATGTGCTTCCAAAGCTTTAATGAATAAAATGTCATTTAGACACAACATTAATTAGGGTATGATATAAAATGTGCAGAATTGATGGAATTACAGAATGATTGAGTTTGTATGGGACCTTTTTGAATCACCTAATTCAACCCCTCTGCTCAAGCAACCTGTTAGAGCAAGTTGCCCAGAACTGTATCCTGTCAGGTTTTGAGTTATGTTCATAGATGAAGATTCTACAGCCCCTCTGGGCAACCTGCTCCAAAGTTTGACCACCCTTACAGTGAGAACTGTTTTCTTGTTCACAGACTGAATTTCCTGGTTTTCAGTTTGGGCCCACTGCCTCTTGTCCTGCCAGAGGGCATGACTAAGAATATGTCTCCTTTATTTCCTTCCATCAGGTATTTGGAAGAAGAACACATTGATAAGAAGCCCTTGAGTCTTTTCTAGGTTAAACAGTCCAAGTTCTCTCAGCCTTTACTCATATGAGAGATGCTCCAGTTCCTTAACCATCTTTGTGGCCCCTTGTTGGACTTGCTTAAGTCCACATCTTTCCTGTACTGGGAGATGCAGAATCAGAAACAATATTCCAGTTCAACAGGCAATACTACATTTACTCTGATCAGAAATTTGAAATAAAATTTGCAATGGCTATATACAGAACAAATACGGTTTTAAAAAAAAGTAGCAAAATTGTTGCTGGGTAAAAGAATGAAATGAAACAAGAAGATATAATGATGGTGTTCTCTTTGTATAGCAAAGATGAAAAATGAAGTCAGAGGAGGGGCAGGATCTAAGCCAATATAATTTCAGGGAAAGAATAATGATTAGCTATGATCACCAAACTCTGATATCTGGCCATACCTTCAAATTGGGAAATGTTACATTTTTCCTCTTGTCCTCCTTAGAGGAAGGCATCTGTGATGGAATGACTATATTTTAATAGTGGTTAATGTTGACTATAGTTTTCATTTAAAGAGTGACACTGACAAGAAGCCGGGTTTCTCTTATAGATTATTAAAACATATTCACATAAAAAGTAAGTTAACTTGCTCTAACTCAGTGAGAATGAAAGAGTAAAAGTAGTTCTCAGGGGCTTTTTGTGAGGAGGTGATGTCAGAACAAAGTGGACTGGGTTATTTGTTTCAAGAAGTAAACTGTATGGATTGGGTGGAGGAAAAAAAAAACAAAATCAAAGACTACAGGAGGGCAAATAAACTTCAATTAGTAAATTTCAGTATGCTATCCTTGTCAGTTAAAGGAAATACAGTAATTTTTAACATCAATTTTTTAACTTTTACAATAAAAAGCAAAAAAGATAATAAAATTTTTGAAAAAATAACACTGAAAAGAAAAATATTAATAGGAACCAGGCATAAGAGTAATAAAGGAGATAACAAGCTACATTTTAGTGAAAAGAAATGCCAGGTTTACTCGGCAGTAAACAGCAATAACATTGAGAATTTGTTTAAACATATAGTAAGTAAGCTAAAGTACAATACCTGCTCAAAAGTTCAATGATATTCACTGTCAGCAATTTCATTTAACAGTACACTGTGCCTCAGCTTGGTTTTTTTTTATATTCATCACCTGTTTGAAGGATACTCAGCAGAAGAATAATATGCGATTCTGCAACAAACTGAGCCTGACTGCTTCCATGTATATAACTCTGTAAAATAAAAATGAAAAACAATCCACTTTACAACAAAGAAATGCAATGAAAATGCCACAACTGGATACATGAGAATCAAAATAAAACCTGTTTTGCAGAAAAATATACAAATTTTATGTAAGTATGTGTGTTTAGTAAAAAAGTGTTAACCCCAGCATATTTAGGCAAAGCACATGTATACAGTGAATGTAATGTTTCGTATACAGATGCATTACTCTGGACTCTTTTTCACTCTGCTGCTAGTGTGGAAATAAATGCATGTGGACACACACTTATTTGCTCAGGAGATACAAATTTTTAGAAGGGAGGTGATGAAATCAAGGACACGCCTCAGCATGGTTTGGACAAAAGTTAAAACTGAACTTGCCTTTAAAAAATCAATCTATTTTAGTCCTACCCAGATTAAGCAAAGTTTCTTCATGCAAAGTCTATTCCATCTTTCTTCATGAATGTAGCACTCTGTCCATAAAAAAATCCTAATTCTTAAAATGTTTTATTTATATGGAATTGTAATAAATGCAATCACAGTTGTTAACACTAAATGCAAACTTAACAGAGTCTACTGTTTTCCCCCAAATAATTGTTAATGGGCTCATTTTGTACATTTATTGTTAAGAATATATAGCATATTATGCAGACACTGCTACATGTTTATTGTTAACTACGATAGCAAAAAAGGACTGCAAACATGATCAAAAATTAAAGAGATTCTCTCTCTTCCTCTATTACATCAGTTACAAACATTTAGTCCAGTTCATCATATTATTCTGTGTGAAATTAAATATATCCATGTTCTAAAATTCAGTTTTATGTATTCTTAGAGACAGATGCAATTTTCATCTCAATTAAATAGAAAGAAAAATGCTTGCTCCTATTAAGATAAAATAAAAGGAAACTCTTCACCCTCTTGATGGATCCAGGGTTTTGTTAGTTCATTTATTTTTTAGCGTATACATTTTGCTGTAATTAATTCTGCTCTGAATATTTCTGTCTGAGTAGCATCCTTGTCAAAATGCAGAACAACTCAGATTTGAAATATGCTGATACTTCAGCATACAAAAGAATGCCTTCATCCGCAGTGGTTAAATTCTAGTTGATGCACTGTCAAAATACGCAGTTCATAAGATAGGATAAAAGTTTTTACCCAGTGGACGGTTATCTACTGTTTTCAGAATTCAAATATATAATGATCATTCAAATAACCAATTCAAAACTAAACAAGGCAAGAACTTCATACATCTAAAGATCCCATCTCTCAAAGAAGACACCTATTTTCTTTAAGAAGATAAAAATTATTGATCTCAAGAATAACTCACTGCAGTACAATATGACAATATGTAAATCTGCACTTCTTGATTTTTTTGCAGGGCTCTTTATAAATCTCACTAAATCTATATACATATATGCATATATAAGTTCACAAATATATAAAACAAAGGAAGGAAACAGGAATATTAAACATTAACAAAAATTAATGATGACGTTAAAATGAGTTATAGATTGTGTACTCTGAGTTATCTGTGACCACAGTCTTGCAAATAGTGACCCTCTGTCATCTGTGACAAGTGGTGGCCCTCAGGGGTCCATACTGGGACCAGTGCTGTTAATATTTTCATTGATGATATAGACAGTGAGAGAAAGTGCACCTTCAGCAAGTTTGCAGGTGGCACCAAAACTTTGAAGGGGTCTTGTTCCAACTTTAATATTCTCCCACCTCAGATCTGATTCCACAGAAGAAGTTTGAATTGCTAACTGAAATTATCATGTCCCCAACTCAGGTTGTTTTCTTTGGCAGTGACAAACAACTGTTTACTGCATGCACATTTCTACAAACCTGTGCATCCTTGTTTCAACTGGGATAGAGTTAATTTAAATACTTATCTACTATTTGAAAACTCATTAAATGTTTAGTGTTACTTTTGTGCAGATGGCACATATATATATAATCCCTCAATAGCACAGTCAAGAATAACAGTGTAATCTATTTATAATCTTCCCTAAATAAAACATATGCTTGTGATTTCCCTTCAAGAGTGATAGTTGCCATGGTTCAGTAAAATACTTAAGTGTAATCTGTGCTCTTTCCTTCCTTTCTGTTAATGCAATGTAAATAAAACTGAAACAAACTGTGTGGAAATAAGGTCTCTGTGAGTTACACGTTAATTCTTAAGAAAATATAATAAACTTGTGGAGTACTCAAGATTAATTGAAACATGACTTTAGACATTCCAATACTTTTTTCTAAAAAAAAAAAAATCATTTTAATTTTTATATGTGCATGAAGGATGCTGAGGTAGAGGGAGCAGATTAAATTTACTTAGGTTTAGTAATAGTGTATCACAAAAAGCTACTTCATGAGGTATTATCATTTTTGGATAACTAAGAAATAACTTGCCTTGAGTTAACAAGACATGACACATATCTAATAAAGTGTATTGGAAAACAATCAAAAGCAGGCAATTTTGAAAATAATTATCCTTAATGATAAACTGAATTAGGATTGTATGTTGAGGGGGCAACAAGCCAAATTCAAGGTAATAAATGTGGAAAGAGGAGAAGCAATAAACTAGTTAACTGCCCCAAAGAGAGAAAGTTACAAATTCCACATCAACAGGATAAACACTATTATTTTGTCTTCCTTTAGTGCATAAGCATTCAGGGTGAAGTTCATAGAGAGGAACATTATAGAAGGCCATGGATTACTTAATCATGATTAAGCATTCAATTGAAGTCAATCAATATTGCCAAGAACATACATTAGCTATAAGAATCTGTGGTCTTTTCTCTTAATTTAGAGGGAAGACCAGAACTCCATAATGTTCTTTATCACACCAATTTCATGTGTTTTCCAGTTACCATAAACATTCTAAAACATTCTCCCACAATACTTTTTATATACCTCAGCACTGTAAGTGTGAATACAGAAAATGGTTAAAAATCTTATGGAGAACAAATAGTTTATTCCATAAACCAAGCACTTTAAGACCAAACATCAAGGTATATTAATTTGATGTTTTATTGTGTGTTTTCATGATCATATCCATGTTTCTCCACAGAGGTTTTCTCCCATGTTAACTATGGAACACTTCAAAAGCATCATCTTGCCCAGGAAGATTAAAAATAAAATCCTATGCAGCTTAAAAAAAACTTAGCTTACATATTCTTTTATGCAGCTACCTGTTAAATATTAAATACTCAATACTTTTTTCTATTTCACACAGCTTCACATGAAGCCTGTGCTCCAAATATGCTTATTTTTTTACTACACAGTAGTATCAGTTCAGCTCATCAAGGCAGATCAGATTTTTAACTTGCTTATGAACCAAATAGAGGACTTCATAAGAAATTATTAGCCCAGGCAGGTCTGTGAAAATCTGAAAATAGAAACCTAATGTAATTCCTAGTTTTCTTCTGATCACAGAAGATAATATTATCTGCTGAGGGTAGCACATGTATCATGACCTATTTTCTCTGTAGCAGCCAGTACTCAAAAGCCCTTCTTATGACTATTGAGGTGACAAACCATGAGATGATGCTGTTTTAAGGCCTAAGTTGTTCACACGTTTGAGAATGGATACCGAGCCGAAACATCTGTTAGCATATGAACATGATTTGCAAAAAAGCTTTTAAACCTTTTTTTGGACAGAGGGACATAATGTGGGCATGTGTTCCTTCTAATGAACTTAACACTGAAAGTGAGTGAATACACATATGAAGTAACATCTCAAAAACTAAAGCAATGCAACAAGCCTTGACTGCAGTTCTTTTCCTAAACAACTCAGAAAACTCTGACTATTCTAATCACATTGATGTCCAACAGTTAGGATAATGTGCAGGTATTTAAGAGAGCAGTTTCTTCTATTGCAGATACCCAGTTATAAAAGGGCAATAAATTATAAAATCTGCAAATGATGCTTAACTGTCTCAACATTTAATGTAGTATTAGACATAAAATAAATCTAAACTCACTTAACGTTAACAGAAATCCTGAATTAATAATGAATTTGTGGTTCTGGCACAATGAAGGCTATATAAGACAACAGTGAGAAATGTGCAGCCAGCTAATTGAGCCAGTAGGGTTTTTTTCAGGGATCTTAATTTTATTTAACAATGAAACAGGAACATTTAATTTAGTACTAACCCCTTGAAATAAAAGCTTTTCCTTTCCTTTGTGCTATGAACATCTCCACCTCCCATAAAAGCCAACAGAATGTCACTCTGGTGAAAATGTCATTTATTATATACACAGCAAGTAATCTTTCTAAGCAATTTCTCCACATGAAATCCCATTCAGCTGAATTACAGGCCAATGAGATCAGGACTAAGAAAACAGCTAAGGTGCATACAGCAGCACACACAAAATGGTGAGGAATAAACAGCATTGCTAGAGGTGGTGATTGTGCACTTTTAGTTATTTTGTACATCTTACAGTCAAGTGCTTCATTGTAAAAAATAATAGGATAAGCTATAAAATCAACAATTGACCCCACATATAAAACTCAATGTATTTATTCCTGTTTCAGCATCCTTGATGCAACAGTGCAGATGTTCGGTCTCCCATTTACTAAACATGACCATAAAACATACCAGCCACTTTTAATGGGACAGTTTAACAGCTATGGATAAATTCTATCCTATTTAAGAAATACTTAATGTTGAATTTTTAAAAAATGTACGTAATGCATATACACACAACAAACTCCTACAGACTCTTTTGATTCACTCAGATATTAATTCAATGATTGAGAGTTAAATTTTCTGTGCCTAAGTTCATTGCTGTGTTTGCTACTGCCTCAAACCAAAACAGAGTCTAGAGACAGCACAGTTTCCATAGACTGCCTGGCTGGCTGACACAGGCTGGCCTGGCTGCCTTCACAAAGCCCATCTGGCACGGAATACAGAATATGATCTGGGTTCCCAGCCCTACAGCAAAAGTGGAACAATGCTGCCTGCTTTTGTGGACTAGCTGGCTGGAAAGGTTAGACAGCATAATTTAAAATATACAAATCCTAGTTTATTCTGGTGCTTTGGTTGTCCCTAGACAGCTTTTATGGCTATACTGCATCATTTAGGGTGTCTAGAAGTGCTATCAAAGGAATTAGTTAGTAGAGAAGATTTCACAAACCCAGAAACTGTGAACGCTGCTCAGCTGCACAGAGGTTTGATTCAGCCAGATGAATGAGAATTTATTCAAAGGGACTCCTCACACGTTTCTTAATTACTAAATAAGAAGATAGATAATACAGCAATCCTTTGATGGATCATTACTTTATGGGTTTCATAAAATAATGAGAACTTAACCTCTCATTAGGAATAAAACATTGCTACCCTTGTAGCACTTAACTCATACATTACCTAATAGTTTGTATATCTTCCCCCTGAGCAGACATTATGACACACAGTACCCATGTGAGGGACTTTATAGAGATGAAAGTAAGATTTCTAGGATCTCTGAAATAGCATTCCGGTACTTTTGGGAAGTTCACATGATACAGCTTAGCCTAGTTGCCTAAGGAAAGGACATTTTTCAACAGCAATGTTTTGTTTAACAACATGACTATTTTTTAATCAAATTTAAGAAAAAAGACCAATCAACTTAGAGAAAACTGCCATTCCTACACACTTCATTACAACTGGACAACCAAAGCAGTGATACCAATCAAAGAAAAGCTACAACTAACGTTCAACTGGTAAGAGTTGTTTTGGAGTATAGATACTTGCTTAAGACATAGAAGCCAAACTACAATACATATAATTGGGAAACAAAAGAGATTTTAAGATGTTTTTCATTAACAGTTGTTACCTACTCCAAGCAAATTGGATACTCCCCCTAATTCCACTTCAGCTACTTCAGCTACAGGTTTCATAATGACCACTGACTGCAAGTTCCACAGTAAGTGAAGTAATTTTTATTTTAATTGCAGTATCAGAGTTTACAGAAAGTATTTGGATAGTCAGATTCACGGAATGGTTTGTGTTGAAAGGACCATAAGGATCATCCAATTTCAACCCCCCTGACATGCTCAGGGTCACCTCCAATGAGACTGGGCTGCCCAAGGCCCCATCCAACCTGGTTTGAACACTACCAGGGAGGGACATCCACAACTTCCCTGGGAAGCCTGTTCTAGTGTCTCATCACCCTCATTGCAAATAATTTCTTCCTAATATGTAATCTATATCTTAAAGCCACTCCCCTTCATCCTATCACTACAAGGTCTTGTAAAAAGTCCCTCCCAAGCTTTCTTCTAGGCTCCTTCAGGTACTGGAAGGCTACTATAACATCTCCAGCCTGTCCTGATAGAAACAAGCTCCAGCCCTCTGATCCTTGATGGTCAACCTCTGAAGCTGTTCCAACAGTTCCATATTCTTTTTATGTTGGAGATTCCAGAACTGGACACAGTACTCCAGGTGGGTTCTCACAAAAGAGGGCCAGAGGGATAGAATCACCTCCCTGGACAGGTCAGCTATGCTTCTTTTGATGCAGCCTGGGATATGCTTGGCCATTTTAAAAGCTAATTAAACTAGGAAGGTGAAACATACTAGACACACATGATAAGGCATGCAAAAAAGAGCATGAAAAAATGGTTTGTATTAGGTTGGTGCAAAAATCCTAGGCATTTTTAACAATCAACTTTAGAACAGTATATCTCAACTTAGAATAATATATACTAATTGAAATAAGAACCACTACAATCTGTGCATTTTTGCTAACAATAAACAAGTCTGTCTATTCTGGCAGGATGGAATTCTGGAGTCCTGGAACTGATAAATTCTTCAAAGGCATTTTAAGCAGCTGCTTGATTGTGGAAAACCTTATCTTGCAGAAAGTTGTCAAGATGCTTAAAAGTGTGGTAATCAATGGGAGAGACATTGGGTGGGCAAGCTGGGTGAGGTAAAGTTTTGTAGCCCAGTCCGAGCAGCTTCTGCAAAGCTATCTGCCAGACATGCAGTTGTGCCTTGTCATGGAACAGAACTGCTCCCTTTTGATTGACCAAAATTGGACGTAACTGTTGCAGTTCTTGGTGCACTTTGTCAGATTCCCAGAAATACGTGTCTGCCATGATGGCTTTTCCAGCATTCAAGAAGTTGTAGTGGATTATTTCACATGCTGATTACCAAACAGTGACCATAACCTTCTTTTGATGCAGCTTTGGTTTGTGGAAGTGTTTTGGGCCTTCATCTCAGTCCAGCCACTGTGTGAAATGCCATCGGTTGTTGTATAAAATCCATTTTTCATCACATGTCATAAGAGATGAAGAAATGAATCATGTTTGTTGCATAAAAGAAGTGTAGAGCAGAATTAGTAATGGTAATTTTTTTTTTTTTAATTCTTGTTGAGCTCATGCAGCATTCATTTGTGAAGCTTCTTTGATTTTCAGATTTGATGCAAACATTGGACAACTGTTGAATGGTCAACGTTTAGCTCTTCTTCAATCTCTCGAGTTGTTTTGTGTGAGTCTGCTTCAATAATGGCCCTAAACTGGTGGTAGTCTACTGAAGAAGGATTTCCATGATTCTTCTCAACTTCAAGGCTCTCATTTCCATTCTGAAATTTTTGGAACCAATGTCAAGCTGTACTTTCACTGATGGTGCCCTGGCCAAATGCTTGATTGACACTGCTAGCAGTTCCTGCTGCTTTAANGCTTGAGGCCATTCCCTCTTGTCCTGTCTCCTGTGACTTGGAAGAAGAGGCCAGCACCCTCCTCTCTACAACCTCCTCTCAGGTAGTTATAGAGAATTTGGTAGCATAATATAAATAATAAACAGTGAAAATAAAACTATTAGCATAAATAACTAGAGTGAATTTTACACATTAAAATGGTATACTACAATAATACAGTTAAGTAAAAGCTTAATAAAAAGTAAGCATAATAGCAATGACTCAATCAGCAATTATTTTTGCACCAATCTAATATAACTGAATAGTTAGATACATGCCTGAAAGAAAAACTATGGCAGCCTTCCTCACCAAAGAATTTTAAGTAACTTCTTAAGTACAGCCTGTACATCAACTTACAAGCCTCAATAGTTACTTTAGAAAGAAGTATCTCACTGAACACAGTATATATTAACAGATTTATGAATTAAACAGTTTATTACTCCAAAACAACTATGGGTCTTTGATCCCCTTTCAAATTACACTTTTTAGAAAACTCTGGATTATTCTTCAGAGGAAGACTGACAGCTAATTGACAAAACATAAAGACAAGTGAATGGAGCTACAGCTGCCATTAAGAGACAACAGTCATATTTGTAGTAATGCATTTGCTTTCACCTATTTGTAGTTCAGGATGGTCTTTTTATAGTAGCAAAAAGAAAGTGATACTTGTGTGAAAAATTTAACTGTTTCAAATACTCTGAAGTTTGGTCAACACAGTTTTATAACCAATTGCTTATTATACTTCATATAGCACATACAGGCATATACGTAGATGCATATCCTGGGACATTACGTCCCCTGGGATTTTGTCATTATGTGACAGTGAACCCATGTAAAACCCTAAAATTTAATATTCTTTATTTAAAAAAGTACCAAACAATTAGTGTTCATAAAGAATCAACATTTTAAGTTCGTAAAACGGGGGAAGTATATTTTCACTACAATTTTTATTATTCTGTTCTGATTTAGGTGTAACTTATCATCTGATGTTGTTTCAAGACATCATTTCAATGATCTAAAGCCCTACACACTCACATTTTAAGTTCATTACATATTGTTGTGCTACAGCATTATATATTAACTTTACTCTTGGGATAGAGAACTTCACATCAAAGTTTTTAAGAAAACAGAATTCAGGCTGGCATATATTACTTAAGGAAAACTTATTCACACTCATTTTTTAATTCTTATTTTTTCAACCCCTTTTTTTCTTAATTTATTCTCCCTTCTCCTAATTCCTCTACAAGCTAACTTAGCAACTTTCATTATGATGCAAAACTCAAATCTACACCAAAATTTTCTCAACAGAAAAGATTACAAATAACAAATCTTTGGAGAAGAGGACTAAGGAAAAGGATAAGACTAATATGACTAAAAACAAAATAACCAAAATAGAACTGAATGCATAGTAAAAAGGACCAAAACCAATTCAAAACTAAGTTTTGCTGCGCAGTTTTTACATTTCATATTAATATTCTAGAAGAATCCTCTATTTTTTTGAATTGTACAGCTGAGTTACTAAAAAAAAATTGTTCTGTCTTGCCCAGAGCAATTTTTTGTGTGGTATTTTAGGTTTAGTTAACACATTGGAAGAAGTACTGCTGACATGACATAGAAACAAAACAAAATGAAGCCTTTAGTAGGACAAATGGAGAACAAAGGAATCAATTCATGATTAGAATATAAAATTTGAAAGTAGACAGACTTGACAAATAGGAATTTATTTCAATAACACATAATTTGAATCCATGATTTATGAAGGTTGCTATGGGACTTACTTATTTAAATTCATTGTTTAATGGATGCTTCCTAATTATTAGGACACAAGAGTGAGAACATTTTTTGCAATTGATGTGCTATGCCATTAAACATCTTGTACTTCAGCAGCTATCAAATTTGCGATGATGTATTTTATAAAGTTCTGTTTAGGATGGCAGGTATTGACTTAGTATACCATAAAAGCCAGTAGCTAAAAATTTTATGTTATCACACAAAACATTAGACTTATTTGCTGTTCTATCCTCAACAAGCATTCCAGCCTGCAATGAATACAAATCAAATTCTGCTGTCAGCAGGACAAGTTGCATTTCAAGATCCTTCTGTCAGCTGTCTCCATAAAAAACACCCAAATATTCACAAACCAAAAAAGTTCCAGGACAGCAAAAACCAGCACAAGTCTAACAGTGTGATCATTACAGTCAAGCTTGTACAGAAATAATTAAAATGCTAGCTCTACTAAATAAGACATAAAAATTAATAACTAGAAGAGGAAAAATGAATAGAACATTGAATGCTCATGTACTTGGGACAAGGAATCCTATGGATTATTTCAGGCCAAATGAAAAATTCTCTTAATATGTAATAAGTGCTTCTTCATGTGAGACTTTCACTCTTGTATCACAGTATGCAAGGAAGTTAAAAGAATATTACAAGTACTGAATTGTGAAATTGCAGTATGTTTTCAGCTCAGAAAGGAGAGAATAAGTTTAATCACATTCTACAAATATCAGGAGTCAGAGATGTTCAAAGCTCAATTATTGTGCCTAAACTAATAAATTAACAAAACAATATAAAATAATACTATAAAAAGATAAAATAATGTTTTCATGACACAATGTTTTGAAACTATAAAATAAACACACAATAAACAGGCCATTGTGTAAAAATAAGCTTTTAGATCTAAGGGAGAGAGAGAGAAAAAAGAGTTATAAATTAGAATGGAAATAACTCTTTAAGAAATCATACAATGAAGAATCACAGTATATGATACTGATTAAGCCGGTGAAAAATATCACAGTGAAATAGAAATAAAAATTAAATATAAACTAAGTACACATTAAAAACAGTTCTCCCGATTACAGTAAGAACAGAAGAAAAATGTTTCGATAGATGTCCTCAGGCTGAATAGCAGTGAAAAGATGCTTTTAGTCTGTGCAACCTAGGTATCTGGAGAAAACTGTCATGCCTTCCAAGACCAGGAGTAAGTGAAAAGAATTTACCAATTACAGAATATCCTTTGGTCCTTCGTATTTAGTACTTTATTTTGAAGGTGTTTCTGAAAAGAACTTATGAAACAATAAAGCCAGAAATAGTAATTGTATAGTAAGGATAAGAAATCTCCAGTCAGCTTGTTTTCTTAGGAAGTGGGTTGGATGCAACCACTCCTTGTTTTTCATGGGCCTGGGCCTCCTTGAAAGCTATTAAAAACTGAAGGGAAGTTGTGTAGGAAAGGAAAAATATTCTTGAGTTTGTTCTGTGTTCATTAGAAAGCTATTATGCTAGTAATTGCATCTCATAGGTTATAAGTTCTTCTTATGATTCACTTAATAATATATAAAGAAAAGCTTTAATTCTTAAAGATACCTTATCATCTTTGGAAGCAGTTTGAAGAACATGTGCAATACCATCAGAGTTATGTTGCCAGTACTTCATTTGTATTGAATTTACTTTCACGCTAAGAATGGAATATTATTTAATTTACACTGAAAGGCAATGCACAATGCGAGTTTTTAAAAGAGGGAGATGAAAGATGAGGAGATTTAAGAAACCATAGCTGTATGTTGCAAAGAGCCGTTGTGAGTCCATGTAAAGCTTGTTGCAAGAGTTTGATTGCTGCACTATACTCCCTTAAGTTATATTGTACGGAACAAACAAGGCACACATTTAATGGCTTAAAAGACTAGTTCTAGAATAGAATAGTTCTAGATTAGTTCTAGACCAGTTCTAGAATAGAATAAAATAGAATAGTTCTAGATTAGTTCAAGACCAGTTCTAGAATAGAATAAAATAGAATAGTTCTAGATTAGTTCTAGACTAGAATAAAATAGAACAGTTCTAGAGTTATTCTAGACCAGTTCTAGAATAGAATAAAATAGAATAGTTCTAGGTAAGTTCTAGGTAAGTTAAGTTCTAGACTAGAATAGATAGTGGACTGTCTGTAGTTCCTTGTCTTTCTTGGAACTGGGGCTTCCAGAACTGAACACCAGGGTAGAGTAGAGGGTAAAGATAATGCCTCTCGTCCTGCTGTCCACATTCTTTTTTCATGTACCCCAGGATACCACTGGTTGCCTTGGCCATAAGGACAAGAATTGTGTACATAATCATAGAGTTTAAGTTTAAACCCATTGTACACAGAGTTGCAAATTATATGGAAATACACAGTATATAGAAGATTTCTTTTTTCATTTCTACTTCCGTCACAACAGAATTTTAAGACAGTACACCAAATCCAATTAAAATTTAAGACCTTTACACCATATGGTATTTTCTTAGTACCTTAGGGGTACTTGCAGCCCATGGAAACTAAGCAGAAACTCCCAAGTTTGGATTTTAGATGTGTGCTGGAGTGAAACTCACTCACTAGCTGGGCCTGAATCAGGGCCTGACAGGTAGAACACTGTCTCAACCTGCTGTATTTCTCTGAATTTAATTAATTCACTAACTTATGACTGACTGATAAAGACAATTTCTAATATGGTCTTTCTTGTTTTCTCTAAATGAACTACAACAAAACTCCAGTGAACAATTTCAAGAAAAATCAGTGGTTGTGTCGGTTCTCAAAACTCATCTATGCAGACAGGTTTGTCTTTAATTTGATTACATGAACCTGTAATCTGAAGACTGTTCTCCACATATTCCATCCTTCAGTATAAACGCTTGTTCCCAGTGTTGTTGGCTAAGTAATGAATTTGGCTGTCTCTCACTTGACCAGACTTCTAAGATTTCTTTCAGTTCTTGCAGACTAATTAGGCAATGTTTTTGACAAAAAAGGTGACTTCTCAAAGGATCTTTTTTATTTATCAAAAAAAAATAGAAAAACGGTTTTTGCACACATTCATCTCCCATGATACAAAGCTCTAGTTACAAAACCTCATTGTGACTTTGACTTAAACATATTTCTAATCCCATGCTATTTGTAGAAAAGTAGAGATTTCTTCTCTGTACCTGAAATACTCTGGGTGAAATAATGATTCAAAAGAAGTCAATAGGCATTTTGCTATTGATTTCAACAGAGCCATTATTTCATTCTGATGGTTTATTAGTTATAGAATTTCAGAACATCAATATTTAGAAAGATGCACAGTATAGAATAAGCCACATAATTGCACAGAACAAACTTTCAAGTAAAATAAATTACTCTATATTAAATAATTTCAACCTAATATATTTATTTCTACATAATATTTAGCTTCAGAAAACTAAACTGGCTGCCACAAGAACAAAGCAAGCTTTCAATATAAAAGAAATGTTTCTGCAAATAAACGTAGGCAAGAGACTCAGCAGGTAAACTGTGATCCACACATTTCTGGAGGTCAGAAATGCCCCTCTCCCAAATTCCTTCTAACCCAATGAGGAGAGTGAGTTATTTAGTGAGCCAAAGTACAGCTAACACCAAGTGCTTGAATGAGGAAAAACACCTAAAGACATGGCATCCTCACAGTAATTCCACATCCAGTCCAGTATGCCGTACTTAGTAGTTGAAGTTTCTCTGACATGAGTTGTTTTTTCTGCCCCTTGTCAGAATACATTTTTTTTTTAAACTCATGAGGCAACTACTCCTTGCTTACTCCAAAAGGCAACTAACAGATGAAATACTGACTTTCACAGCAATGTTTATCTCAACAAGGAACTGTGATGGTTACCTATTGTCTGTAATGTATTCATGTGCTCACTCGTCTCAAAGATTAAGAAGGGAGGGAAGATTTGGTCACACATCAGTACAAGAACAGACAGTCACAGTCCTCTAAGTACTACCTCTATGATCTCTGAATTTCACCTAGTAAGAGGAAAGTTTTTGCCAATTCAATATAAACATGTCATACATGTCCTGAAACTTCTTCAAGTAATAGGAAATTCACTCTAATAATGTACTCTAAGTTATCTTCAATACTAGGAAGTACATTTTTATTTATTTGCCTAAAAAGTTAAAAGTACCCCACTAGTGAAGATCTTTTCTGTTTTTAAGTATCTGTCTCCAGTGATCCATGTTCTCTCAAAGCTAATCTGAACAGCTGGCATGCATTGTGACTGCACATATTAGCAAGACTATGTACTTCTCCCTACCAGTCCACATTTCATTTTCCCTTCCTCTTCATCATCTAATTCTAAAGATATGAGTTAGTATATACACCATGTGAATGATGAGTGTACTTTGGTGTAACACAAAGACAGCTCTAGCCTGACCACACAAGAAGACTCATCAGTCTTGCAATGTAACAATAAAAATCCATGAGTTTCTTTATACTGACCAGCTACGTCACAAGAATAAAGGTTTTCAGTATGTTCAGTACTTTCACATCTCTTGAAGTACAAACACTTGAATCATTTGCAGTCAAATTTTATTTTATTATTTTATTAAATGCTGTGGACAAAGGAAGATTAATTTTGCACTTGACAGTCCTCTTTCACATACTCGAAGATAGATGCAAACACTACAGTTTAATGTTTATGTTGAGGTTATGATCTAGAATGGTCCCTTTAAATCATTCCCTGAGACACTGCCTCCCAATACACACTCCTGGCTTTTAGCAGGCTACCTTCAAACTACCATCTTGAAGGGGTTTTAATATCTATAAATTGGTCCAGTAGCTTTTTGAAAGCTGTAAATTTTAATACTCATACTAACCTGTAGCGAAGAGTCCCACATCTGTGTAACAGCAGAAACATTTTATTTCCAAATGTCACCTTCAAATGGAATTTGAATAAATGAAAAACATTCAAATAAATGAAAAACATTTCATGATTCTGTCAGTCATTATTAAATGCACCTCACTCAAATCAGCCTGTTATCATTATGTCCACAGAAGCGCTTCCATACTTCAGCTCAACCTGTGTCATCTGAGCTTTTTTCAAATTGTATTCACGCTGTGCATGAAACAGAACATTTATAGGACTAAAAATGTTTTTCTCTCCTAATAATTCTAAACATTATTTGCTCTTTTGCCCACTAAATTTTGATTATGCTATTTTAACAAATAGACCTTACTCCAGAATAGAAATAATCTGCTTAAAGCCAATCATTTCATAGGCATTTTACTTTTATAGGGAAAATGTATGACCTGCTTTTTCATTCACATCACTTTACAGTTATTTCCAACAGAGCAATAAAATCACAGATAACTCTTGCACAGTTCCTTTGCACAGAACTCAACCTATTCTTCACAGCTGGCTCTTTTCTTTACTCTTCCAAATAAGTTAAGTCAAGAACAAACTATCAAGCTCTTGGAAGGAGAACAACTGTGAATAACAAAGGTCATAACATAAAACCCCTGTGAGACAGCACTGATTTCCTTTCACTTTGGAAAGTGGTAATTTACACCTATTGGTTCTTCCATGAGAAGAACTTATCATTCTGTAAGTTCTTTAATTCTACTTGATGATAAAACTTCCATCGGTTCAAGTGGACTGTCAGCAGTAGGTCTCTCAACTGTGTTGATGCCTTCAAGGAACCTGAATAGATATATGAGGCAATGTTTCTTTCTACTGCCACACTGCTCTACCCAGTGTGTCCTATTTAATCCTGTATCTACAAATTTGCTCAATAAATAAATCATGTTTACGAGTTTTCAGTTACCAACATCTTAAGAGTCGTGATGCAGAAACTGCTCAGTTCACGTATTTTTTTATCTCAATCAGGGATTCAAAACATACAGTTTGCCTTGCTCACATACATCTCTCCCACTGTGCTCTCACTTTATGTATATACATGACGCTCCCCAAAATCTACTAATGCACACACCAGTGTGAGGGAGAGGATGCTCTGTCAGACCCAGGCAGTGGGATAACCTCCAGAAGTGAGAAAGCTAGTTCCTACTGCTGCTCTGTTCTCCCTCCAAGTTATTTCCCCATTGGCAGAAACTCTTATTTTTCCTTTACACTTACGTTAAACTAATTCCTTGTTTTGTTTCAAAGTCTTTTTGTAATACCCTGGTTATTACTCTATTTTAAAAAGTGTTAAAGCAAATACCTTGCACTTTGTTGCAGTACTCCATTCACACACATTGTTTACACAAATATTCATTTTTAACAGCTTTATCTAGAGCATTTTGCTCAGTGTGGGCCTTTCAAGCACCTCCACACCTCCTTTAAGAACTGACATCACATTAACCATATTCCCAGTTCTCCAGCACCAACACTACCTCTTACTTTATTTTAAAGTCTTTAACAACATAAACATCAATGTCTAGATTACTAAGAAAGATCGTTCTCCCAAAAGTCTTCCTTACTTATCTCTCCCTGTTAAAGACATTCTAAGCAGTGAGAAATCATTTACGCCATTAAACGTGTGCCTTGTTTGTTCCGTACAATATAACTTAAGGGAGTATAGTGCAGTAATCAAACTCTTGCAACAAGCTTTACATGGACTCACAATGGCTCTTTGCAACATACAGCTATGGTTTCTTAAATCTCCTCATCTTTCATCTCCCTCTTTTAAAAACTTGCATTGTGCGTTGCCTTTCAGTGTAAATTAAATAATATTCCATTCTTAGCGTGAAAGTAAATTCAATACAAATGAAGTACTGGCAACATAACTCTGATGGTATTGCACATGTTCTTCAAACTGCTTCCAAAGATGATAAGGTATCTTTAAGAATTAAAGCTTTTCTTTATATATTATTAAGTGAATCATAAGAAGAACTTATAACCTATGAGATGCAATTACTAGCATAATAGCTTTCTAATGAACACAGAACAAACTCAAGAATATTTTTCCTTTCCTACACAACTTCCCTTCAGTTTTTAATAGCTTTCAAGGAGGCCCAGGCCCATGAAAAACAAGGAGTGGTTGCATCCACCACACCTCATAAGAAAACAAGCTAACTGGAGATTGTTGCCATTCTTGTTGTAGATCTCTGTTAAAGCAAAATCTGAAATAGGGATGCTCTTGTTTTACCCAAGAGTAACTACATACCGCCCTGCCTATGTCTATGAGAACATTCCTTGTGCTGTTTACACACAAACCAATAACCCAATCCCATAGGGAAAAAGGGAAAAAAAACCCTATACAGCCCCAGAACTTAGTGGACATAGCTCTGAACTTTTAATACCCTTACCAACTTTCTAGAACATGAGAACAACAGTAGTAAACTAAAAAGCTTTAGACCTCATAGCTCTCAGGTGTACCTTTTTTATTTATTAAAGTATAATATATGCACTTAGCATATTTGATAATTATTTGACTTAAATTGTCATGATGACATATTAGATCTTGAAGACTATTTTCATACATCTGAAATACTTAAGATTGCTAGTGAAAAATTAAGTCCTGACACATCCGACAATCATTATTTGCTTATCCATACAATAGAAGATCAGGGATAAATGTTTCACTCATGTAAAACACAAATATTACTTCAGAATATCTAAATGCAGTAATGTTTCATAAGACTCCCTAAATCTGGTAGTGGAAATAACACATCATTCTTGTAGAAACAATCATCAATACTTGAGTTAACTGACATATTGCTAACAATGACCTACACTTCAATGCAAATCAAAAGTAAGCCTTTATAGCTCTCTACAGTCCACTAGCTGTGTTTAAGACCTTGATTAATTTAATTGTAAATATGAACAAATTTGAAGTTGGTCACATGTAAAAGTCCACTGAAATTGTATTATCATGTAAAATTTGCAAAATGTTTTCAAATGCATTTAGATTTTGCTCACTAGCTAGCTCATAGAAAAAAAATACAATATATAAGAAATAAAAGTAACAAGCCGTTGAGAAGCAGTTCAACTCAATTCACACAGTCTTGCCTATCAAAAATGCATGAAAATTAATACTATGATGGTCATAAATAGTTTGTAATGGTATTTGTATATGACAGAGTGTGGTAGCTTTTATTCTGTATGTTTACATTTCAGAGCTAACTTTGAAGTTCCAACTGGGTGACAATTCAACACACCCCAGAAAGAAAAACTTATTTAATGTCAATTTCTCAAAAAGGAGGTTAGAAATACATTCAAAAATACTTTTTTCCCCTGGAAAATGCTCATAAAAGATCTCTGAAAGAGATGAGAGAGGAATTTCATACTGTATCAGGACTGACAGAAACATTCACAATTTAGTCTAAAAGTCTGATGTATTTATCATTATACTAATATCTAAACTGTATTAAAACTGTATTTCAATATATGCAATGAGAAATTGGCTGCACTATAAAAACACTGATAATAGTGTTATCTCTTCTGTTCCAGCAAATATAACCTCAAAGAGGAAGCTTCCTCTGTTGACAATTCAAAGGCTTCTTGAGTATTCACATTATGACTCTGACACTTGCATGACTGATAAGAGACAAAGTCAGAAAAAGTTTGAAGGTTACTCTTTTGTTTCCCTTGAAATTGGTATTTTTAATATCATATATGAACCTTTTTCTGGTAAACTCTCTGTTTAGAAATGCACTATTTTGGGGTAGACATTAAAATGCAACTTTGGTATTTCTGAAAGTGCTCTATTCCCTTTGTTTTAGCTTGTCAAATTAAAGTAAAATTGTCAGGAAGACTAGAACCAAGCTTTAAAATAAAAAGAGGAAGCATTCCAATTGGGAAATATATATTCACGTACATCTCCCCCCACCCCCCCGCCAAGTTACTTGTTAGTTCTAAATTAGGTCAAGATGTAAAACTGAAGAATTCATTAAAATCTGTGTGAATTTAAGTAAACTATTAATTACACACAGACACCCCTCATAACATATTATTTAGAATCTCTTCTTAACACTAAAATTGTTTTAAAAATTTAGAATGAAAAAAAGCAGTTAACCACTTGGTAGTCGCCTTTTATAAGAATTAATTCAAAAAAAGCATTCTCACTGTCAATAGAAAATTACAAGACTGAAGAGGAAAGATTTTAACTTAAGTAGACTCTTCAGAAAATAGATATTCTTATCTGACATACAATCATACAGTCTAACAAAACCTTAAAAGTATAAAGCAAAGCAGAAAGCAAATTATTTAAGTCAAGTTTCTGAGAAGCCTTCTAAGGTTTGGTTTTTTTAAGCAACAGGGAAAAAAGCAGTACAGAGCTACTAACAAAAGCTGATATGACCCGAAGATCTATCTAGTTGTCATTCAGATATAGGTATATTTGATGATTGATTACCACAATATATGTGGTAAAACATTCTCCCAGGGACAGGGATATCAGATAGAAATCTGTAAATAAAATGTCTTCATGGAAGCAGAGTGTCCTGCTGAACATAAGCCTTCATATCAGAGTATATTTCAAAATTTTACTGGAGGAATACTACCATCACTGGTGCAAAAATGCTTCTGTTGAGTTGCTGAGGACTCAGAAGGTTATGTTTGTATTAGTAAGTACTGTGTAATAGTTCTACAAACCCAACATCCAAACCACACATATCTCAGAATCATAGAACAAGATGGACCAGCTCTGTGATGGAAATGCTATGCCTTAAACTGGTTGTTTTCAGCCACTTGACTGCATGAAGAAGGAAATCACACAGAGGTGGTATGAGAAACTGGAAGAGTTAGTGTGAATGTCTTGGACTTTATAGCTGCATAGCAGTGGATTAGGTGGATGGTGCTAGATTATAAGTAGGACATGCCTTGGGGAGAGAGCTTTGACAAGCCACAGTGACCTATCAGAAGCTTGACCTATCTCCCTCTGAGATGGTGACCATGAAAAGACCTTTGCCACATAATCGGCCAAATGAATAGAATGGGTGACATCTATGGATATGCAAATGAAGATTACTGAGTACATGCTAATTGTAACATCTCGTGTAGAGGTGTACCCCTACTCCTTGACTGACTGGGAGAGGCAGGGGGCACAGGGGTATAAAACCTACCTCCCCAAGGAGCTGAGTGTGTGCCCACCATCCTGAGGTCCAAGAAGACACAAGACAATATTGGACCACGCTGGAATATGGGGTGGCGATATCTTACTCTTTTATTTCTCTCTCCCTTTTCGTCTTTCCTTTCTTTTTCTTTTCCTTACTATTAGTATAGATTTAACAAGGCAAAGCGCCTAAGACCTTGCCCGTGTAAATACATTTCTTTTATTTTTAGTCAATTGTCTGGTATCCTTTCACCTTAATGCAGTACAAGTGAATCCACAAACTTTAGAGGCTGAAGGTCCCTTCAGCACCCCCATGGTAATCAAACTTCGGCTGTAACATTTAAAATTGGCATTGTGGACAGGACATGTCTTGGTGCTAAAGGGATCGATTGAGTTTAAAGGTCAAACAGGACAGCCCTCAGGGGGATGTCTGAACAAACACGGGACATCTCCAGTGGATGGAAGAGTAAAGAGGGAAACTCCCAGGGAATTCCTGCACCTATAATTTTGATTATGGCCTCCCAAGGAGACCTAAATGTTGACTGTAATGCTCCTTTAAAGCAATTAAAGGACTATAATAACTTTAATAACTGACCTTTTCCCCTGATATGGTTAGGGCTTCTCATGACTGGCATGAGTCACAGGCTGTGGCTGATCGAATTACCACTCCCAACAAAGAGCATAAATTTTAAATGGGAAAAGGCAAGGTGTTCATTTGTGGTGTTTAAACAAAAGATCAACATGTGGAGAATGAGGTAATAAAACCTGTGCAAGATCTAGTCAAAGCACTGCAGGAACAACTGCAAAAAGAGACAAGTCTCTGATCAGCTTGCAGCCAAGCGGCTGACTAATCAGAGATTATACACTGAAATGAAGAGTCTCTATGATCAACTCACTGCTGAGAGAATTACTAATCAACAGCTGCATGCTGCTTTGAAGGACTCCCTGGAAGAGGAGAAACTTCTGCAAGAACAGTTGGCAGAGGTGGACTACAGATGTGAGGTCTCAGCTTGTTTGAATCATAGGGAGGAGCTTTGTTCTACCCACCCCCAGTAAACACTGCAGGAGTTAAGCAAAAGTTATTATTCTGGAGGAAGAGAAGTAGTTCTCCAACACTTGATGAGAATGGAAACCACAGATAGGGGATTGGAGGGGAGGGAAAGGGGTTGGGAGGTGCCTAGCAGGTAACCATGCACACTGTCCCCTACTGCCCTACCTATCTGGCAAGAATCCAAGAGAAACATTCTAGGGGGCCCCAAAAAACTGAAATGGAATATGTGTAGAGTGTTTCTGAGGAGAGGTGACTGTATTTTTTCAAGTATAGATGCAGCCAGAGGATATTGGGGTCCTGGATTTTTTTGATGACAAATGATAACCTGAAAGCTGTGTAATTCGAGGGGGTCTCAGACTCTATGGAATAGGCCAAACCTTTTGCTATCAGAGCTACTACACTTGGCCACACACTAGAGAATGTACAAAGGGCTGCTTTCCTCCAGTTAACGTATAACCACATGCTCCTCCCACATCAACCCTCCCCCGGCAGTATGTACCAACTCAGACTACACCCCCACGTTAGAGGACTGTCTGATTCCTTGAAGCTATACAAAGTTCAGTTACAAGATCAACTCAGATTACTTTGGCCATGTCGGAGAGGAGGTCTGCCTGATAATAACATGGGGAGATTGCTCAGAAACTGATTAATTATGGTAGATGCATAGGTCTTATGCAATGCCGTAACATGAACAAAAATGGACATTAGATGACTAGAGGGAAGGAGTAAGACCAGAACAATCATACCCCAAAGCAGAAAAACTCCACCCAGATCTATTGACAGACAACCTCCTAAACTCTCTGATAGTAGGAGATATTTACTATGGGCTGAATGTCTCTCAAAAGGGATTCCTCAAGAGGTAATGGCCAAATTACCCACTCCCAACCTGGAAAATTCGATGAAAAGTCAGGACAAAATAAAAGCACCACCTCCTATCTCTAATCTGGAGAAGTCGGAGGCCTAGTGGCAACAACCACACAATGCAGTAACTCCTCTTTACATTCCAGTGACAGCCTCCTCAGCCCATCCTGTCATAGATTTAATTGGTGTAAACAATCCTGCTCTGGGAAATTCCCTCCAATGTGTCCAGAAAGTCAGCCAGGGGATGGCTCTTGCATTCATTTAAGAAAGATTACAGAGAATCATAATGGACCCCCTGGACACTGCAGTTTGAGTCAGAATATAGAATCAGAATAGTTTCAGTTTGAAAAGACCTCTAGGATTGTCAAGTCCAACTATAAAGCTAACATTGCTGAGTCCACCAGTAAATCATGTCCCTGAATGCCACATATACACATCTATTCAATACTTCTAAAGACGGTGACTCAAACATTACTCTGGGTAGCCTGTTCCAACATTTTATAACCCTTTCAATGAAGCAGTATTTCCTAATATCTAGTTTAAAATTCTTATGGTGCAACTTGAGATCATTTTGCCTCATCGTATCACTTCTTACCTGGGAGAAGAGACAAAAATCCATCTCCCCTCAGCCTCCTTTTCTCCAGATGAAAAACTCCACTTCCCTCAGCTAGTCCTCAGAACACTTGTGCTCCATACCCTTCACCAGCTTGCTGTCCTCCTCTGAACACACTCTAGCACCTCAGTGTCTTTATTGTAGTGAAGGGCCCCAAACTGAACACAGTATTCAAGGTGCAGCCCCACCAGTGCCAAGCTTGTCACAGGAGATTAGGATAGTTTGACATGACCTGTCTTTCATAAACTCATGCTGACTGGACCTGATTATCTGGTACCCCTGTACTTGCTGTGTGATGGCACTCAAGATTATCTGTTCCATAACATTCCCCAGTATCAAGGTCAAGATAACAGGCCTGCAGTTCCCTGGATCCTCCTGGTCCTTCTCGTAGATGGGCACTACATTTGGCAGTTCCTTCACTCCCTTGGGTGGATCTCATCCAATCTGCAGACTCCTGCATCTCTAGGTGGTGTAGCAGGTTGCTAATCATTTTCTCACGATTAGAGAGGCTCCATTCTTGTCCCAGTCCCTGTTTTCCAGTTCAGGGGGCTGAATACCTGGGTAACAACTGATCGTACTATTAAAGACTGAGGTGAAGAAGGCATTAAGTACCACAGTTTTTTCCTCATCCTCTGTGACTATGTTTCCTCCCGGAAATAATAAAGGCTGGACCTTGTTCTTTAGGTCTCCTTTTCCTACCAATATAATTACAGAAATGTGTTTTATTATCCTTCACTTCAGTAGACAGATTTCTAATTGACTGGGCTTCGGCCCTTCTAATTTTCTCCCTGCATAACCTCACAACATCTGTGCTACAGAACCCTTTACTATCTTTCCCAAAGCTCTGAAATCTCTTTTGATTGCCCATGGATATTGCCTTGCCACTCCATCACCTCCTACGTGGTAGAGCAGCTATAGGTAATAGTTTGAGGGCTGTACCACTGCCGTTTCCCAGCAATGCTCTTAACCCAAACCCCAGACCTACCTAAGATGAGGGTGTGTCTGGCATACTGGATCCTCTGTTCCTCTCAGAAGGGAGTTGCCTACAGCTATAACCCATCTTTACTTCCTCATGGAGGCAGTCCTGACACAAGGGGTAGGCCCTTCTGACTGTGGCAACACCTCTAGTAGAGATGGTCTGTTATTCACATCTTCCATTGCCTGGCCTTCTACTTCATGTCTAGTAGGTTTACTTCATACTAGCTCCCGTTTGGTCCAATGGATTGCAAAAAACAGTAGCAGCTGGGAGTGTGCTCACTATATTCATTAAGTTTACCTTCTGGCTTCATTTAATCCAAAAGGATCATAGTCTCTGTGCAACGTGAACCAAAGCACAGAAGGTGGGAATAAAGGTGGCATGTGCTTCAAAACAGCACTCTTTATCAGTACTAAGCACTGATGTGCATGAGCCCACATAAAAATGGAAATGAAAAGATAAGCTGAGTTTCCATGAAACATTTCAGGCTTTGGAGGAGAACAAGGTCAAGAGAGAACTAAGACCACACTTAAAGAAGAGGATATTACGAAGTTGAAGAAATAAAAAGCATTCAGGAAAATAACTTCTTGTGCTAGAATGGATACTAATTTTTTAGACAGAATTAAACAGATACTACTAAAAGCAGACCTCAATGACTGGCACGTAACACTGGGCAGATTCTATTCTTAGGAACCCAAAAAGGCAATAATATTTTAAGCACATTTTTCATCATAAAAAGGGCACTGTAAAGACACAGGAAGGAGAAAATGATTTCAAACAAAATGGCATGAGTTGATCCAGTTAATTAAACTGAATGATTAATAGTAACACTTTCTATTTCAATAATAACTTTCAATTTAAGATTTTTACATTTCAAGAGTTCAGCTGCAATGAAATCTAATGATGGAAGTCATCTACCCTAGGAATATTTGGTGAATTGAATGAGTCAGAGACTAGTAGTTTAAGTTTCTTAAGCTATCACGAATCTGCATCCAATACATCTTATACATAAATAAATAAATATATAAATGAATTAGTGACCTTTCAGGGAAAGATTCCAGACTCAAGTGATTAATAATCCCAAACAGAATGCAATGAACAACTAATGCTTACGAAGAATGGAAAGACATTGACTAGAAAATACATTTTCCTTTTAAATGCTCAAGAAGCTTAGCAATAAAAAGAAAGTTGTCAGGAGCTAAGCTGAGGTGGTCCTGCAAATGAATGATATTAAACCAGATAGTTCATATTTCAGCCATTAAAACAGAGAACAAGCAAAGAAGTTAATATGCAGTAAGGGGTGGTAATGACCCAATTTCTGTTTTCAGCAATGTGTACAACAAATAAAAGGGATACAAGGGTCCACAGCTGACAGAAAGCATCTATACCACGTAATAAGTTGAACAAAACTCAGAAAAGCAGAATTCCAAAACTGGTATGCAAATCTTAAAGTCTAATAGAAATTTTATTTTATTATGTATGCATTCTAGCTAGCTATAGCTATCTGAGCATGTTAGTGGAAATGTACAGAATAGCGTGCGTAGAAACTAAACATATTATGGAGGGATGATAGATTTCAATAACATAAAATGCTCCTAAATAAAATTTGAAATTATAAAAAACTAAACACATGAATAAGCTTGAAAAATGAGATTAAATGCAGAGAAAAGAGAAAATGAGAAAAGAGGCTCATTTTAATATATTTTTTTAAGGGATGAGAAGTATACAGTGGAAAGATCGCAGTAGTAAACATGCTATGATCCCTCTCCTCTGTGAGCACTAATTAAAGTGGCATTTACATTCACATCATGTCCTTGTGTATTTTCCAGAGATAAATACTAATAATAGAAGTGATTGATTACTGGGATATTACATGACTAATAGCATGAATTTAATTCAGTTTGGTTCTTGGATCGATTCTTAAAATCCATTCTTAAACTGTGCAACTGATCCAATGCTTGCATTACTTCCAGTTACTGTAGCACACTTCTAGTTAAATGAACGTTCAGAAGGTGAAGTAGCTAACATTGACAAAACTCTTCTTATTAGAAAACCGATTTTAAGAAAGAAAAAATTACACACTAAATTCTTCTTTCATTGACCTGTATTAGAACTGTGAACAGTTGATAAATGCAGACAGCTTCCCTCTTCTAAATGATGACACTATTTCCTCTTCATGAAGAACATTCTGCTACGCTATGTGACCTAAAGGCCTGTGAACATGAAAGAATTTGCTTCATGTTTTTGTTTATTGCTCAAAACAGATCTGCAAGACCTCCAGTAAAGAACTCTTTAATTTGCATTGTACCTCAAGTTAAAATACTCCTGCCTTTAACAGCTATCATATAAATATTAATGATAGAATTCAAGGGGAACAATGAAAATATCCTCCTCTTTTTAGCATAAACATATAACAAAGAACTACAGTCTATTTCTAATAAATGTGAAAGTTTACTTCTGTAAGTACTAAGGAAATGTAATGTACATTAAATCTGCTCCTCAACACACCCCTGTGCATCCTATTAGCTTGATGCAAGCAAGATGTCTTTAAAACATTTATAGCAGATCAATCTCAGTTGTTTTATGCAGAAGTAAACTCTCATAAGAAGGGCTTCAGATCAGCTTTTCTAACGAGTACATGTGGCAGTTCTGCAAAGGCTTTTTAAGTGTGCTTGTCCAAAGAGTAGACCAGAATGAAAAGAAGTTTAATTTAAAGGTTTGAGAAGTCCTTTTTAGCTGCAGCTTCTGAGTAGACTCACTGCTTTGATGACAATAGGAAAGCTGTTTCATTAAATACACATGTAACAAGTAACCTAATTTTTGTCAAGCAATATGAACATAAATATATGGCTATTCCAATAAAACATTAAAAAGTATTTTCAACAGCACTATCATGATTACTGTTGGAAGACACATCAAAATATTGCTGTGGCACTATTGATGCCAGTCTGGATATCTTATGTTAGATTCTGATATAATAACTGGTATGAATGTTTTTCGTTCAAAAGCAAAACAACTATATAATAATATATCACACTGTAAAGTGAGACTTTTATGTATTGAAACTGCTATGAAACAATGTGGCTGCTTTCAGAATAGTCAGGCATTAAAAATACAATATCGGTGAACTGTATTTTAGCATACTACCAGATAGATGGAAGGCAAAAGGATAAGGTATTTCCTGTGACTTACTGAACTTGCAAAGCAGAGTCATTCTTTCAAACCATTCCAAGAAGGTTCTATTTATTTTAATTAGATTCATATGAGAAGTCATGTCAGCAACACATAATAATATACTTCAGTAAATTACATTTTGTACAGCTTAGTAGTAGAGGACTAATGCCAATTAAGAATCTTTCTATTCTAAGCATAAGATTTTCACCGAGATCTTAATTTTACACTGACATTTGCAAAAATGAATAATAGCAATCAAACATATTTTTCATTTAGCTTCATAAATATACAGATTACCACAGACTTGTATTAGCTAGACCATTTGAAAACTAATATTTTAGAAACTGTTCCTGACAAAGACTAGTGCTTATAAAACTGTGAAAGGTAAGTAGGAAAAATAAGGCTGAATAAAGCTGCCCAACTGGATATTTATATTTGATCTCGCATTGCAATTTTTTCTATCCAAAAGATCTGCTAAATAGATATCAATTGCTGCCTAAGGACATACTTTGTGTTAAACTTAAGCAATTTCAACAGGCTTTTAAAATATAAGAGATGATAAAAAATCCAATTAACATAGTAGGAAATAATACCATTACCTATTTCATAAAGCACTAGATTATGTACAAAAAATTTTTGACAATAAAAGTATAATATTTCCATCTTCACACAATAACTGTCCAACTTCTAAAAATTTCTTCTCAAAGAAGAAAAGGAAATAATGAATTTTGAAAATCATCTTAATTCATCTTAATTAAGCTTCCCCTTGGTCCTGTTGTCATTTATAGATAACTTTCAAGCATTTTAAAATGTAGTCTCGTGCATACCGCACAATAAAAATTGTAGAATTTGTACCCTCCCCTAAAAAATGGCTGCTAATCCCTGGATAGATATGCAAAACTGCTCTCCTAGTCCTTGCTGATATCTGATCAAAAGCTGATGAAAATATAGCATGACTTCTTTGCTACTAGGTCAATTAAACAGCAACAGAACTACCTCTGCAGGAGGCTCAAAAATACATATTGCTTTCTCCAGCTCTCCACTTGTCTCACCATCAGCTCTATACTGATCAAGATCTGAATAAAAATCAGAACCCTTCCAAGACTGCTTATATATAGAAACTGATGGAATGTTTAGTTTTTACTCTTAACTCGGTTAAAACAGGTACAGTTTTCTCTGTTATATGGTCAGTAACAGCCTAATTGTAACAAAATCATTTGGCAAAGGACAAAGAACTCCAAAAATATATCAGAGGTAAAGAGCAAGTCAGGATAGAAGACAAGCTTCACTTCTGTCAACCAGAGCTGAAACATCAAGCAATGGTACAGTGAGTTTCAAAATAAAAGATATTTCTAAATAAAAATTGACACTGCTTTCATGTGGACCCAAAACCTGAACAGCTGACAGCGGTAGAAAATAAAGGAAGTAACTGCAACAACCTCAGTAAGAGAGCACATCAACTTCACAGAACACACTGCACAGAATTACAAAAATAAGATATAAAAGCTTCACTCAAAGAATACAACCATAGAATTAAGGTAATTTAGGTAATCAAGAAAAGAATTATAAATACAGTGCACAAGCCAAAAATGTTAAGAACTGATAATGTTCCTTCCATAAGGTTCTAGCAGTATTAACTAGTGTTGTTTAAGAAAGCAAATGTCTTCTCATTTTTGAAAATATAGGAATTTAAGGAAGAGAAAAGAAGCGCCATCTAAAATTATGACAACAATAAAGCAAATAATAGGAGATAACTGAGGCAAGGAACAGTTTATGAAGACAGAATAATGTCACTTCCTAAGTCTGGTGGAATATCAGACTCTACAGCTAGTACAGAACTGAAGCATTCTTCTGTGAAATAAGAAATGTTACGAATTAGGAAATTTGAACATAATAATAAAGCAATAAAGTTTGGTGAGCTTTTCTACGCTTCCACTTAAACAAAGAATTTTACATGGTCATACTGTTAATAATGTTACAGACTACAAGCAGTAATCCTTGTACAAAATTAGCAAGGAAACTTGGAATTGGTATAAAAAGGTAGACATTGAAAAGAAAGCAATGAGTTAATCTCATCCAGATGTAAAGATAGCAGTTGCTAACATATTGCACAATAGTGTTACAGTGAATTATCATGGTTGAATAAATCGCACAGAAGTGTTAGATAAGCACTTTTACGACTTCATATTCACAGGAACATAGATAAGCGCTAGAAAACTGAAATAGGAAAATGTTCAATAATGTTATTCAGAAAAAGAAAAAAACCAAACCAATGTAAAGTAGGCAAAGGGTTACAGAATTTATTGAGCTCCTAATACTAGTAAAACCTGAAGTTACAGCTACAGTAGTTAGCGATACCTTATACCAGAACTTGGGTGATCCTGTACCTATACTTTTCTTTAATTCTTAAAGTCTAACTGGTTTTACTTACTGATATAGACATAATTCCAAGGATGTAAAAGTACTGACACATATGAACAAGGAGACACAGGTGCATCTGAGGCAGAAAACAACTTACCTGAAGTCATATAATGGAGCAAAACCAGAAATGAAAGTATATATATGTTGACTAATACAGTAGGTTAGTAGCTAGAATTTAAAACCATCTCTACTGTTATTTTCATTATTTAGTTGTGTATGCTAACACTCCCAGATTAGTAGTTTTCCAGACACTCAGATAGGTTATCAGCAGTTCACATTCTAAAAACTGAGACAAGACAGCATAAATTCAGTAACAACTAAAGAGATACTTTAAAATTATGTAATGTAGTCTATACTTCAGAAGCAACTCTTTAAAAAGGGCAAAGTGTATAAAACTAGATATAGTAAAAACTGATTTGCCATAACCAGTGCTTTTTCTATGCAGTATTTCTCATTTCTGTCCCTCTATTGGAAAGTATTTTTAATACTGAAAAGGCAGTAATGAAAACCTCTAATATTTTTTTAAAAACAGTGGTTTAGGCTGCCGGGGGGGACTGGTGTTTCTGCAAGGGCCTTACAGGAATCAGTGGGGTCCGAACCAAGTAGTCTCTGCCATGTGTCATTTTATCTCTCTGGCATATGTCTCATGTCATACTATGAGGAGGAAAATAACCCAAAATGAAGGGATGGTGGTAAAGGGCAAAGGAGTTTGGGGGCTCCTTGAACCCCTGAACTCATCTGAGACAGCATGCTCTCTCCTTTCTACATGAAGCATGGACTCTCGTGCTGACATAGCTGGACATTAGGAAAAAATTTTTCACAGAAAGGGTCATTGGGCACTGGAACAGGCTGCCCAGGGAGGTGGTTGAGTCACCTTCCTTGGAGATGTTTAAGGCATGGGTGGACGAGGTGTTAAGGAGCATATTTTAGTGTTTGATAGGAATGGTTCGACTCGATGATCCAATGGGTCTCTTCCAACACGGTATTCTATGATTCTATTATTATAATTTCTACTTCTGCATAACAAATTTGACACATGGAATCATGTCATTTTAGGACATCAATATCCTGCTACGTTCCTGATGCAAAGCAAATCTGTAGAAACAAAGAAACTGCAATTTTTTCGCTACTCTTAAGATATGACATAAAGGGAGCTTCAAATAACTTTTCTTTAAGACATAAGACAGTCTCTTTTAACCAGTGATGGTCAAACCTGAAAATAGCTCAACAGTCATGAAAAACCTTCTTGACCACTAACTACTAACTTCACTCTAAGTTTCAAGATTCCATTGCAACAACTTGTTTGGAAAGCGGGAAGTAACAGAGTGTGATAGAAAGTAGCCAAGTTCTTCTTTTCCTCCCCAGGAGGAAACTATATGAACTAATTTGCAAACTTCTGAACCATAATGAACTAATTTGCAAATTCGTGAGCAGGAAGGAGCAAGAGAATTCTTTCAAAGACAGCAGTAGCAGGATGCAACAGCAATTTTGGCATTAAACAACTAGTGCTAAGTTCTTAGTAAAGCTGATAAAGAATATAAACTGAAGGAGTAAAGAGATACAAGAAAAAAGCATTCTGTAAAGTTCAGTGGAAGAGTTGCAGGCATGATAGGAAAAAAAGCACAAGAAAATATATGCCATCTCATTTTCTAACTAAAATGCTCAAGAAAGTGGAAGATAAGAGGTTAGAAACCTCAAAGGTTTGTGTAAATGAAGCCTGAAAAGAAGAAAAAAACAAACTTGCTTTTCACCTTGTGAAGAAGCACATTTCTACAAAAAGACACAATATCCATGTATCTTTGGACAGCAGTTGTTGTGTGGTATGGAGCATTTTATAACACACTGACTACAGTTGGAAGCCTGATAGAATTTTAAAAAAAACAGCCACTCACTTCATTATTTAAATCAAAGACAGAGGATCTTTCTAAACATTTGACAGACCTAAACAGATTCTGCATGCAACTGGAAATGGAAGACTTGGAAATGCCATACAGTGCTATGGAATTGCAATTATTTGCTATTATAGACTCAGTGTAGGGAATTATAATTCATATAGTATTTCCCCTCAAAATAAAACTAAAATAATCAACTCACCACTTGTCCATTCTGAGGATTTTTATGTGCATATGGGGGTCCACGGATATGATTCCACATCTGACCAGATGTCATAGCAAATACAACACACTAGAGCAAATAGAAAAACAATGTACTCATTTACCCAGAAGAATTATAAAATATAAAAGCATTCTGCTGGTGGCATTTGGCTTAGATACATAATTGTTTACCTAACCAGATATAGTATCTACGTATATTTGATTTTTAGAATTATACTGCTCTCATAAAATTCTTAATGTCTTATGCTAGAAAATGAGTTAGCTCAAGATACAGATTTTGAAAATTTCCCTTGAAATAATTGTGTCTTTATGTGTACTTGAAATTGCCACATTTACACATCTATATGATTAAAAAGTACCTGTAACAGTAGAAGGCATCCATTTCAACTATTCTGCAAACTACTGTATGAGTTTCATATAACCTTTCATGAAGTTACTTCTGCCTCTAATATAAATATTTTGCTTAAATGTTTGCTTTTGAGTGTACAAAATGGTATATAAAACCATAAGGAAAAAATCCCATTATCAAAATACGTCTGCTCCATTTTATGAAATTCTCAGTGCACATCCTATATGACTGTGATTCCTTTTAGCTATGACAAATAATAATGGTTGAGTTAGTAGGGAAGTGAAATTCCCTGTGGAAAGAAGTGTGGAGTTAGGATAGGAAGGTATAAAAACTGTAAAAATTGACATTAATTCTTGCAGGTCATATTGCAGAAACTACATGATAAACAGCAAAGTCATAGCAAGAGGCATGACTACCTTAAAGATGAAAATATAATATCTTTTTATTACTAAATGAAAAAAAACAAAAATAAGAAACTTGGATCACCTACATATGTCTTCTGACTTATCAGTATAGATAATACCTACAAAAATTCCCAGATAATTTGAATAGTTTTCACATATATGTTCATTTTTACTGTACATAAATATTCCTACTAGCATAGGAGGAGTCATAGTGATTTAAGTAGATGGATCACAAACAAAAATTCATATCATGATATTTAACTGAATTAGTGTTCACTAGAACTCATTAAATGTTTTCCTTTAAAGAATGTTTAGTAACACATTTGTGAAATAAACATAAGCTAGCATAGCTTTGTATCTTCATAAATGCAGCATTGCCACCTCCGGTAATATGATTCAAACAAACTGTAAGGCTTCTTTCATTTCTATTGCATTTAGAATGAAATAATTATGATCTACATAATGATGTAAAGTAGGCATGGGATTATAGCAAAGAGGCCTGGGCGTGAGTTGACAGCTCATGAATCTAGGAAATGCCGCTTGCCTTTGGATTGGGTAAATTAATAGCTCATGGATCTGGGTCATGACTACCCTTTTCTTCTCTCTTCCTTGGCCTTATTCTCCTCATCCTCTCCTCTTCTTATAAGGGTCACCACTATAGACAGCATGGACTTGAGTTTTGGATTTGAGTTCTGTGACAAATGTTTAAGTCATGGGGTGGAATGTAAAGCCTGACTTTGCTTCTTTCTTTGCTTCTTTCTTTTTCCCAAGGAACTGCCCCTGTCCATTGATGTGGTGATTTCTTTCCTTTTCCCTTCTCTCCCACTCTCTCTCTCTCTTTCTGTCTCCCTCTTGTTACCTTACGGTGCACATGTCAGATCGGATCCAAGTGACCTTGGTTACATTCAGGGAACAGACTGTGATCTACACAGGTTGGGATTTGCTCCTGTAACTTTGGGGAATTGTACCCCCATGTCTCAGCTGTGCACCTGAGTATTTTGGTCTGTTTATGTTTGTTAGAGCCAGAATAAATATTGCTTTTGATTTTCGCCCTGAGAATGACCTTGTTGGCCTCTATATTATCACACAGATAAATGAGTCTGCCTGCAGTCAGGCCTGAATGTGACTGTGTGGCTCGTAGGTCCAGGGCATGACAGCAGACAAATTCAGATACCAAAATATGGGATGGAGACATCTGGCATGACAATGATGATTTGGTGGAGCATTCTGACTGTCTCTCAGAATCTAATTTCCCCATAGCACCCAGATCCTCAAGATCTAATTGACCTGGTGATCTTCTGACAAAAAAAACTTGCAAACACCCTGAGGAGGGCAGTAAGCCACTGTCAGATGGGTTAGTCATACAACAGCTCTTCAACGAATTATTGCCATTCCTGTTGGACCAAGAAAAGTTTTTTAGGGGTGCAAATGCCCCACAGCAAAAATTCTCTGGCTCCCAGGTAAAAAGAAACTGATCTGCACTTAAGTACTGGTTGGTGTCATCAGTACTAATATTTTAAGATCTGACTTATTGTACAGTAAGTGGGAAACAGCTCAATGGGTCACTTTGGAGCTTTGACAAGGCAATGGGAAAACAGCATGACTTGAGGGGAATGAGCCTAAAGCAAGAGACTTATTAGAGGTATCTAATCCAGCCTTTATTGTTGTAAAAAAAATTATCAATATAAAGTAATATTCTGTGCCAGCAGCTCCACACTTGGACATTGCAAGGGTGTTGGCAGTTTTAGCAAGAGATGTGCAGGTTAGGAATAAAGGGCAGACTCCCTGGGGAAGCTGTGATTGGGAGAAAAGGTAGCAAATGGAAAAAAGACAATTTGTCAAACACTGCTGCAGCCTTTTCAACTTCAAATTATGCACCTGACAGGTCTCGGGGAGAATCAAACAAAATTTTGACTAAACCCTGGTTAGTTATCATTGAAAATAGAGGGCTGAGAGAATGGATTTGTGTTTAACTTTCACTGAGTTGCAGAAGGGTACTCAGGGACTGATTTGGGCCAATATCTGACCTTCCAGTTAATTAAACAGAATTACTAGAGACTTAAAAAGCCATTTTGTATGCAATCTGAAGTGGAGCTTCCTACTATCAAATATGATACAAAGCAGGTCATTAGATTTCTCTCTAAGTTTAGAACCCAGAATATGACAAATGCTTTGCAACGTAAGAAAAATAATGAACTTCTAGATCCACTTATGAGCATAAATTCAAACATAGTTTCAATAAAAGGGGAGACATAGGCAGCCAGTTCTATACTTAATTTCAATACTATTCTGCATACGTAATTTTTAGCCGTTCCACAAGTACTGTTTTAAAGAAATGTAATCCTCTTAATCCATTTTAACTTTGCTTTTGTACTCAATGAAGGCCACAGAGCTGCAAGATCCGTACTCAATTTTTAAATAAAATCCATCACTTATTAGAACTTCCCATATGAGATATACAATTCTAGGACAGCGAGTATAACACAGAAGCAAAGAGAATGGGTTTCTGTATCATTAAAAGGTACTGCACACCTCTAAAACCTCTAGCTATGGGAAGAAAAGGACATTAATAACCTGCATTCACTGCTGTCCTCTTGAGATGCCTACCTACTCACATAGAGGAACCTGGCTTTTTCTAGCTGTATCTTTGAATAAAACACATTACCTGTTTAATCCTCATTCCTGGGGTAAAGGAGCTGGAGTAAAGAAGCCACTAGTAGCCACAATACCTTTCAAGCTCTTTTGGAGCAACAACTCATGATGAATGTACTGCACAGTGCAGGTAGTGTGGAGTGTATCAGCACAGAACACATTTCTCATAACCATTAACTGTTACAACAGTAAACAAACACATTTTTTTTTCCTCATTCAAGTGATTTTTCATATTTTGCCCAATAGATTCAACTCCTAGGTTGACTTGGAACCTGAGCAAAGACTTTGCCTTCCCAGATTTCATGGGTATACAGGCAAATCTGAAATATACACATAAAACAACACTGAAAATTGCACACAGAAAACCACACTGGAAGCCTGGAAAAGAAAATAATTAAAAAACCCCAAACCCTACTAAGCCACATTCTAGTTATCTAAACAAATAATCTCTCAGTACCAGTAGCGTTGTTTAAAATGTAGCAATTACTTATCTAAAATGGTAGAAATTTGCCCAGTTTACACCATCTGGCCTTTTATTCTTTATGCTTAAGAAATGAAGAGTCTTGACAAGAATCTGAATTGCTTCTTTTTATCAGTATAAAAAGACAGGACTCTACAAATACCTAAAGACTGAAGTCTTTCCTCATTTTTATGCTTTCATGTCAGATGGAAAAAATATCCATAGTGAAGAGCAGGATTTCAACTAAACTCTAAAATAACCTAGGGGATAAATTTTGGATGTGATCTCAAAAGACATCTTTTGGGATATTACATCCTGTGACTCAATCATCATGATTTGCCATTCTAAAGTCATCTGAGTAATGCTCCAAATAAAAATGCTTAAGGCATACAAGATACTACCAGAGCCTACAGAGCTTCAATGAGGGACTGAAACTGCTACTAGCACTGCTGTAGCGCAATCTAATATTGAGGACAAAACCAGTTCAATAGTCTTGTATAAACTGGCATTGGAATCAATGCGTGAGATGAAAGCTCTGGTCTTGCTCCTGAAAGTCCATCAAAACCATTAGATGGATCACTAAAAATTGCATTCTCAAATATTCTCCTAAAACAATGACAGAAATACTACCTAAGAGACACAACTTTTTGTAATGAATGGAGATATCAAATAAAAATTCAGTCAACATTTGTTTGCAATGCCACAGTTTTCAGTTACTGAATTACAGGACACCTATGAAAGAGTTTCAGTTCAAAAAGATGTTATTTTCCATATGGTTATGAATGCTGGCTACCTAGCAGTACAATATCACCACAAAACCAATCAAAGCAAAAGCTGTTAGAAAAAAGCTCCTGTGCTTTCTCAGTTCTGCAACATCATAAAATGAATAGACAATAAGGAACAAAATAATTGCCGCTCCTGTCAAAAACATGGGCTTTCTGTAACTTTTATGCATCTTGCCTGACTCTCCTTGTTTAGTTTATTTTTCCAAGCTCAAAGAGGAAAAAATATTCATGAAGAATATAATTCTTTAAAATTAACTATTTATTAGTTATCTATACACTTCATAAAAGCATTTTATTAGGCATGACTCACTCCCCTTAATTAGACACAATCTTCTCCATTTTTGCATTTAATGAACCACCATGTAGAAAGAAGCTCCAAGTTTTACTCAGAAAAGAAAAGCACCATGGAAGAAGAGAATCATAACTACACAATACCTTAGAACGAATATATTAAGGATTGTCCATTTTTTTCTATGGACCTTGCAGTATTCTAGTCATTTTACAGAACTGAGGTCACCCATGCAAAAGCCTGCAGCCTAGAGTCCCTGCTGATTCCACCAAAAAGAACTTAATGTTAACTTCTATCTCTCTGCAGATCTGTAGAAAACCTAAAGGACTTCTGATAATTGTATAATCTTTGCTGAAACATAACTTTGCAGTATGGGACTGGGACAAAATTGTGAAGGCAAAAGAACAATAATGAATTAAAAAAAGGGTAGAACTGGCTTAAAAACATGATTTGGGCTCGACACTGGGAGAAGGTTCTTCACATGGGGGTCATTGGGCACTGGCAGGGGCTGCCCAGGGAGGGGGTTGGCTCGCCTTCCCTGGAGGGGTTTGGGGTGTGGGTGGACAAGGTACTGAGGGACATGGTTTAGTGTTTGATGGGAATGGTTGGACTCAATGATCTGGTGGGTCTCTTCCAACCTGGTGATTCTATGATTCTGTGATTAATTGCTACATTCTTGCAGACATAAGACCTCTTTCTAAAACATCCTCTAAGTGCTATTCATTTTTTAAGCAAAGAGAATTTTACAGGAAGTAGCATTAGCAACAACAATAAATAGCATTAATACCATTTTAATTCCCCTTAACTCTATTATTGCTTGTCAATGCAATCAGAAAGATGAAAATTACTGAATGGTATTAATAAAATTTCTTTAAATGTTGGATCTCATTTGGACACTGATCCTTTTCACAGGGTTTCAGTTGAATATTATTACAAGTTTTTCAAACTGTAATTTACAGTTACCTTCAAAGGTAAAATGTCCAGCTGCTGCTATGGAGAACGGCAAATAATTTAAAAAATATTTCATGCGTTAATTTTCTTAATTAAATTAGGAAGTTATGTCTTCAACTATTTATTGAATGTAATAAAATGATTCTTGATTTCAAGAACTAATTTTTAACCTCTGTAATACAAAAAAAATCATAATTCCCCAAAATATTCAAACATTAAACTTCTGATCTGAAACCCTGAGGTATGAAATTGGGATAATATTGCTGTCACCAGTGATACAGTGCATAGTTAAACAAAGGAAATATCACTGATAACATATCTCTAATTATTTTTTGACAAAAACATCTGTTTTGGCATGCTAAGTATTGTTTTACTCAGGTGATCTCTAAAGATATTTAATTAGGAGTCCAAAAACAAGTTAAACTGATATATATCAAAACTGAGCTTCCCGGTGCTACTGTATCTTTAAAAAGTATTATCAATGACATACAGTGGTAATCTATAAAAATATATGGAACCAAATAAGACAGACTTACTTTGGACAAGAACTATCAAAACTTTGCTAAAGCTCAGGGTAGTCCAAATGACAACCTGGAACAAAGACAACATATTGCCTCGGCTCTCTAGATCAAAAGGAAACACTTTACTTGAAATTTGGTCATGTAGGTGGTTTATTTGGAATCTTGTTCTATACTCCTTCATCAGTGAATAAGGCATATTAACAAATTGCTTAAACAAAGAATTAATGCCACATACACAAGTAGGAAACACTACAGTAGTGCCTAAGAGATAACAGCATTATCAGTAGCTGTTACTCAAGAGTAACACCAAATATTAAGGAACTCAGAAGAGCTCACTTTAAGATCCTGACAATCATTAACACAACAATGAACTGGGGTCTAACAGGAAGTAAGTAACTTAATCTTTGAACTGACATCATAAAGGCTGCCAATGAGCCCACCAGCTGAAAATGTGACTAAAGAAGGTATCTTCTCATACTGTTGAACTGGAGCAGAACCATCAATATTATGTGGCTTTGAAAAGGCAAAAACTATTACAGGGTATATCAGTAACCTAATTCTGGCAATGCTAAAAACCCAGGTTTGAACAGATTTCAAAAGAACACCTGGTCTAAGCTTTTGTGGAAAAGGGAGACTAAATGAAAAATAAAATATGAATGCTGCTGCACAAGTAAATTCCTGTTCCACCTACAATTCTAGCCATGTGCTTTCGAGAAGGAGCAATTCATATAGACACAAGTTGAGGGAAAAAAACCTTTAAAATGATGAAGTGAATAAATAACCATCTACATGGAAAATGAAGAACAGCCTGGTTTATATTGTAAAAAATACATGGACATTTTTTTAGAAAGCACTGTTCTCAATGTATGACTAAAGAAGGAAGGAGTTCTATTAAGCTGTAAAAAGTTGGATTGGACTTGATAACCCTAGACACTATTCTGCTATTGACAACCATGCTTCTGACTCCATGTCCCTGAAAATTAAGCCTTAGATACTTCTCAGATTTTTCCTCTTCTGGTAGAATGGTACAGTAACAAGTACTTACATCTCAACTGTCATCTACCATCCTTGCATGTTATTTCCTATCTAAAACTGAGACAACTGGTTCCCAAGCTATAGGGTTAGTCTCGGGGTTTTTTTGTGTTCGGCCTTATATTAAAAAAAAGCCTTTGTTACTTTTTTTAACCTTTCTTCACTGTGAAGTGATATAGTCTCACACTAATATCCACACTCAACCAATGATAACACTACTGCTTTTAAAAAAATGGGCAAGTTGAATGATAGCGGTGCACATTAGTAATACTTTTTATTAGAAATATTGTCTTGTTAACATTCAAACAAAAATCTGCAGCCACCAGAGAATCTGCTAATTTTCAGTGAATTATGTGTAGTAACTGATACTGCTTATGAGAATTAGCCCCAAAATCTTGATTATGCATCTTTCTCTGATAGTACCATTCTGAAGAATGTATTAATGAAATGGTTTTTAATTTACTGTGCAAGTGATAAAGACACATGTTATGATAAGAAACTAATAAAAAGCATATTATTAAGGAAAATCTGCATACCAGAGCTGCCATGGCCCAGCCGGTTTTGTTGTAGATGAACTCCAAGTTATTTCTTCGTAGATATAACAAGCCACCAACAAGAGATACCAGAAGAGCCAGTGCAATTGTACCAGAATAGTTAGGTGGCCTGAACACTCTAATCTGGAAAAGATAAATGCAAATACAGATGGCAAATAAATGTATAAACATAGATCACTTTCCATACAGACAAACAAGAAGCATCTGAAATCTGGTTTCAGAATCAGAAAGAGTAATACCTAAATGCATAGTTAAATTAAAAAAAAAACATTTACTTTAATAAACACAAAATATGAAATAAGTTTTAAACATAAATTGTTTGAAACATCTTGTGTCTGAATTAGGAGTAGCTGGATTTGGATCTTACCTGTTTTCTATACAGTTTTGTAAAACACATTTTACTTATTAAAAACTAATTATACCACTATTATTGCTTGTTTTCATGCAGAATCAGAACACAAAATCTAACAAAGTAAGAATGGAGTATAATCTGCAAACTGCAGAAATCAGCACAAGTATGATGACTATATTTCTTTTTTTAAATGTTCTAGAACCTATATTTGAGGAAAAAAAAAGTACTAAGGAAAGATGGAGTTTGTCATCAGCCTGTCTCAGGCTACATAGTCTTCAACCTTTAAAAGTGTCAAAAGACTTACATGAACATCTGTTCTGTCAGCTATCCATTTAGCTAACTGTTCAGCTGCAAATCCGATTCTCTGCAGGTCAAATGTGTCAGCCCTCTTGGGTTTACCTTTTGGAGGAAAATGCATAAAAGTCGGAGCAGAGTTCATATTCAGCTACAAAAGCAGGAAAAATAACAGAAAAAAATTAGGAACTCTTATCCTCAAAAATGTTTACCTCTTATGTACAAGATAACATAAGTCTAGCATGAAAAATGTTATTCGCCTTCATACATTGCTTTTTCTTTTTTTATACATCTTCCCACAAAAAGAATGCACAGAATACTCTCTCAAAGATTCTTAGGGACATTCAATTATTCACAGTATTCCACCCACAAGCTTTGCTGAGTAAGAGTATCTTATGTTTTAAAGCTCTCACATATTCTAAGAACTTTCCTGTAATTAGTAAAACAGAGACCCCAGATCAGTCTGATCCATAAAAGTGCATTAGGCTATAATTCTAGGGGAAGGAAAAAGTGTTTAAATACCTTGACATTGTTTCACTTGCCTATCTCTCAGCAATTCAAAGTTAACTAGACTAAACTATTCACCTAGCCTTCTACTGGCTTCAAGATAGAAGACACTGTGCTAGTGAATAGTCTTTTTTGAACACAGAAAGGTCTAGATAAATAGCTTAGACTACTTAACTTGCCCTGGAAATTACACGTCTGTTAATCCATGCATTGATGCCACAGGAACTGTTCACAGTATATAAAAAATCCTCAAAGGTGTTAAACAGCACATGTATAATTAAATTTGCCATATTAAATTTCAACTTCAGCTTTGCAAGGTGGTATAGGAGAATACAATTTTACTATGCAAAATTCCTCCCTATTCATTCTATCTCACAGAAAGTGCAATGAAACACTTGAAAAAATGAAAATCAAGGGGAATACTTAGACATGATTCAATATGGAAATCTTTAAATAATAAATGCAGAGTAAACTTGTTTGTTTCATTCCTGAAAAATGTGTTTCATTACATTCATTAAACATAACATTTAATCAAGAAGAGAACTGAATTTATCAATATAAATTGCCAGCGATGAAAGTATTTTCCATGTAAGCAAAAAGTCCTCTTTAGGGAGCTGATACAGAAATAAAAAATATTCAGGTAAAGGCTAAAACAAATGTGAAATAATTTAATAGAATGTTTTATAAGGTGCTAAAACACAACATTCTGAAATACAGAAATCTTTTGACATTGTATAGAGTTTGGGAACAGTTGACCTGCAACTGCTTTGTCATTTTCTATTGAAAAAGTGAAAACTGAAAAAATAGAAGTCATCCCTTCTTGGGTTTTTTTTGCTATGGTGTCAGTATTATCTGACTTATAAGGTGAGAACATTTCCTCCAAATCTACCTTAAAGTAGGTACTAGCACCACTTCACTGTGTTTCTCAAAGTAAGTTTTTGTCTATCTAATTTTGTCTAACTTTTACTTGACTTTAAATACATACCACTGGAAAAAAATCTGAATCTGTGCCATTTTACACAAGGGATAAGTTAGATGAGACTATTCTAAATAAGTACTGATCAGCTTAAGGCAAGATCAAACAAATTTTGTATTATTGTAACCACATAGGACCGTCTAAGACGATTTTAAAGCTTACTTGAACTAAATTGTTTAAAGCAAAATCTTAAGCCATTAGTAACCACTCTTTATACAATACATTCTAAGAGGTCAATTGGAAGCAAAATATTTACCAAACATAATAATTAAACTTTTCAAATAATTAAATGCTTTAAAAATAAATATAAAGTGTTTCCCCTGAAAATTTTAAGTCACACATTTCACTAACGGTGGCTAAAAATACAGAAAACATCAAAACTTTTCACTCCTCTTAATCTGCATTTTTAGATTCAATCAATGGATAAACACTAGAGAAAAGCACATCAGTATCTTATATTAATCTCCAAGGCATGTGTTTTGCCATGATTACTCAAATCTGAGTGGGCCTTAGACTGTCTCCAACAATTGACTTTCAGTCTTCATAGCCAATATACAAAATCTAAACTATTCTCTTTTTCGCGCAGAACTTCCAGCCTAATACAAATTATACTGGACTCGAAGAATACTGTATTAGGTAAAAGCAATCAAAAAACTCTTTTAGTTAGGACCTTTTTTCCCCCCTCTAAAGATAAAATAAAGGAAACCTTTAAATGCAAACCTCAGTTGTATTGTGCTTGATTCTATAAAATGACATTAAGAATGTGTTGAAAAAATACTGCATGCATATAATGTAATCTACAAGCAAACATTATAAACTACATTTAGAAAATACTAGAGGTGGCCACCTGTATAATCTGCTTTCATTGATGTCATAGAGATTGCAGTGCCTGTTCTTTTTAACCAGGAAGAATTTGTATACGAAACAAAAATATATACCTACACACAGAAAATAATTTGTCTTGTATTGTTTGGCAAATCATGTAGTTCTAAAAAGTAGAAGTTTTGAGTGTCCAATGCTTACCTGTTGAAAAACATCTGCCCCTTCATCATAATCCACTATTGTGAAAAACAATTTGTTTGAAAAAGCAGATGAATAGCGCCATGAGTTAGCCAGCACTTGATATTCTTCATTAGCTTGCCTGTTAAGGAAAGAAACAAACATATATCCACATGGCACTCACTGGGCAAAGATTCTATTACCAGCTGCAACAATTAGTTGAATTAGACTTGTAATATTGCTCTGAATACCCATAGTATTGATTTTAAAAAATAGTTTCAGATAGTTACACAACTCTTTCTCGAACTTGCCTTGTCCAAAATTAGAAATATGTTGTCAAACTAAATCAGAGACATCCCAAGATGACACTGGCGAAAAGCAATGTTTTCTGTATTTAAAAGTCTCAGAAAACAAGAGTGGCCTCAGTGGCAAGCATCACACAAATCTGCTAACAGATCCTTGCACAGAAATGCTTACATGGCCCTTGCGTATGAGATCAGGATTTACTTCCTGAAGACAGCTGCACATAAAGAATTCTGAAAGTAATGGAAAAATAACACAGAAATGCGACAGTAGTAATATTTCTAAAACAGCAGAGCCATAGAAAAAGCCATAGAAACTGCTAAGCACTGGGGAAATGATACTAACTAGATGAACAGTAGGCTTACAAGTAGCATAATACACTCAAGATTATTTCTATAAATCTTGTTTTAAAAGTGATAAAGGATAATTTTGCACAACATAGAGGGTTAAATAATCTTTTCTATCATCACTAGAAAGTCATACTGGCACTACTCAAATTTCTCAGAAAGACTGAACACTACATTCAGGTGAGGGTTTTTTTGGTTGACTGGGTTTTGTTCATTCATTCATTTTAAAAGAAAACACAACCAAAAACACCCACAAAACAAAAAACTCTGTGCTATCTGCAATGACAGGAAAGGAAAAAAGTAATTCCAGAGAAGAAATCTGCCGTCTTCACTAGCAGAGATGTTGTCTAAACACACAATCACAAAACCATAAAACAACAGGTTCTTGCACAAGACAAACTCATATCAATGAACAATTCTGGGGAAAAAAAAAACAAACCTCAAAAGAGGTAAAAGGATCCTTGCAGTACTTTTTGCTTTACACAGATCACAGGCTCCTTTACCGATTATTTCCACATTACTGTTAATCATATCTGCTGTACATGAGGTTCAATGAGATAGTGCAAAGTCCTGCATACGGGTCTGGGCAAGTCCTGATACCAGGAGATGCTGGGGTATGAAGGGACTGAGAGCAGCCCTGGGGAGAAGGTCTTGTGGGTACTGGTAGGTGAAATCTGGACATAAGCCAGTAATGTACAGTCTCAGCCCAGAAGCGTGGCCAGCAGGTTCAGGGAGGTGATTCTGCCTCTCTACTCTGCAGTACTCCAGGTCTCACCCAGAGTACTGCATTCAGTTCTGGAGTCCTCAGCAAAGGAAAGAGCCTAGAGGAGGGCCACAAAGATGGTAAGAGGGCTGGAGCACTTGCCCCACAAAGACAGGCTAAGGAAGTTGGGGTTGTTCAGCCTGGGGAAGAGAAGGGTCTAGGGAGACCTTATAGCAGCCTTCTAGTACTTAAAGGGAGCTCATAAAAAAGATGGAGACAAGCTTTTTAACAGGGCATGTTGTTAGAGAATGAGGAGTAATAGTTTTAAACTAAAGCCTGGTAGATGTAGACTAGACACAAGGAAGAATTTTTTTCCAGTGAATGTGGTGAAACACTGGAACACATTACCCATAGACATGTTGCCATGTGTAGATGTCCCATACCTGGAATCATTCAAGGTCAGACTGGATGAGGCTCTGAGCAACCTGATTGAGTCAAAAGATGTCCCTTCTCATTGCAATGGGGTTGGACTAGGTGACCTAGGTTGTATTACGTGACTTTCCAATCCAAACTATTCTATGTTTCTATGTGGTAAGATGTAGAAGTAGTATAAATGAACGTACGATGCATCTTTTCTCAAAAAAGTGTTTCTATGAATCCATGTGTTTGATGCTGTAAAACGTTGTTCATTTTAAAGCTGCAGATTCAAAAATCTATTTGTTGCAAAAGAAACTGCACTAAACACACATAATACATATTGTATTTTGAGACAGCATAGAAGAGGAAGACAGGACCACAGATATCATAAGACCCCTTCCCATTTCCTCAAAACTGAGATCAGTCTCAAGCCTGAAATATAATACATACAATTCCAGCAGAATTGTGTTGCATCAAGGAATATATTGTAAAAAAAAAAAATCATCACAAAAAAAGGCAAAATGAAATTTTATTATTTCTTAGCCCCCAAAGAATAAATTTCATGAAGCATAACAAAACTCAACTTTCACCCTTATGACCTGATTGAGTAAAATTTGCCACTTAACACAAATGGACAAAGCTTGCAATTATAGAAAGAAGTGTTTTAAGCATCAGATTGGTTATTTCTAGAAACAGATAACATTAAGCAGACTAACACATTCACTGTCCTCCTGAAGAGGGCAGTCAGACAACATCAAAGGAATGCTATAAAATCTTAAGTAATATCTGTAGGGCACTGTTCTGTTAAACCTGATATATTAAAGCTGAACCATTTTTATTATAAAAACAAGATAAAAATCACTTCATATTGATGCCATCATTCCTCTTAGTACAGCTTTCACTTGTGATGAAACAGTATTTCTGTGAAGTTCAGATACTCCAGTTATGTCCTCACTACTTGAGAGAAGACTCTTGTTCAAATTGAGCTCCACGTATTTTGCAACTTCACAGAAGCTCTTGCGGAGTGTGCAGAAGTGAAAGAAAGAGGGGCAGGAAACAAAGTTACAGAATTACCACATATAGAACTGAAGAACATCCTACAGTCCACTAGGTATGATGCAGATAACAATCACACTAGTAACCTTTTTGTAATGTTGGCTACTCCTTTTCAAACACAATAATAGTAAAAAGTATAAGCCATTGACTGAAAAAAATCAGCCTCCAACTAGTATCAGACAATATCAAGTCTGTCATTTCTTATCTACCTATCTCTATAATTACTTAATATCAATTCTAACAGTTTGTTTCTACAAAATAATGTTTATATGAAATTATAATAATAATGATATGGAATACTATAAAGGCATAGGAAAGACTCACACTTGGTATGAACTCATCTGAATAATGTTAGCATTGCTCTTGGTTTTTTGACAGAATTTTATGATAGATGGAGAAGACTTAAATTTTACTGTTGCTCTAGTCACTTCTTAAGAATTCAATCACAACAGTAACACAGTAAACTAGCACCAAAGGTAAGATAACCCAGCTACTAGAAAATAATAGCCAGATCAAAAGAAAATGTTACTATTAGATTTACCTAGAAAATTCAACATGCTGAAAAATAAGCTGCCAGACAAATGCTCTGAAAAAAATTCTTCAATTATGCAGGAGGTGTTGATAAAACATTAGAAGTTCTGTTCAAGAAGATTCGTTAGATGGGTGTATATGGTAAATAATCAAATCTGTATAATTTGAGCTATTTTAAATTAATTTTATTCTATTAGCCCAATGTCATAGAAAGTAAAACACAACTGAAGTATTAGGAAAGAATAAAAGAAACTGTGGAAATACTTGCCAAAGAAAGCAGTAAAGCATTATTTTTTTGGCACACTACAGACTGTTAAACACAGAAATGTTAAACTGGCAAAGAATGCACTCCCAAAATGAAGAGAAAAGGGGGTTAAGTGCATATTTTGACAACATCCTAATATTGAGAAGATAATAAATTCAGAATGCTTACTTGCTTTCAATTTTGTTTAGGGTGACTCATAGTGTCACTATGAAAAGCACTGAAGAATATACAGAAAATTCACCACACAAATGAAGAAATGAAGAAAGTATGGACAGTAGTTGAAAACTACCCTGTTTATGCAATAGGTATCTACAATAGCAGAAAGCAAACTAAAATCTATGCTATTCCATTTACAACATCCCATGAAATTTCCAACATTCAAAAAGAAGATAAAAGAAAATAGATGAAAATAAGCTATAAGACCATATATTGTAGAAGTTGAACAGTAAAAAGAAAAAAAAAATTACCAACAGGAAGGAGTCTCCTACAATCCAAGTTTAGAATTACTACCCTGTTAAACAGGACTCATCAATACTTCTATAAAGACTTGTAGTGTACTTGAAAAGCAATTGCAGAACTTTCAACAGCTCCTTTCACATTTCCTGTTCCTTCCTTGAACAAAAGTTCAAAAGATAATTCCCTCTCAGTACAGTTAAGAGACCTGTCAACGATTTTCTCACTACCTGCTTTTGATCAACCAGCAAAAACTAGAGAAAGGTAGAGGTTCTTGTTTCTTCTTTTTGATGACATCTCCATGACTGTCAGAATTATTTTTGCTGTTGACCTACTCATTGATCAGATACTTGAAAACAATTTTCCAAGGTATCTTCTTGAACAGGGAAGCCAACAGAATTCCTCTCTTTTCTAGATTAAAAACCTCCACTTGGAGGTCTTGTTGACAGCGCAGATGTTAACAAAGTTATATGGAATCTCTTCCCTCATACATTTTGTCATATCCTGATCTGTATTGAGAGTCAACAGAAGAAGGCAGCTACATTTAGAGCTCTTTATGAAACACTTAACACATTGAACTCTAATCTTGAGCATACATAAACTATAAGTTAAATTATAACTTTTTTTTTTACATAATCCTGTAAGAAATATGGAAGTCATATCACAAGCAGTTGGCTATGCTCATTCTGCAGCAGGCTTTCTGCAGTAATAACGTTGTTCCAACAGATGCCATTAATACTTTCTAACAGAATTCAGCCTTGTCATTCAAATCCAAACAAAAGAAATCTTTAGAAAATATGTGCCACACCTGCAAAACTGATCCATCCCCTTCACATCCTATCTATATTTTATGCTATACTTGTTACGTGTATTTACACACATAACTTCAGTTAATGGGAGTAATCAGTTCTCCTTTCAATAAAGCAAATCTTCTGACACTTTAAAGAACACAATATAGTTTGATCAACAAGGGGGTGAAGGAAATTACTGGCTGTGCAAACTCCTCTCCACCACCAGTCATTTTTAGCTACTTCTTCATAAATAGTGTCTTTGCAAAACTGTTTTCCAAGAATTTGGAAGCAGGTCTGTTACTTCTGCAGTAAAATACTAATAAATATCATGCAGGACTGAAACAAGGCAATTTTTAGTTTGCATGTATCCACAAGTGGTCATCTGCCATTACTAGAGTCTTCCTCTGTTGCAGTTCCTCATTTTGTATTTCTGATCAATTATGATGCTAATTCTAGGTTTTAATCTTGATTAGCAAGGACTGAAACAGGCACAATTACACCCATAAAAGAAATACAGATTTCATAGACACCAAGAATATCAATAACATCTTAAGTCAATTAAGACCAACTAAGTTTAACCAAAAACGTTTAATAAAGCATGTTCTAAACATGCAGAGGAAAAAACCTACATCACACCTCCACCAATGACTCACTTTCAAGAGCATATTGGGTATCTGTTATGATTGATTCATCTCTCAATACTAGCTATGTCATATTGAACTTAAACAATTGTGTCAATAGGAAAACTGACATATATGCTACCACTTACATAGCTGTGAAGTCATCAGATAGCTTTCAACAGTTTTTTTAGACTGGAAAACTCAAACTTGCCTGACCACAATGCTAGATGGAAATGCTTTAGTCCAGAATCTGCTTTAGGACAAAGACACAATTTCCTTGAAAAACACTCTAGAGATAGGACTAGAGGCATTACTAACATGTATACAGAGTTACTGGTTTACAGAAACCTTCATGTGTTAGGACCGAATTGATACAGTTTGCCTAGAGATATACAAATATTTTCCACTCAGTGAAAACATCTCATTAAGATGAATACAGAACCAGTCTCTGTCTCAAAGACAACAAACTGCTAGGTGTCTTTTAGAAACACCTATAAATCATTCTCATTTGTTCTAGGCACAGAACAAAATCCAATCAATAACGCAGACATAAGATTTCTAGCTTTTAGAAGTATATATTAAAAAGGTTAAGTAAAAAATCAGAATCAATACTGAAATGTGAAATCTAGTTACGAATAAAAGATAAAACCTTTTTTTTTTTTTACATAATCCTGTGGTGCATAAACTGACTGGGGGCGGGGCAGGGGATGGTGGGGGTTGGAGGGAAGCTGCAGGGAGAGTACTAGTTTTTCTGAGAAAGTTATCCAAAGTGAAAGAATTCAGCCTAGGTGCTTTTTTCATATTTGAAATTTGACATTGACTTTTTTGTATGTAATTGTTACAAAGTATTTTGATGAGTAACAGTTAACTTAAATCCTGGACAAAAGCATACTCACCAAGGATTACAGATAAAGGTAAAAATCTATTTTTCCTTTACGCAAAGTGTCCAGTGAAGAGCCAACAAGATGAAGTAATGCATGCATTTCAGTTCTGTCTCCTTTCAGTGCTTCATTAATTAGCCATTGACTTGAAAATGTCAATTTTCCTGATAATGTTTTTATACCTTTAATTTCAGATAAAAAAGTGGATCATAACTTCACTTTTATTTAAACAAACTCACCTGGAAGTATTATGTAGATTTCTTTCCTTCATTTTATGTTTAAAGATTTTCATTTGCTTCTTTAAATGGCTAGCCTAGCATATCACAGGATGAAGTTTGTAAGCTCTTTCACAGAACAGTAAACAATACAGAGTTGTAAGCAAAATTAACTTCACTAATAACATCAATATTTATGTTGTTTTCACATGCACTACAAAAGAGGTGTACATAACACAAGGAAAGAATTTGCTTTGCTCATTATAATGTCTAATACAATTCTTATAAAGCTAAACTTGGTGCACCTCCTGTAGCAAAGAACAACTTCCAGCTTCCTGTAGGAAAAAGTAACAGGAATCAAGTGCTGCAAGTTTTACAGAAATAAACTGACTTAAGAACATTGGAAAGCTGCTGTACCTAGTCCTTCACCTTCACAATTCAGATGTGGAGGCTGAACTCATGGGAGTGCAATTTATATACTGTCCCTCAAAATTGACCAATTGAATTCAATGACAAAAAAAATCTATTAAAAAATATAATAAAATTCATACAACATTACGGGTACATAAGTGAAAGTTTCTACTGTAAATATCACATTCTGACACTTAAGAAATCCAATAAGCGAAGTTTACAAACTTCATATATTGTTTAAAATGAACCTATTTAAACCCAAGACACAGTATTTCTTCATATAATGCTTATATATTTCATAGTTCTACAGAGTATTTTGAAGGCTATTCAAATGATGTTTATAACTACCTGCACAATAATCCCATCTACTACTAAAATTACTAAACAAAATAATTTCTAACACAGATTTCAGCTGAAGCAGGTTTTATTAGCCTAGGTTCTGATTCAGTAAGGTAATTAAGTACATGACTACCTTTCAGTCCCTGGGCCCTATTTCCATGTCTTTCATTAGTCATTTTTGGATTAACTTATTGAACTAGGAACTTGCACAGAAAGATCCTGGACTTAGAATACCTTAGAATAACACATCCTAATAAGTACCTTAAAATGAGCCATTAAGTGCACTGCCAGACAGTATTCTGGAGTAACCATGTCCTTGTGGAAAAAGGTGCCTGCATTCTAAGAACTGTACAAAACTGAAAATCACAGGGCAACTCACATCTACATCTGAGCCTTGCACATCTGTTAACTGATTAAATCAGTGAAGTGTCATATTATCAAGTGGTAATGAATCACTTCTGTTACAAACTGTCTTTGGAAAGATCATGGTCAACTGATAATAAAGCACTTAAAGAGAAAGTCCACCTCAGCTGTGTACATTTTGGGACAATGCAATTCATTAAAACCAAAAACCAGTAAGACTTCTGAAAATTCACATATAGACTAAAAAGCAGTTGAAAAGGTATTGTAAAAAAAAATTGTGATGGGTTTGAATCTGTTAAATAGTAAGCATCAATCACATGCCAAGAAGAATCCTACTCATTATATTGCACACTGATTAAAATGTTCACTTGAAAACTGTGGTAAGGAAGATGAAAAAGAACACTAAGTTCTAAATTACCTGCAAACAGAGCACTGTCGCTGTGGCTGGAGAGCAGTGAACATCACTATCACAGAGTAGTTACGAGGTGGAGCCTTCACAAATCTTCGGAATTTGTCTCCATTCATTCGAACGACTGAGCGTCTCGAGCTCCACTCCATCAGCTGTTCCACCTTCTCAGCCAAAAGATTCTGTAATCGAGAACAAGGATGAGGAATGTTTAAGTTTAAACTTCAAGTACCTCCTATTTGTATTCTGTCTTTGCATCCTCAGAGCTCCTATGGACTAAAACAGGAGGTTGGGGGCACTTCTAAATAGCTTATAGCACAACTTTGTCTTCTATTCAGACGAGTAGTTTTTAAATATTTTTAAAAGAATTTAATGTAATTTTAAATAGAAAGGATACATAAAATGAAATCAAAGACAAAGGAGTGGAGTAAGGCAGACTGTCCAAATAAAAGATATCGGTACAGCAATCATTTAGTTTTCATTAAAACTTGGAAGCTTTAGAAAATGCAGCATTATGTTACATTTATTCTAGTTAGTAAAAATCACAGCAGAATATAGTCAATCACTGAAATATTAAGATGAAAGAAAAAAAAAGCTACAAAGAAAGAGAAAAAGCTTTTACATTCAAATTTTCCTTACAAGTATATATCATATTGAATTTAAATTAATATGTTTCATATTTTGATATAGACGTAAGCGTACTGACTTATAAACTCATGTAGGCACATTCCATTACAAGATCAACGTTTTCAGGTGCCATCAAGATTAAGATCCCCAAAATGTTTTTGCTGAACTAAAAGTGTATAAGAAATTGTATGTCGCTTTTCTTTTGCATTAAAGTATTCCAAGCACATGAATGACTCCAAAGTAGGCTGTTAGACATACTAGAAGATGGTCTGCAAGTTAGATACATTTATCGAACTACTCCTATGAAAATCTACTTAGATTTCTTTTTTTTTTTTTTAATCAAGAAAGCTAGATAAGTTTGGTCATCATAGACTTTTTTGTCTCCCAAGTGTTACCTAGTCTCAGTGAGGTTGCACTGACCATGCTCCAGGTGGATTGCTGCATCTACAGGGTATGAGGATCAATGCAACAACCCATTTTGTTTTAAGTCTTCAGTTTTCTGCTAAAGGACACTGTGGAAATGGCCTATATCAATACGACCTAACAAAAGAGTGGAAAAAACCGAACCATTAGGACTTGCACAGAAGTTGAGTGGTGAGAGAAGATGGTGAAGACAGACAGAAACAGAAAGTGCAGAAGGGGCACCAAATAAAAGAGAAACTAAGTTCAGAAAACTGGAAGGCATGAGACCTCTGATATAATACCTGTGACATAGTGAAAGGGTATACAAACTGATGAGGATCTGCTGTGGAAGTGAACAATAAACTAGCTTAAAAACATATTGAAATGGGGACACTCTGAGAAAAAGAGAGGAAGATGACTAGAAAGGCAAGGATAAAACACAAAATACTGTGTGGAAAAAAAGAGCAAGGAAACAAGTTGGCTTTTTAAGGACTTGTTAAAAACCAGCATGAAATAGAAAAATTAGCTCATCTAGTAACATTTTGACAAATTAGTAAGACTATAAATAAAAGCATAGATAGATGTATGAGGAGAAGGAAAGAATGAACTTCAAGGATAAAACTCTATTTTGTCTGCCATATCTTCCATCTTAAACATTAATATAAGATGCCACTTAGAACTCTATAGCACACAAATGGTTATCAGAAGTTTTGAGTCGAAAAGAAGCTTCAAATAGCATAAATCATGAACAATTCTGAGAGAGTCATACTTGTTTGACCTTATAAAGCCTTTAAAGAAATCTATTAGGTTTTCATTCCCAGTCTCAGGCTTTAGTTGATATTTGTAATCACAAATNAAGATGACTAGAAAGGCAAGGATAAAACACAAAATACTGTGTGGAAAAAAAGAGCAAGGAAACAAGTTGGCTTTTTAAGGACTTGTTAAAAACCAGCATGAAATAGAAAAATTAGCTCATCTAGTAACATTTTGACAAATTAGTAAGACTATAAATAAAAGCATAGATAGATGTATGAGGAGAAGGAAAGAATGAACTTCAAGGATAAAAGAAAACTCTATTTTGTCTGCCAGATCTTCCATCTTAAACATTAGTATAAGATGCCACTTAGAACTCTATAGCACACAAATGGTTATCAGAAGTTTTGAGTCGAAAAGAAGCTTCAAATAGCATAAATCATGAACAATTCTGAGAGAGTCATACTTGTTTGACCTTATAAAGCCTTTAAAGAAATCTATTAGGTTTTCATTCCCAGTCTCAGGCTTTAGTTGATATTTGTAATCACAAATGTGAAGGAGAGATTACAACTCTGTAATAAGAACATATTTATATTCTATTATTTATAGTCTATATATTATATCTGTATAAAAATACCAATAAATCAATTAACACTACCATTTTTCCTTAGTTAAAAGACATGTTTCAGGCAGGTTTGTTTCAAAAGTATATTATGCAATTTCTTTTCTTTAAAAAGAATCAGAAAGGAAATTACATAAAAATGAAGTCTACTCATTTGTAAAATTTCTTTGGATTAGCAGTGCCTGGATTAAATCTTTCTGTTTACTTCAAAAAATTCACTAGTTTTGCATAAGGCACTCCAGCTGGTAATGCAAAATAAAACAAAGAGCTAAAAAGGATGTGTATTCATATTTCCAAAAGCTCTAATTACTAAAGCAAAAAAAGAAAAAAAAAGAGAGAGGAGAGAGAACTAATAAAAAGCTATATTTTAAATTAACACAGGATGGATGTATAATACTCTGCTTGGTACAGAAAACCAAAGACTTTACCGAATTAGCCTTATTTAGAAGAGAGAAATAGAATCCCGTGGAGCATCATTAAGAATATCAAAACAGCATCATGATCTTAACAGAAAAAAACAAGGGAGAAGAAGCAGCTCGATTACTGCTAAATAATTTTTTCTACAAAATAACCAGTAATATTGGAAGAGCCTTACTTAGACCAGTCTCCAAAGTCTTACTTGGAGTCTTGTTGCCGGTGAACAATTTACTTGTTTCTTTCAGATTGACACATTTCAGGTGATCTTCACAGAGCTCTTGTGAAATACTGTGAAGTTCATTGTTATGTTCTCAACCACTTGTATCTTTTGGGCTGGTTGGTTTGAGTTTTTTTCATAAATGCACTAGGTAACTAAATTAAGCTAATGTATTTACTACCCTAGGTTGTCAAACTAGTATTTCAGGAATACAAAATAACTAGGTACAATTCTATGACTTATTTCACTGGATTCTAAAGAAATCTACTGTTTTCAAATAGGAAGTTAAAGAATAGATTGTAGATAATCACATATATCATTAAACATTCTGCTATAGGCCAAATTTCTCTTAAGCAATGGACTGCACTTAGATACTCTATGACTTTATAGTTCACTTTATTCCAGAAAGCCTTCTTTTGCAGAGTAATTGACAGAAGAGACCTTGGGACTGCCAGCTGTAGAATTCACAAAGAAAGCCTTGGAATGTCCTATATTTTACAGCTTTCTGGTTTCTAACACTTTAGACAGATAAAGGTCTGATATTGTCTAGTCCTTTATAAAACATTTGTACAATATATGCTGCTGTATAATTTAAACAAACGCTAGCAAACTGGCCTTATGGATTTTATTATTTAGAATGTAACCTTGCTATTTTTATTTTAAAAATACATTAAAAAAATAAAAATCTTAAGATAAAAATGTATAAAAAGAATAAAAGATTGTTCAAGAAATGTGGGAGTGTTCTGCGTCCAGTCAAAAATTTTCTCCTGTTCAAAAGAGTGTTGAAAAGTGAAGCAACGTTGACAGAAAACATTTAGAAACAAAAGGTAGCATTTTTCCTAGTGCCCTAATGGAAAAGCAATAAAAATAATGACCTATTAATATCCAGAACAGCTACAAAAGGCAGTGATCTATTCCTAATTAATCTTGCCATGACAGTGCTGAAAGTGAACACATCCTATGGTATTCTTCTGCAACCAGTTACCATCCAACTATATAAGCCATAGATAAAACTGCCACTGCCACTTAGGATTATAGACAACTGCAAAAATTGTATTAACTTGCCTCTTTCCACTACCTGGGGAAACGTTTATACCAGAGAAAATCTGGAAATAGGAGGACTCCTAAATCAGATACCCTGGACAAAACATAGCTTGTGATGACAGTGTTACCCACGACCAGAAAACAAGAGACACTACTTCATTTTTGTTCTAGACTGCTAATTTTCTGCTCCTTCCCACCCCTATATTTATAATGACCCTATATTTGTTTAAACACTTTTATTAAGGCAGCAAGAGGGCACACAGCAAATCTGCTGTGCTGGACTTCAAGAGGGAAGACTCTGGCTGCTTCAGGGATCTGCGTAGTAGAATAACAAGGGATGAAGCCTTGGAGAGAAGAGGGGCTCAAGAGAGCTGCTTAATATTCAAGGATCATTCCCTCTAAGCTCAGAGCGACACACTCCAACAAAGACAAAATCATGCAAAAACACCAGGAGGCTTGTATGGATGAACAAGGAATCCTTGCATCAACTCAGCCACAAAAACTAAGCCTACATAGGGTGGAAGCAAGGACAGGTAGCCTGGGAGTAGAAGGAAATTGTCTGATTAGCCAAGTTAGCAAAGTGTTGTTGCTCGAGCTAAAGTAGAATTAGTTTTCTGACAGCAGCTAAGTCTTATTCTAAGTAACTTCATTTTCTTAAAGTTAACTGCATGTTTTTCAGTTTCTCTCTAGAAGGGATAACATGGGACATTAGTATGCAGAAAAGCCAATGCTAATACTTACTCCTACGGTAACCAATCCCATACTCAAGCTGATGAAATAAAGGCAACACCTGCAGGGAAGGGCAGACAGGACAGGCAACCCCAAACTGAGCAACAGAGTATTCCATCCCACATACGTCATACCCTATATAAAATAAGAGATTACAAAGGTCTCACTCTCTTCAGTGGCTGATGTCCAGGGAGGACCTTGTTTGTCTGTTTGCCCCTAATCCAGGATCCGTGCATTCCTGAACCCAGTTCCTGAGCCCAACTCCCTCCAAGCCATAGACCCATTGCCTCATGTTTGCTCTACAGCATTTGTGGTGACATATAGTCAGGGAGGGCTAGGGTGAGGGTGTGATTTAATGTACTTATAGATATTTTATTACTGTCTTATTATTTTCATCATAATTATTTCATTAAAGGTGGGGGCGTGGGGAGGGGCAAGAATTGGGAGCCAACTGCTCGGTTTTCACTGCTGACATTGGCCAGGATGCTGCTAAACAATTAAGAAAACTAAATCCCACAGAATTAAATCTGGCCAAGGACATCAAGGGCAACAAGAAAAGATATTATAGGTACATGAGTGATAGAAGCAAGACTAGGGAGAATAGTAGCCCCCTCTGGAGGAAAACAGGAGATCTGTTTACTCAGGATATGGAGAACACTGAGGCACTCAACTTTTTTGCCTTAGTCTTCACTATTAAGTGCTGTAGCCACACTGCCCAAGGCGTAGAAGGTAAAGGTGGGGACAGCGAGATCGAAGAACCATCCACTGGAGAACGGGTGTGTGAAACCATCTAAGGAACATGAAAGTGCACAAGTCATGGGACTTTAGATGCATCCATGGGTCCTGACAGAACTGGCAGATAAATTTGCTAAGCCACTATCCATCATATTTGAAAAGTTGTAGCAGCCTAGTAAAGTTCCTACGGACTAGCCAACCCATTCCTAGAAGTGTTCCAAGGCCAGGTTAAACAAGGCTGAGCAACCTCGTCTAGTGTTCCTGCCCATGTCAGAGGGTTTGGACCTGGATATCTTTGAGGTTTCTTCCAACCCAAACCATTTATTATTCTGTGATCTACTGTATCTCTTTGAGCATTTACTAGTTTTATACTGATAACTCAAGGGGAGTGTTTTAGTTGAAACACTGGAAAAAAAAACCCCATAAGCATAAATCTAAGAAGGGAAATTCTTATTTNAGCCCAACTCCCTCCAAGCCATAGACCCATTGCCTCATGTTTGCTCTACAGCATTTGTGGTGACATATAGTCAGGGAGGGCTAGGGTGAGGGTGTGATTTCATGTACTTATAGATATTTTATTACTGTCTTATTATTTTCATCATAATTATTTCATTAAAGCTGGGGGCGTGGGGAGGGGCAAGAATTGGGAGCCAACTGCTCGGTTTTCACTGCTGACATTGGCCAGGATGCTGCTAAACAATTAAGAAAACTAAATCCCACAGAATTAAATCTGGCCAAGGACATCAAGGGCAACAAGAAAAGATATTATAGGTACATGAGTGATAGAAGCAAGACTAGGGAGAATAGTAGCCCCCTCTGGAGGAAAACAGGAGATCTGTTTACTCAGGATATGGAGAACACTGAGGCACTCAACTTTTTTGCCTTAGTCTTCACTATTAAGTGCTGTAGCCACACTGCCCAAGGCGTAGAAGGTAAAGGTGGGGACAGCGAGATCGAAGAACCATCCACTGGAGAACGGGTGTGTGAAACCATCTAAGGAACATGAAAGTGCACAAGTCATGGGACTTTAGATGCATCCATGGGTCCTGACAGAACTGGCAGATAAATTTGCTAAGCCACTATCCATCATATTTGAAAAGTTGTAGCAGCCTAGTAAAGTTCCTACGGACTAGCCAACCCATTCCTAGAAGTGTTCCAAGGCCAGGTTAAACAAGGCTGAGCAACCTCGTCTAGTGTTCCTGCCCATGTCAGAGGGTTTGGACCTGGATATCTTTGAGGTTTCTTCCAACCCAAACCATTTATTATTCTGTGATCTACTGTATCTCTTTGAGCATTTACTAGTTTTATACTGATAACTCAAGGGGAGTGTTTTAGTTGAAACACTGGAAAAAAAAACCCCATAAGCATAAATCTAAGAAGGGAAATTCTTATTTTACCAAGAAAATCTAACTTTTATTGGTGCAAATAACTACGAAAGTGTCAACAGATAACAGTCTGCTGACATATGCACAGAGAACATTTAAATCAATGGGTGATGAGACTGCCAGGTATCATTTATTTTCACTAGCTGTAGCCTCAATCAGAATAAAAGTACATGTATGATCTATGTGTGGAAACAACATGAACACTTAATACTTCTAAAACAAACAGAATTAATAGTACTTGCTGTTCCCTACACTGTTTTGTACAAGTGAAAAAAATATCCAGCACAACAGCATTTTCTCAAAACTAATCACTGAACACGTAACTGAGAAAATCCCGAATCTAGAAATTCTCTGATGCAACAGGGAAAGATGGTGTTTATTTAGACAGGGACTTCGTCATAAAGAGATCACCTATGAAAATTATTTTTGTTGCTAGAGTAGGGCTAGTGTAATTGCTATTTTGGCCTTAATCACATTAAGCAGATGGACAGTCCCTACTGAAATAAGCTGCTTGAGACGGCAAGTTCTCCATAGTTCTGCTTTTGCCCCTATGGGTGGTAAAAGATTTTTCCATTTGCAGTGGCCCATGCCATTGTATCAGGAACAAAGCAAAAGAACAAAGTTAAAGTTCACCTATTATAGATCACAGTTTAAGTAATGTTATGAAAAAACTATGCCACCTGTCAAAAACATAGGCAAAGTGTGACAAGTTATGAACCACAAGATGCTGGCAGGCCCAGTTTCTGGCATCTGCACTTGAAAAAATTCTCTATCAGGGACTGCTTCCCAGTGATCCTCTGTATCTCCTCTCTCTGCTTCTTAGCCCAATAGAGCTTGGCATCTACAAGCTTTCCCTTTTGTACTCTGTGACTAGCAGATTAGCTACTCAAAACACAGCTTTATTTATTCACTCTCCCAAAACAGAGTGTCAACAAGAATAAGCATAAACAACAATAACAACCACCCTGTATACAAACATTTTGCTTCACTTGACTGCTAATCTTCCTTGGCCAGATTTTCTAAATTTCTTTTGGCCCCCAAAAAACCATCTCCCTTGAGATGTTGTGGGGGAGGTGGAAACAATGGACAGAATGAAATGAAACACCATCCAGATTTCCCCAAAATGCTGTTTGCTCTGTCTATCCAAAGGATGTCAATGACATTTTCAAAACAAACTTCTTATTTTTTAAAACAAAAGAAAAAATCAAATTTAAATGCTCCTTGATTCAGATTTGTTGATCTAGGAAATCATCGTAGTAAAGTAGCTGGAGCATCTCAAAGGGATGTTTCTCAATGGTTCTCATAGAAGTTTTATCAGATCGTCTTTATCACATAAACATATTTCCAATGGGTTTACGTTACAAAACTACTTTTAATTACATTTCTTTTTGAGTCTTCCTTTAATTTACTTTGCCTTCATTCGAAACACATTTGCCCTAACAATTTTTTTTTCCAGGTTTCAGAGGAGGTTTCAGCTCTTTCTAACATATGAGGGTGCCTCCTGAAAACTACTAGACACGTGAACATGGAAGACCTCAGGTCTAGAAAGGCAGAGTCAGGATATGTAAGTTGAAGCATCAGTACTAGGAAAAGTCCTCCAAAATATTAGGCAGGGACTCAACCTACTGTTGACTGCTAGTAAGGCTGAGACACTAGTTATCAGCAAACCACTCCCCATTCCTGATGAAAATCAAATTCATTTCAGTAGCTCAAATTTCACAGTTTCTGTAGTAAAAAAATAAAGCAAGGAGTTTCGAATTGATTATTTGATAATATGTTTCTACTGGAGATAACTTAACATGAGATTTTGTTGAGTATTTCTTAAGTTATGATGTTACAGATAAAACAGGAGGTGGCTTGACTTCCACATTTCCCTTATGTGTATCTTGCCAAAACCAGCTAACATAGACTAAATGACCACCCTGATGAAGACTCCGCTTTGTTCACTTAAATGCATCAGATCCCCAAGAATGTTAGCTTCGTAGGCAATTATTTCAGGACAACACTCACTGAAAAAAACAACCAAAAAACCAAGTTTGCACTGATAAGGCACATAAGTATCTCTTAAGTCTCTCTGATGTACATAGCCTAAATTCCAATTTGTTTTAACATCTACTTTTTTTAGCCTTCTGTTACACTAAAAATAATAGCATAGAGAAACTAACTGTATTAATAAATGCATTTCTAGTGGAATGTTTTAATAATGGTTAACTCCTCTAAAACTGTCTCTGATAAACATTCACTGATATGTAGTTACTGACTGCATCACATTAATGACAGAAAACAAGGGAAAGACAAGTGTTGTTATAGCCTATTTAGAATCATAGAGCAGTTTGGGTCGGAAGGGACATTAAAGATGATCTAGTTCCAATCCCCCTGCCATGGGCAGGGACACAGACCACTAGATCAGACTGCCTAAGGCCTCATCCAACCTGGTCTTGAACAGACCCAGGGATGGGACAGCCACAGCCATCTGATCATCTTTGTGGCCCTCCTCTGGACCCGTTCCAACAGCTCCAGGATTCCAGAACTGAACACAGGTGAGGTCTCAAAAGAAGAGACTAGAGGGGCAGAATCACCTCCCTCGACCTGCTGACTGTGCTTTTTTTGATACAGCCCAGGATATGGTTGGCCTTCTTTGCTGCGACTGCACATTGTTGTCTCATGTCAAGCTTTTCATCCACTAGCACTCCCAAGCCCTTCTCCGCAGGTGACCTCTCTGTCACATGATCCCCCATCCTATATTGAAATTGAGGATTGTCGTTACCCAGATGTAGGACCTTGCGCTTGCCCTTGTTGATCTTCATGAGGTTTACACAGGCCCACTTCTCCAGCCTGTCCAGGTCCCTCTAGATGACATCCCCTCCTTCCACTGTGACGACTACACCACTCAACTTGGCGTCAACTGCAGACTTGCTGAGGGTGCAACTCAATCTCCCTGTCAATATCATTGATGAAGATATTAAACAGCACCAGTCCCAGTACAGACCTCTAAGGTACATTACTTGTCACAGATCTTCACCTGGACTTCGAGCCACTGACCACTACTCCCTGAATACGACCATCCAACCAGTTTCTTATCCACTGAACCATACACCCATCAAATCCATATCTCTCCAATTTAGAGAGAAAGATCTTGTGGGGGACCATGTGAAAGGCTTTACAGAAGTCCAGATAGATCACATCTATCGGTTTACCCGTGTTCACTGCTGCAGTTACCCTATCATAGAAAGCCACTAAGTTGATCATATAGGACTTGCCCTTGGTGAAGCTGTGCTGGCTGCCATTAACCACCACCTGCCATCCCATCAGGTCCCATAGACTTATAAAGTTCAGGTTCTTCAGGTGGTCACAAACCTGATCCTCCTCTGCTGTGGGATGTGGTTTACCCTCCTGGTCACTATCTTGTTGTCCCATGACGCAGGAAGGGTGAAAAGAGCAGTTGTTGGTGAAGACTGAGGCAAAAAAGTTGTTGAGTACCTCAGCCTTCTTGTCATCTGTTGATACCAGGTCATCATTCCCAACCATTAGTGGGGGGTATGTTCTCTTTAACCTTCCTCTCTACATACCTTTAGAAGCCCTTCTTGTTAATCTTAAGTTCCCTTGCCAAGTTTAGCTCCAGCTGCGCCTTGGCCTTTCTGAACTCACCCCTACACAACTGGGTAGCATCCCTATACACTTCCCAGGTTACCTGTCCCTGCTTGCACTGCATGTGCAGTTCCCTTTGGTTCTTGAGTTTGACCAGCAGGTCTCAACTCCGTCACACTAGTCTCTTCCCTTTCCTCCCCGATTTACTACACATGGGGACTGAGCGCTCTTGCGCTTTATGGAAAATATCCTTATATATTTGCCAGCCCTGTTCTGCTCCCTTGTCTTCAAGGACCAAGTCCTAGGGGGTCCTATTGACTCATTCCTTGAAGAGCTGGAAGTCTGCTTTCCTGAAATTCAGGGTCCTGACTATACTCCCCACCAGTTCCCCATCCCTCTAGACCTGAACTCCATCAGTGCATGATCACTGCACTCTGGCTGCCTCAAATCCTAATGTCACTGATGAGTTCACTTGTATTAGTGACCATCAGGTCCAGTACTGCATCCCCTTAGCTGGAGGTCCGTATTAGCTGGACGAAAATTATCTTCAATGCACTTCAGAAGTCTGCAACTTGCTGGGCTACTTTTCCAGCATATGTCAGGGTGGTTGATGTCCCTGAGTAGGATGAGAGCTTGTGAGCATGAAGCCTTCTGTAGCTGGAAGAAGTCTTAATCAGTTGTCTCTCCTTGATCAGATGGTCCATTATATATACCAACTACAAGGTTCCTATTGGTTCCTCTGTCTTTTATTCTGACCCACAAGCTTTCAGCATGTTCATGGCTACTCTTCAATGACAGCTCTTCACATTCTATCCCTTTCCCAAGATAGAGAGCAACAACTCTACCCCTATTTCCCGATCTTTCCTTTCTGAAAATTTAAACTTAGTTGTTTATTTCTCTGTTTTCCCTTGTTCACCTGATGCCTGCATATAAATGTAATTTATACTACCAATATATCAATATCCTTGAACATATCAAAAATAGTTTTATCATTCATAAACCGTGGCAAACAGTGCTTGCATATAGCTAGGTAGTTTTATGTACTTATATAATTCCCTATGTACTAAAAAGGAGAAAATAGATGACTACTGTCCTGCACAAGTCTTCTAAAAAATACCCCACGTGGCCATGAACTCAAAGGTGCTAAAGAAAAGTCATTTCTTTGATCTGTCTAAATCTTCACTCTTCTCTCCAACACTCCCTTGGTTATTCTAGAATCTGGCAAAAAAAAAATAAAACTTATTTCTCTTTTAGCAAAGTTCATTCCTCTTCAAAAACACGCAGCATTAGTAGCTTTATACAAAAAGCTGATTCTGTATTTTGAACTTGTCTAATATCAGAAATAGAAACCACAGGTCATGTAAAATTTTAAAACTTTGTTAAATGTAATTTCTTGATTCTCTAAGGGAGGACTTCACATTGAATTATCTTTCTGTTCCAGTGAGCAACATACTATCCTGTAGCAGAAATTAGCAACGTTTACATCAAATTCTAGAGGCACTGAAGCACAGTAAAATCTGTTCTGTACGTCCTAAGATCATAAACTAATTTTTCTAATGAGAATGGCTGTATTAGTACTGCAAATGTTTCCTTCCCTGTCCTCTCTTCTGCAGCTTTCCACAATCTTTCAAAGGGTGCTTTCTAATTAAAGACAAATATAAATAAAAAGAGCATAAGTTAATGTAAATATTACTAACCACTAATATATAGAGAAATCTGTTAGGATAGTTTTTTTCCTTTTCAGTTTGTTTATTTACTTACTTACAAAAAGTCATTGCCTGAACGTAACTGAGAAGCCCTGTAAACTGGCACAGTATGACTGACTTAATATTATGCTCCATTAATTTGAAATCATTTAGCTGTGACTGAGGATTTGCTTCTTGGAATTAGACACTTATGTTCATCTTTATGCAAAACAGCTTGCATTTTTAATATTAAGCCTAAAAATGTCCTTTTAAGGCTGAGTAGATAAATGAACACAGAACTAACAGTAATGACTTTTTTATTTTAGCCCACAAGTTGCTCAATTTAAGAAAACTGATTGATTTCCTATTACACAGAGCTGCCATTTCCTGATCATTACAGAAGAAATTAATATCATCAATATTTTTATTTACTGTAGGAAATGCAAGATAGAAGGTTGCCTGTGTAGTGGTTTACATGGATGTATTTTGTTTAAAACACATCCTTAATGTCTCCTAGTGGGAGGTTTCCCTGTCCATCACAGGGGAGTTGGAACTAGATCTTTAAGGTTGCTTCCAACTCAAACTATTCTAGAATTCTATGATTTTCATGAGGTACAATCCAAAATTAATAATTTCTTTAAAAACACAGGAAATGAATCTTTTCTGGTAATTAATATTTTTCCAATTTTTTACAATTTGTTACAAATTTTATTTTTTTAATTAATGTAAGTACTCAAAGTTCATTTAATTTAAATAAAGTCTGTAAAGTCAATGATACAAATTACAGAGTAGGACTAGTACTGTAAACAAGCACATAGTTTACTTCAGGAAGGTGAATCCCCACTGCACTGCATTAAATGACCAGAAGTTAAGCCCTTTAAGAGTCTATAGAAATAAGTCTAGGTAAGATGTCTTATTCCATTATGGTCTTTAATCCTACTGTTTTATTTTACTTGTTTTTGTTACAAGCATAGAAGCATTAAAAAAGCGTTGTAAGAAATATCAAAAGGATACTACAATAAAACCATCAGTTAAAGCTCAAAGTACAATTTCAAAGAATCATAGAATAACCAGATCGGAACAGACCCACCGGATCATTGAGTCCAACCATTCCTACCAAAAACTAAACCATGCCCCTTAGCACCTTGTCCACCTGTGCCTTATACACCTCCAGGGAAGGCAAGTCAACCACCTCCCTGGGCAGCCTGTTCCAGTGCCCAATGACTCCTTCTGTGAAAAATTTTTTCCTTATGTCAAGCCTGAACCTCCCCTGGCAGAGCTTGAGGCCGTTCCTGTCCCCTGTCACTTGGGAGAAGAGGCCAGCTCCCTCCTCTCCAAAACCTCCTTTCAGGTACCTGCAGAGAGCAATGAGGTCTCCCCTCAGCCTCCTCTTCTCCAGGCTGAACAACCCCA
>WAAB01021623.1:0-16846 GCA_013389865.1 Piaya cayana | reverse complement strand
CCTTCTGATTTTTTCTCTACGCAAACTCACTTCCCTCCTGTAATCCTCTTGTAATTTTGTTTAGGTCAGCTATACACTGAAAGGATTCTATTCTCAGGAGACCAGGATGATTCCAAGAGTACTTATTATACAGAAAGGCTTAAAAATTTCCATTTACTCTCAGTGCAAAACAATTCAGGGTGACCTAGCAAAAAAAAAAAAAATCCAAAAGTTCTTGATTAAAATATGGGGGAAAAATCCTTTGAAAAATATTATCCTTTTTTTTGCATAACATTAAACTAACATAATGCTTCACAGATATTTCAATTCAATAAGATGGTTGACCTTCTAATTCTGAAAGACTAAATTTTTTTCAGTATTCGTAACCTTCAGATTTCTGGCAATTGGATATAATCATACCTTTTAGAGTGCTAAGTTTATTATTTTAAAGCAGATACTTCAAGTTAATACTATGCATAATTATTATTTTACAAATAAAAACTCTTTCTAAATCCAGGAACACATCTTACAGGTAAAGGGTACATCTAGTCATGTGTGACAGATATTCTCATTAAGCCTGCCACTTTGAAATATTTCAGCATTTTAAGTAAGACTAAGCTGAGCTAAGACAGCCTTTTAAACTAATTGCTATTTATATTGCCAGTCTGAGTTTTAGAAATTCTTCAACACATCCCCCAAGATATCTTTTTAAGTACAGATTGCTGCAATACTCACCTTATAGCATACAGCAGCTTAGCTGAATTTACAATGGAGAATTATGAATTAACTACCTAAAGCCATTCAAGAGCTATTATGTACTTTGTGTACCTCTCCCTAGCTACAAATATCAACTTCTTGGACACAACATTAACATTTGATGCCATTCTTTTCCCCTCAGTTCTTTAGTATTTGCCAAAATCAGCAGGCAGCCTCCTTTAAACTATCTAGACCATTTGAAGAAATGTAATTTCTTTAGTAAAAGGAAAGGCTCAATAGTAGAGAAAGATATAAGCCATTTCTCCTTTTTTTCCTCCTAAAATGTAAGTTTTTTCTGTTGTTTTCCAAGGTAAGAGTCCAAAGCGTCCTTTGAAAACCTGAAAGTGAGGTTGTTCTTTCCTGAATTATATTCCTGTTTGACTACTCTCCAGCACTACTTGTGAACATAAGTTGGACATTTCTCCAAACAGCACTAAATAAGAGCCCAGTATTGCAGCTTGCTCATATACTAAATAGTTTTGTACATTTCAGAGCAAGTAGTTCATGTATGTCACATATTGAGATGATCCCCCAGAGAAATACAAATAACTTATAGTATTATCTTCAAAAAAATACAACCAAACAAAACCTCTTCAGAATAATTTGCCCTGTAATTTTTCCTCTATCCACTGGGAGAAGATAAAATCAACGTTAACTTGCATGTGCTATTTCTCTGAGATACAATATAGGCAATCAGAATACTGACTTCAAGGCTGAACATGAAGAAAACAGTTGGCATTTCCTATCTAGCCTTGTTGTAGTGTCAGTACAGCTCTAGAGTAATTTCATAGAATCACAGAATAGTTGAGGTTGGAAGGGAGCTCTGGAGATCATCTAGTCCAGCCCTTCTACTTAAGCAGGGCCACCTAGAACCAGTCACCCAGGACCATGTCCAATGAGCTTTTGAGTTTTTCAAAGAGACTCCACAACCTCTCCAGGCAACAGTTGCCAATAGTTGGTCATCTTTACACTGAAGAGGTGTTTCTCAATGCTCAGAAGAAATGTCCTGCATTTCAGTTTGTGCCTATTGCCTCTGGTCCTGTCACTGCACACAGATGAAAAGTCTGGCTCTATTTCCCTTACACTTACCCCTTCAGATTTTTATATACATTGGTAAGATCCCTTTTGAGTTTTCTCTTCTCTAGGAGAAGTAGTCCCAGTTTCCTCAGTCTTTCCTCAAAACATTTTCAGTTTCAGAAAGCATGTTATTTAAAGCATGTGTGTGACAAGACATCACTCCACTTAACAGTAGTTCCGCCTTATTTTTTGTTCTTCATGACTGTAAAGCAAATTCTCCTCTATAGAGCAAGTAACATCTATAGGAAAGGGGACTTGAACAAGTCTAGCCACCAAGAAAATTGCCCTTTTGTTCAAAGTGAATCTTGAGAATTTGTTCCCTGTTTCATGATAAAGTAATTTAAAAAAAAAAAATCTATGTTACTGGAAGGAACCTTCCTTTCTTACTGGCATGCACACAGCACTGTTAAAGCAGCAGACTGCCACTCCTCTTCCCCAGTCCTGCCCTTCTTTACCTGCACATTCCTTTGCATATTTGTAGAACAATGTTGCAATGCCGGCAACAAATAACAATTTGAAAGGGGGCAAAAAACCAAAAAAGCAACAAAAGGTTGGGGTATTGCTGGAATTCTCTCCAAAAATTTGAAGAACTTAAGTGGTATATATGTCTTTTTGCTCTCTTCAAACAAAGATTCTAGAGAGGCATTTTACAAAGCCACTGAGAGTTGAGCTCTCTTCACTGTTATCACCTCATAGAGACTAATCCCTCAACACCCTCAAGTATTGTGCTACCACTGAAGAATTTACCAGCAATCCAGTAAACCATGGTTAATTTTAAAAAGGAACTTTGTTCCCCATCTTCAATTTTCCAAGTTATTTCAAACAGCAGGTTAGAATACAAATGCTATATTTTCAAATCACTGAAAGTACAGAGTAGATGACTAAACTGCTACAATGAAAATAAGCTTTATTTAAAAAGAAGATTATGAGCTGCTAGCTATGGAAAATGTATCAAGACTTTAGAGTTAATTAGATTATAAAGGAAGACTGAAATGGGGAAGGAGCACATCCTGTAAAACACATGAATGCTAAGAACGAATTATTCAACAATCATTTAAATTTTAAAATGCAGAGCAAATACAATACAAATTAGAGACCCTTTTGTTCTATAAAAAGAGTGAAAACACACTGGAACAGAGAGGAATAAAAGGGAAGAAATTCAATTGCTATAAGATCACTTAAGCACTGTTTAGTAAGTGTTTGAACACAAAACCAATGAGAGCTCAAACATACAGATATAATTTGGACAGAATCTCCTTAAAAATAATGAGTATTTCTTTTTATATTCCTCCATCAAGGAGTATAACAGTACTTCACCTTACTTTGTTATTTTATAACAGATAGTTAAAATGAGGGTATATAACAACAGAATTGTAGAAGACGCCAAGTGACCTTTAACTAAATCAACAAATCAGCAGAACTCTTAATGAAAAATTGCTCCAGATAAGCCTAGAAAGACTAGCTGAATCTATGTAGAGGCCACATAATGCATTTAGTTGAAAAAACTTTCTGTGAATGAGTGCACCCTGGCTACTTCACTTCCCACAACTTAAAAAAAGAAAATCCAAGCAAAAAACTCACATAAGCAGATGTCATGGGTTTGCCTTTTTGATATTGCCAAGAAGATTCTGAAGTATCTTTTATCAGCACCTTTACTATTAATAAGAAAGGTTAGTTTGCTGATTAGCACACTGGGGAACAAAAAAAAAAAAGATTTAAATTTCTTATCTGCCTCTTCACAACTGAGAAGTAAATTAGAAGAGTAATGGCAGAGGAAAGATGTGGTAGTGATTAGCAATAAATGCCTTCTATCCTGTGAAAAGCCAATCAGATAGTTTCTGATATAAGTATCTAACTATGCACAAATTAGTGTATGTAAAAATTAAGAATTTCAAAGACTAATAAAAAAATTGATGGTAAAATCAATCATTAGAGTGGAAAATCTCATTATCACCAAAGACACTGAAACGTCTAACTACCTACCAGAGACATAAGTTGCATTTCTTCCTTAAAATTCCAGGTCTTTTTTGTGTTTCAGCTATAAACCCATGTACCCATAGTATTAAGACTTCAAGTTACAAATATCATAGAAGAAAAATAACAGGTAAAATATCATCACTAGTCTCACTATAAAACAACAATTGCTCTTACATTTTCAAAGTCTGGAGTTATCAGACTGCAGATTTTCTGCAAAAATACTAGATTTATCTTATGCTAAAGAGGAAAATTCCAATTTCAAGGCCTAAATGAGACAAGAAATACAATTTTCAATTCTGTAACAAACCCAGTACAGACCACCAATTATTCTCCACTTAAAAGTTAAATGAAAACAAAAAAGAATACTCATGCCTTTGTAATGTAGTATGTTTAAAAGTAGGGAAGAAAGGGAAAGAAAAAAGTATTCGGAAGTTTTGACTTTTGAGGTTGATTTTAAGGAGTTTGTTCATGTACAATAACGACAAACATAAAAGGAGAAAGGGAATATGACCATAAAAGTTGACCTTCCACTGATCTATCAAGAAATTTGCTTCCAAAACAATTAGAAGTATAATGCTGTGAAGTACTTTCGCTAAAGAGACATCACTGTTCCAGATTACCTAACTGCACTCAATTATATTCTGCAATCCTAGATCCCAAGTCCGTCACTGCAAGAACATAACAGAAGCTGTCCCAGCTCAGGCCAAAAGTCAGCTTAGTCCACATTCAACAGTAGATTTCTACAAAACACTACAGGAACTAAGCAAATACACTATATATCCTATTATCCTATCACTCACCATCTCAGAGACGGTCTGAGGCAACAAATGCTATTCTGTATTTAAAATAATTCCATAAGAGATAAACAATTACTTAAGTCAAAGGCTGCACTGTCCTTAAATAACACATCCATTTGTATGTGAGTAAAATTTATACAGCTTCTTCCTTGTCTTGGTTAGCAGCCAGCTGAACTTGACTACAGCTAAGTCAACTTATATTATATTTTAATATACTAGTTTTGAAATCTTCCTTCTTTAAGGCCATTATTAGCAATCTTCCACCGCTCCACTTTCAACTCCCATTCAATGTACTTTATTTAAAAAGTGGAGGGGGAAAAAATACCCTACCTGTCAGAAACCTTATTTTACAGCTTGAGGAAGCTTAAGAAATAGTTTCCTTGGAAAAGGTTTGCCTTTATGATTGAGGTCTTTGATACTATACTTTCTCCCATGCAACCATAAGACAGCCACTTTCTTAGTACCTCCACAAATGCCACATCATCTGCCATGATAATTAACCAGCAAAATTTGCTACTCAGTAGATTCAGACAGAAAGAGAAAATAATTTTAGTTAAGATAGGATATATTTCCATTATCATTTTTTACCATAGTCCAACAGTCTAAGCTAGAACAGCCATATCACAGAANCCTTCAGGTATTTGTAGAGAGCAATGAGGTCTTCTCTCAGCCTCCTCTTCTCCAAGCTAAACAACCCCAGCTCTCTCAGTCGCTCCTCATATGTTCCTATTAGAAGGAAAACCCATGAAGAGTGGAGCAGCAGCTAACCAAATAAAGCACAGAACAGTTCCAATCTATTCATTTATCAATTTAGCATTACAAATTTACAAAGATTACCTAAGACAAGAGTTAACTAATCAAAGATAAAGTGAGAAAAAAAAAATCTTTGATAAGCTTACTCTACTTTAGGGAGCAGGAGGGGAGTAAGACAGCAATAATTTTGATAGACTAATTATAATTACTATTGATAGATTACAGAAGCCTTGAAGTAGTTATAAGATCTGATAAATAAATGCAAGGCTCATCAATACATTTAGCAACAAAATTGGCGAATATTCATTGGAAATGCAAGAACAATAAATCACCTTTTTACAAGGAAAAATGCCAATTAGAAATGTACTGCCTTAAATACAGTCATTTAGGGAGATTTTCATCATTGAAACTTCTAACAGTATTAAAAAAAGTCAGAGATAAAGCAGATACCACTTACTAGGTCATTCCAATTTTAGGCTATCACACTTCATACTCCATGTTTTTCAAGGCAATTGGGGTTTCATTCTTCATGAACTGGACACTAAAACACCTTTTCTACTGAACTATACTATTAATTGTGACAAAGCTTCCTTCCCCATTTTGGGGTGGGGTGACAGAAGATCAATATTAGAATGATGTATGTGAACATCCCTAAATAAAACTCTCAAGTTACACAACTAATTTTTTCCTTCTATATTTAGAAAAAAATAATTATGTAAAAAAAACTCTGACAAGCCTCAAGTTGAAAAATAAATTAACAGGAATTACATTCATATTTAAGAAATCCACCATAGACACTTCTACTCCTCCACACACTCTTTCAGTGAAATAATACATCAGTGACCACAGGGAGGAGAAACCATCACCACAAATTAGATGTGATTACTGTCCTAATCCCTACAGAAGCAAAGGTTGAGAATACACTTTATCTCCATTTGACAGAAACCTATCCTTTTACAAGAACACCACATGATTTGCTATGAACTTTTAGTTCTGACTCACATTTTAAAATAAGTGTTTGAGACATTACTTTCCAATTTACTTTCCTGGTACCCAAGTTCTTAACTCCCACTCCAATAATGTAGTTCAACTGAATTGAATTTACTCTGCAAAACAATATGATAAATTCTAATACGGAAAACATTTATAAAAGTATAAAATTATATAAGATTATAACATAAAACAAATAAAAAAAATGTAGTTACCCATTCAAGTGTCTCACCACTCACATCATTAAGGACTTCCTCCTCATGTCTATTCATTATCTTCCCCCTTCCAATTTATAGTCATTCCCCCTAGTCCTATTACTAAATGCCTTTGTAAAAAGGCCCTCAACAGTTTTCTTGCACATCCCCTTCCAAGTACTGGAAGACCACAATAAGGTGCCCCTGGAGTCTTGTCTTAAGTTTAATTAATTACTAATCAAATCGGAGTAGGATGAGAACTAACCCTTAAAACACCTTACTCCTTCCTCCCTTCTTCCCAGGCTACCTAACTCCCTATTTTCTCAACCTTCTCCTCCTGCAGCCATACAGGTTGACAGGGAATAAAGGGTTGTGGTCAGTCCATCACACAATTCTGCCACTCCATACTCTTCACACTTCTCCCCAGCTCCAGCATGGAGGTCCCCCACACAGTAGACAGTCCTCCACATATTTCTCCAACATGAGTCCCTCCCGTGGGCTACAGTTCTTCAGGACCAGTATGGGTCCCCAATGGGGTCATAAGTCCTGCCAGCAAACCTGCTTCAGTGTGGGCTCCTCTCTCTCCACCTGTCCACAGGTGATGCCAGAACTCTGATCCAGAACGAGATTCCCATGGGGTCACAGTCTCCCTCAGACACCCACCTGCTCTGGCATGAAATCCTCCATGGGCTGCAGGGTGACAACCTGCCTTGTTCTGGTCTTCATGATGGGCTGCAGGGGAATATCTCTGCTGTGGTACCTAGACCTCCTCCTTCACTGACCTTGCTGCCTGCAGAGTTGTTTTTCTTACATATTCTCACTCCTTTCCCCAGCTGCAATTGCTGCTACCCAGCAACTTCTCCTTAAATCCATTATGACAGAGGTACTACTACTGTTGCTAACTGGTTTGGCCCTGGCTGAGTTGGCATTGGCTCTGTTGTACATAGGAGAAGTTTCTAGCAGCTTTTCACAGAAGCCACTCCTGTAGCACCATCACCCCCCACTACCAAAACCTTGCCACAAAAACCCAATACACCATAGTTGCAGAAGTAAATGCTACATCATTTGTCCTAAATACTGAATGACCAGTGCTAGAATACAATCAAAAGACAGCTGTAGCAAGTAAAATGGTGTTATTTTTCTAAGTTTTCAAAGCAGACACTGCTTTAATATTCATTAACTGGAGAGACCCTTTACTTTATGCCTGAAGCCCTAATTATTGTGAACCCACACTGTCATCTACATTTTTTTGCAAGAATATATTCTCACTTTTTAGAAAACTTAATTAAATCTTTAACAAGCCAGTATAAATGTAAAGGATGTGGAACATAAAATATCACCTTATGCATATTTACTAAATTTCTGCAAACCCTAAAGCATTTCTCCCAAAATTAATGGTATGGAAAAAATTGATTTCAGTTTACCTGCCAATTTCTTTTCTTGTAATAATTCCATCTCTTACTTCTCATGACAGGGACCTTATTGCTCAAATACTGTCTGGATATAGTCTCCAGAACCTGGTATCATCCCTACAGCCTAAACTACAGCTGATCACTTCCTCAGGTAACTGATTAAAATAACGTTGTTCCAATCATTGTGTGAAATTAAGAATGAAAACTACCCACCCTCAGCAAGTGGACAGCCTTGTTTACATATTCTTGCTCAAACACCAGCACATAAAGTAATCTAAAATTGTCAAGGAAGTTAGCAATGACATTCAAGCAGTGTTATCACCATACAAATACGAGATCTCCCATATGGTGACAGTATAAGCACAATTTCTGAAACTACTTAATCCAATACATTTATTTCAGGTAATTCATTAGACCTTTTTTGACAGGCAAAGATGGTAAGATAGATACAACAGGTCGTTAACCTGAATACTCATGTTTGCACATATGGAAACAATGTTGTCATAACAGGAAATGTTACTTTCATATAATACTAGCATATATTCAAATTGTCCAGGGGACAGAGGACGAAGGAGGAGCAGAGAAGACAAAACAACGTTGAAACTGTCTAAAGGAGTGACAAACTGTACTGGTTCTAGAGAAATTACATTATCTTTAAAAAAAAAAAACCACCTTAATTTCAACTCTGAGGCTTGTGATGAAAACCATATAAAGGAATCGATTGATTAGACATCAGAGCACTGTTGATTTCCTCAGGTAGTGGAAAATCCAAATCATGAAAATATGACTTGCATTATTCATCTTGTCTGACTTTAAATTCTACAAACAGCATTTTGAATGTCAGCGCTTATTTCAGTGCCAAGTTCTCCAATAACATTCAGCTAATATTCTAACAAACTGTATCAAACCAACTTTCTAATACCACAAACCAAACAATTAACAAAATAGCAGTACATCTAGTTTGTCACTCTGCAATGCAGTCATGCTTTGTTGATACGCATATTAGGTTGGTGCAAAAATAATTGCTGGTTTCGTCACTGTAAACTGTCATGATTATTTCGGATTAAACTTTTATCTAACAGTGTTGATATAGTATACAATTTTCAAGTGCAACATTTGCTCTATTTACTTATGCTAATGATTTTATTTTCAATTTTTTCTTTATATTATGCTGTCAAATTAAAATGTGGGGAAAAAACAAATTTGAGTGATTTTACTGTATGAGTTCAAAAAGAGACGTAAAGCAGTGGAAACTGCAAGCAATGTCAACCAAGCAGTTGGCCAAGGGACCAAACGCATCAACATTAGTTCCAAAAATTTCATAATGGAAATGAGAGTCTTGAAGATGACAAAGGTCATGGATGCCCTTCTGTGATACACAAAAAACGATTGAGGCCCATTACTGAATTGGACCCACACAAAACGACTCAAGAAGTTGCAGAACAACTAAGCATTGACCATTCAACAGTTGTTAAATATTTGCACCAAATGGGGAAATAAAAAAAACTTTCACAGCATAAGCTGAACAAAAAGCAAAAAGAACACCATTACAAATCTGATCCACATTATTTTTGTGCAACAAAAGCAATCCATTTCTTGATCACATTGTGACACATGACGAAAAAGGAATTCTACCTGAATACCAATGGTATTCCACACAATGGCTGGACCAAGGTGAAGCACAAAAACACTTCCCCAAACCAAAACTGCATCAAAATATTATGGTCAGTATTTGGTGGTCAGCAAGCAGAATCTTCCACTACAAATTCCTGAATCCTGGCAAAACCATCACAACAGACAAGCACTGCCAGGAAATCTACGAAATGCACCAAGACCTGCAATGTTTACATCCAATGCTGGTCGATCAATTCTTCTCCATGACAATGCCCACCATGTCTTGCAAATGACTCTGCAGAAGCTGCATGAACTGGGCTAAAAATCCTGCCTCACACAGCTTGGTCACCAGACCTCTCTCCCACCTATTACCACATTTTAAAGCACCTTGATCAACCAGTAGGTCAAAATGCTTTCAAAGAATTCACCAGTACCAGGGCTCCAGAACTCTATACTACAAAAATACACAGACTTGTTTATTGTTGGCAAAAATGCGTAGATTCTAATGGTTCTTATTTTGATTAATGTATATTATTCTAGGCTGAGATGTACTGTTTAAAGTTGATTGGTACAAAAAAAAATTGTCATTTTCAACAATCTAATATGTGGCATACAGAAAGAAGAGACAGCGAGAAAAAACTCAATGCAAACAAAGTCAGCTACAGAAACTGTGCTGGTTATGGACAGTTTTCATAGCTTAAGCCAAAAAGATGCATTATAATCACTAAGTCTAAATCACGCAAATACAAAAATAAACTAAATCCCCAAGTAAAATAACAAGACGTTAATGAACTATTGCACATTACAAAATTTGCACCTGATCTCTCAAACCGTTTTGCCTAAGCTTCATCTTTCAGTTGTCAAACCAAATATATAATTCCCTGATAGATTAGATACGTATTTCTTAACAGATCTTTCTTGATATAGGTATTTTCAGATGATGGTTAAGGCCATCCTTAAAGCTTGGTTTTAGTTAGGGACTGAAGCTTTTCCCTTCCAGACAGATGACAATTATTTGTTGTAATTATTTCCTAAACACTTCATTATTCATCATACATATTCTTTGTCACTGAAATTAGAACTGGCCATAATACCCCATCAATGTTCTCATCCACATCAGGATTACGTATATATGCAACAAAGTCATCAGCTAAGTATTTCCATAACTGGTTATTGAGAAATCATACTTGCACTCTCCACAAGAAGTTAGAAATGATATTTACTTTCAAATGGCTGCCATTAAGTCTTCCCCCCATCACTACAGTATTCAACAACCATTTTGTAAAAGTGACCTTCACACTTTGTTCCGTCACATAAAGCAATCAGCTGAGCAAGCTGAATATACAGTACTACTGCCCCATTAGTTTTTAATCATAGAAAATAACTAATGTAATGTATAAATCTATTTGGCTGTCTCCAAATGACTGATGGAAGATGACAGATGTATTAGACTGAAAAAAAAGACTTCTAGATTCACTTTATCCAAAACAGTCAGGTGAAATTTTTTGTTCTTATCTGCTTAAAGATCTAATGACTTGGGGAGTCCACTACTCACCACAACACCATCACTTCCATCAAGACATAATGTAGATTGAATTACAATGCTTGTTGAAAACTCCATGTTCATCTACAATGTCAACCAAGAGTACCATGACCTAAGTACGTTCTTGACTGTACTAATCTTTGAGTTTCATTTGATCTGTTGTCATAGTGAAGATTTTACACATGGTATGGTATTTAGTGTTTTATGCATCAAATAGTCATCATCTTTCCTCTGGAGGTAGAAGACCTATTCCATATGGCTTCTTTCTGCTCCCACCTTTCATCTTTAACAAAGATACATTGAAAGATAATTCTTCAAAACAACTCAAAACCTTTTTCGTTACAAAGGCAAATTCAGAGTTCGATTATGATCTGGGAATTAGGAAAAGATTCTCCCACTCAAAACAAAAACATATTTTTGTTGTTGCTAATGCAAACTGCCATTATATGATCATGGGTTTAGTTAAATTTTTCAATGAAAACTGCCAGCAATGAGCCCTTCCAGAAAAGCAGCATCCTGTCCTGCAGAAGGAACAGCATCACAAGTATGTTGAGAGAGGATATTACTCCTCCTTGAAAAAAAGTCAATACATAAGTATGTAACAAATCAGAATATATCATGCTTTTATAATGTATAAAATTTGTATTTAGTTAAAGTTTAGTTAAACTTTCATTTAAGTTGTGAGAAGAATTAATTTTAGGAATATAGTTGCAATGTTGAAAAACAAGATCTATCTTAACTTTAATACTTCTAAAACAAAATATTCCTCTTTGCATAAAATATTCTTTATTGAAAAAGAGCCCAAGTAGCTAAATTTTTCCTTAGAAATAAGGTTATTCTATTATATAATCACTGTAAAAATGTGGCAGGAAGGGATCTCCTGAGGTCATCCTCCTCCTCAAATCACAGCTAACCAGGAGTTACACTGGTTGCTGACGACTTTGTCCAGTAGAATTTTGGAAGTGTCTAAGGATAGAGTCTCTGCAACCTCTCTGAGCAATCTGTTCATTAAGAATTTTTTTTTTCTTCAACATCCAGTTCAGATTTTATTCTTGCTGCATCTCATGGCCTTCACCACCTGTCCTTCCACTATGCAAACTACTAGATTACAGATAACATGTCCATACCTCATGTTGCTTGGGAAAAAGTTATGAAAAAAAGAACGAACATCTCTAATCTTTAGCCAATTCAAAAAGCGCAGGACTTGCAGGAGGGCACTTATCCACAGGAGGGAAAAATCCTTGCTCAGAGCATATACAGTATAAAACTCACACCATCTTAAAAACTGGCTCTCTGACATACCGTTATCAGCTAGATGCAGGTCAGTATATCACATAAAAAGAACCAAACATGGCATTATCATAAGAGTAAACTGCAGTCCAGTTTTCAAATCTGTTTCAAGACAAAATGGTAGTGTCCAATTCAAAGGCTGAATGACCACAAATTTATTCCCAGCTCAATCTTACTTATTTACTCTCAGTCCCAGAAATCTGAAAGACTGTTTTTGTAGTCTAAGAACATCCTCAATAAAAGGTCCAAGCATCAACCCAATTATCCTGAAAGAAAACATGCCCTTCAGCAAGAGAATGAACTCTTTTACATCTTAAGTAGAAACACTAGTATTTTGGTAGAGTCTTGGTGCACTGTATAGTGTAAAAAGGAGAACAATGTGTCTTCTGTGAAGAATGCATTTCTGTGCAACACTGATTGAGATGTGAAAACAAGTATTCTAAATATATGAACAAATCTCTTTGACAGACATGGTAAAAAAAAAACAACCAAACAAAAAGAAAAAAATCTACCTTCTGCCAGAACAGGTTCTTGCAAAAGCAGGAAGTAGCTATGGAGCAAGGTGGCTGGTAAGATGTTTTGAACGGTAACTCTACTTGGTGAATTCAGAGGAATGTTTAATGAATAATCCTACCCTAGATTGTAGGAGAAGAGAAAAATCACTGTTTGACAACAAAATACTTACAAAGACAACAAGTAGTAAAATGACAAGATGTGAGCCATAAGATTTCCCTGAGGTCTTCAGCCAAGATTGTAAGAATTGAAATGCAGTTTCTTTGTGTTTAGCACCTGCCAGGACACTGAACACAAAAACTAAACCAACTATTTCATGCATGTTTTTACCAATCTCTGGATTAAGAACACATTCCTGCAACAGAAGGCATATAACAGCAGAATTTATATCTTATAAAATACTCTCAAGTTCGGGGCCAAGTCAATCCCCTCCAGATACAGTTGAAACTACAGACTTAGGTTCCTTAACGGTCTCATCATGTAAATAATGAAGAGAGAGTTGTAAGATCTAGGATTGCTGAATTAATCATGGCCAAGCATTCCTCCACGCTTTCCCTCCATAGGCATCCACTTGTAGTTACTGCTTGAGGGGAAAAAAACCCAAACTAATCATCCTGAAAGAGTTACACCATTCTTACCTATCTCATACTGAGATCCTAGCTGATTTGATGTTATAAAATATTCAATGCGCAAGGTAGTTTTTCACCACTGTTCAGGAAGGAAATAAAAAAAAAAGTCCTTCTGATTATCACAATATGGTGCACAGTTTATCCCTTTTCAGAACAGCAAAATCTGAACCATTTTCACTCAACAGAACACAGCAACAGACAAAAATCACTTCCATGAGGGGTCTTGTCAATAGATGGATAACAGAGAGGTAATAATTAGTGCTTAATGAATGAGAATCATCCCTTTCATGGATTAGTGCAGTGATCATGATGAGATCAGAATCCATCACCAGCCTTGTGCGTGTCAGGGAATTGCAATGAATAGTGGAGAGGGGAAAATAAAAGCACCTAACTGAGATCATGTTCGTTTTGATAGCATTTCACACCATGTCGTCTCAGTTATTTTCTTCTCCAAGTGTAGCAAAGAAAAAAAGAGTATATAGAGCTAATTCAGAGAGACTGTTTTGAATTTCAGGGAAAAAAAAAACTCAAGACCTGTGAGTCACAATGAAGACCTGCAAGACAAAAACAAGGAACTGAATAAATCTCAAAGACAAAAGGAGGCCAAACAGAATTGTGCTAAGCCTCCAAGAACTTCTTTACTTTGCCATGATTAGAAAAAGAACAGGTCCAATGGAATTAGTAAAACATTTTGTATTTCTGATTTGCAGATACTCAGCACATTGTTAAACTGAAAGTCTTCAGTATGTTACAATTAGAGATGCTAGCAGTGGTGCTTAAAGTATTTATTCTTATTTCCAAACAATGCAAAGTAGGAACATCAGAAGAGCACATAGCAAATATATGCTAACAGTCACATTAGTATTACTAGGAATTTTCACAGGGAAGACCTGAACCATATCAGATAGCAACTGCAAAGCGCATTTTGAGTATTTCTTTCTGCAGTACAAGCCACAAGCCAGCTCTCTAAGACAATTATTTGGTCAACCTAGAAGCAAATGGATATTGGGAGAATTGACTCCTTAAAAGCCCAGAAAAAAAAATAACTAATTAAAGAACTTTAAATATCTGTCTTCACTTGCAAGGGGTATGGGCTTTGAATGAAAGCTGATGTGATGCACAAACAAATAGCTCAAGTAGAACTAATGCAACATTCAGTGTCAACTTAACAATGGGGAAGAACCCATTTAGTGGTAGACATTCACTGACAGAAGCCAGGAAGGACAACATGTCATGAGCTACCCTTTTGTGAATGCTGTAAGCTTATTTGGGTTCTGACTAACAGGATATATTTGCATACATATCATCTCTAATGTGCACCTAGCCTCTGATTTTAGAACAGGCCACTATGAAGCACAAATTATTTGTTTGTATGGCTTAAACTTTAACTGTTTGTGATTGGGGCTTTTGGCAGCTTGAGATCTTCCCCCAGTGGCTAGAATATGTGGAATGCGTGGTTAAGGAAGGCAGGGATTTGGATTCACACTTCATGAGTAGGCAAAAACACTACTGAACCACTCCACCTGGGCTGCAGAGCTTGACTGCACCTGTGTGCCCAAAGGGTTCAAGCAGCAGTTAATGGAAAGAGAGGGTCTATTGAACCCCAAAGCCTAACTGCACTTGAGTGGCCAGAGGGTTCAAGCAGCGGTTATACCTAGCAAGTACCTTCTCAATTAAAAGCGACCCCTACCCCTCAAGACCCAGTCCTTGAACCTTCACATCTGTACCACGTCCAAGACTGTGTAAGCAGAGACATTACACACATAAGGCGACATCCCTTCCCTGTGTGATAGGGAATGGAATCTTATTTCTAAATAACGTGTGCCAAAAAGCACACACATGCATGCTTATCACTTATCACATGCTTATCATGCATGCTTATTAGGTTATAAGAGACTGACCCATTATTATGCTTTTCCTTTATTTACAGGTTTTATATACCAATACTGAAGGACAACATGGATACTAAACTGCTCTGCAAGAGAATTACACAGGAAGGGATAACAAGAAAAATAGAAAACTAGTCCATAAAAACAGTCTGAATAATGGAAAGATATATACTTTTCTAAACTTAAGTCATTTAAAGCCAATGTAACAAGCAACAGCTATTATAGAATAACGACATTCCCTACTAGGAAAGAATTTTTTCTGAGTACATATGTGAATTTCATGGACAAATGGTAAGTCAGGATGACTAACAGATACATGAAGAAGGATATCTGCTGAGATGATGAATTTATTAAAAGATTTAAATATCATCTAGAGGATGAAGTAATCTGGAAATGCCATTCTGTATCACATAAACATATCCAAGATGCATTCATTACAGATCTCCAGTTCCACCTAAATCAAGTTACTTTAGTTACCACAGGAGTAACCTACTAATCACACTATTCCTTAATTTGTTTATTAAGAATGAGCATCCAGTAATTGAGACTATGCAAGGATATGTAGCTGGTAAGAGAAAATTAGACCAAAAAAAAAAATTTCTAGCCCACAGCCATTTTATTCAGACTGCATTGAGAACCCTCCCTATAAACTGTTGCTTTCTGCTGTCTGTTTGTATGGTATCATTAAAAACAAGCCTCTTCCTATCAAACATGTAGTGTTACATAAGTAACTGTTAGTCTGCCTCTCTCTGGAAGGTACACATATATATTACTGAGTAATATCCTCAGCGGTCTAAATTTCCCCTTTCTACATAATAAATAAGAACAATAGAATTCTTAGTAATCTACTCATCCTTTCTGAACAACTGACTCAAGAGAAAATTGTTAAGAAACTAAAACATTTATACAGTTTTAACAGCAGAAAAGGACTAGAGAGATTAAAGCAAGGAAAAGACAGGGATACATCCTGAATGCAGAGAGTATGTGTGTGAATGAGTGTGTGTGCGCACACGCACGCACCTCAACCAGTATACACCCTTGGGACAACAGGTTGAGGAATATTTCTCTTAGTTTGGACAGTTGTTCTCATAAGTCCAAAACTGAAGCACAGGATCTCTTCACAATGAGGGTGTTGAGACACTGGAACAAGTGCCCAGGGAAGTTGGGGATGCCCCAGCTCTGCAGGTGTTCAAGGCCAGGTTGGATGGGGCCTTGGGGAACCTGATCTGGTGGGGGATGTCCCTGCCAATGGAAGGGGGGTTGCAATTACATTATTTTTAAGGTCCTTTCCAACCCAAACCCTTCTATGATTCCATGATCAATTTTCCTTAAAAAATGATTCTTCACATAAACTAGTTTTGTCATCCATTACTGAAGGAACAGTATAATACAGTCTTTCAGGTGGGTATATAGCAGCTGATGAGCTCTTCTAC
>WAAB01021622.1:13053-49493 GCA_013389865.1 Piaya cayana | reverse complement strand
GTCTCACCAGTGCCGAGTACAGAGGGAGAATAACCTCCCTGGATCTGCTGGTCACGCCATTTCTGATACAGGCCAAGATGCCATTGGCCTTCTTGGCCACCTGGGCACACTGCTGGCTCATAATGCAGATTCAATAGTAATGATGAAATCCTGTGTCTGACTGACAAAGATTTTTTATGTTAAGATTATCTGACCCAATACAAAGAGAAATATTAGGAAATAGCCTCTAACATCAACATAGATTTTATTTATCACGAAAAAGCATGTACAGGTCAAATAAATATTTCAACAGCTCTTTATGGAACGATGCGAAGTAATTTCTAATAAGTGTGTGACACACTAAAGTGCTACTAAAAGACTGTTATTTCTTACCCCAGTCACTTGATGCAGGTGATTGTTTTGTGAGATTAATACTCTTGTCACATAACACTTGCCTCCATCTAGTGCTATACCTTCCCCTTTATTGTGTCTGTGAATCAAATGCAAATAAAATTATGGTACCAACTAAATATGACAAGAATAAAATAAAATAGCATCCTTAGTCAATATTATGATGCTTCTGAAATGCCAACAGGGATGTTATTTTTTTTCTTTTTCAATCTACTCATCCTATTTAGTGATGGAATAAAAAGCTGTTCTGTCACCAGGTTGTGGATTGGGCAGGGCTGGTGCAGACTGCAGCCTCCCCTGCTCTGTTCTTCTGGCTGCTACGTCTGTCCTGTGGTGATGCAAGTGTACTGCAGCAAACTTGCAGCAGCTGAACAAAGAGTGCGTATCCATTTGTGGCTCTAACATTTTCTTGTGGTAACAGGGCAGGATGGGAATCATGTACCAAATGAAGGTTGGTCCCAGAAGTAAACATTTTGAAAGCCACAGTAATTGGGAGACTGGACCATGAAAGTGCTGCCAATTGGAACAAGCTTTCCAAATATAAATAAGAAAGTGACCATAGCGTGTCCTGGCTGACTGGTAAGCTCCATTGGACTGTGGGCTGGCAGATGTTACACCCAGAAGGGACAGAGAGAGGATCCAGGAAACTACAGACCTATCTGTCTGACCTCAGTGCCAGGTGAGATCACAGAGCAGGTCATCTTGGGTGCCATCTCACAGCACACACAGGACAATTGATCAGGCCCACTCTGCATGGGTTTATGAAAGGCACATCCTGCCAAACAAATCTGCTTGATGAATGAAGGAAAGGCCGTAGTTGTAGTGCACCTGGACTTCAGCAAAGTCTTTGACACAGTATCTCACAGTATCCTACTCCAGAAACTGGCTACCACTGGCCTGGACAGATGCACCCTCTGCTGGGTAAAATTCTGGCTGGGTGGCTGGGCTCAAAGAGTGATGGTAAACAGAACTAATTACAGTTGGAAGTCAGTTACAAGTGGTGTCCTCCAGGGCTCGGCACTGGGTCCAGTCCTGTTCTAAATCTTTATCAATGACCTCAATGAGGGGATAGAACGCACCCTTAGCAAGTTTGCAGATGACACTAAGCTTTGTGGAAGTGTCGATCAGCTGGAGGGCTGGGAGGCTCTGCAAAGGGATCTGAACAGGCTGCATTGGTGGGCTGATGCCAACAGGATGAAGTTTAACAGGGCCAAGTACAGAGTTCTGCACTTGGGACACAATCAACCCCAGGCAGCACTACAGGCTTGGGGAAGAGTGGCTGGAAAGCCACCTGGTAGAGAAAGGACCTGGGGGTTTTGGTTGACAGTTGACTGAACATGAACCAGCAGTGTGCCCAGGTGGCCAAGAAGGCCAACAGCATCTTGGTTTGTATCAGAAAAGGTGTGGCCAGCAGGACCAGTGAAGTGATTCTGCCCCTGTACTCAGCTCTAGTAAGACCAGAGCAGCTTTAGCAGGCAGAAGTGAGAGGCCAGGAATCTTTTGCAGGATGAGGACCCAAGGAAGGCAAGATGCTGATAGTGCTGTTTTCTTTCTGCAGAGATGGTAACTTAGTTGTGACTATTCTGTGTGTCTGCCTACATCCACATCAAACAACTTGCTGTTTTCCTGACTGTCCCTGTGAGTGAAAGGTCATCTATTTATTTGTAAATCTGCCCTGTGACTTCTCTGCTGCTTTTTTAACCTCCATGCTGAACCAGAGCTTCAAAGGAGAAGAGTATGCCTAAGCAGAGAACAGCTGTTAGGCACCAGTGACTTGTTCTTGGTGATAATTTGGGAACTGGTGTCACCAAATCAACAAAGAAACTGCTTTTCTGTAGGTTCAACTACAACTAAACTAGTAGGGGAGAAATAACATAGTCACTCATCTCCAGATGGAGACTTTGAGAACCACTACATTCTGGGCCCTCACAAGGGCATCCTATCTGTGCTGATTTCAATGCTTTTAGTCACAGGTTTCCCTGTCTTTTGTGATCTAGCTATGACCTACTTGGGTTTGGACCTTCCAGACCCAAATGGAAAATTTGCATCTATCTTCATGTGTTTCTGCAGGTGTCAGCTCTAACAGAGTGGGGCTTTTTTGAAAAATATGACCTTGGTTACTGCAGCAAAAGGGAGAGGGGAGAGAGAAAGGTGTTCTGCACTGATCCCAGAGCAGCTGGGCATGGGGATGCCATCCTTTACATCCTCCCATCCAAAGCCAGGGAAGGCAACCACTCTGACCTAAGCCACACATGGCCAGGGGTCATAAGGGCTGGTAACATTTCTAAAGGAGAGTTCAGCCTGGATGGTAGCTGTCGTACCGAGTGAGGACATGCAAAAATCTTATGAAGGTTTTTAACATTTGCAAAACAGAGCATGTTTCTCAAACAGAATTTCTCTCTCCTCAAATGATGCATAAAGCGAAGAAGATTTGATCTACCACTTTTTCCAAATGTACAATAAATAAAATGCCTGCTGCTGCTAGAAAAGGCCAAAAAATATTCTCTTAAAATAGTTATCTAACCTGTACCTTTTCCTTTCAGCTACTATAATTTCTCTGCCACTCAGCAGCCCAGGGAGCAACGCTCAGCATGTTTTACAAGCACTTTATGTAACTTGTGAGGAAGAATAAAAAGGTCATCTTTCTAATGCTGTGTAATCCAGCACACTATTAAGTACCAAAGGTACTTCTTTCTTGTACCAATTGTACTGAAAAAAACAAGAGTTGGAAGTCATGAGCATTTAGAAAGTGTTCTGTTGGACACATACGCGGTCAAAGCCAGGAACAGTCCTTTACTGAGAGACGTACTACACATTTTCAAGTCGTGGCACTTTCTCAAGTGCTATAGAATACTCATGTATCTTCAGCTGTGTCCAGTGGAGCAACACCATAGATTTACCTTAATTTCTTTATGTCTGCTCTGTGTATTGATTTTCATCACAATTCAGTGATACTTACTCAGATTGAGAAGATAATTGGCCAGGTTCATCCCTGATGTAACTGTTTTAATCAGGAAAGTTCTGTAAAGGGCAAATTTGTCTCAAGAGAAGGAGAATTCTCCACAACGTGCTTATTAAACCAAAGTTGTTGCCAAAAATAAATTAGGAAAAATAAAGCAGCTCTTCCTGAAAAAAAACACATCCATGCTTCCTTGCTGGATTCACGAAAATATTGTTGGAGGTCACGTTCCTATGGCAGGATGCTGCCTGTGGGGCTTTAATGCCCAGTTGTCCAAGCAGTTGGGCTACACAGACTGCTCTGATTAGGTACTCAAAACACTTGGCTCAGGTCTCCTCCCTGACATTTCTCCATCATGGAGTAGAGAAAACAATGGAGGCCTCCTTACCTCTTCCAAGGCTATTGCTCTGAATAAAGCAGGAGCACACATCTGAGCCTGACAGCCCCAGTAGGTTTGTGCCCACAGTGCACATGGCTAGTATTGCTTAGAGTGGATGCAAAAAGGAGACAGCTTGTTATCAAGGTCAAAACAGAGCCTGTTTTATTTATCAGCATATACATCCCCCACGGGGCTGGATTAAATGTTTGCATGCTAGGGAAAACAGATTGTGCCAGCAGAAAGAATGAATCAGTCCTAAAGACAGATGCATCTTGCATTCAGTTTCTGTGCCTACTGAAGTGCCCTGAACCCTATTATCAGGGCACTCAAGACTGTAGCGTGGTATTCTACTACTACAGGATATTTTTAGTCAAGTTTTCTCTCATGTTCACTCTCCTTAAATTCTACCTATTAATGCAATACACGTTCTCTTTGTGGCATTTTGTGGTCAGAGTTTCCTCGATGGGTGGATCATACTGTAATGCGGGTAAACTTAATGAATAAATAAATGTCAACTTGATATTTCATAAAGCAAAATACTATAGCTGTTCTTAGTAATATGCTGAAGTAATTTTGCCTTTACAACAATTCTGATCTCAGTTTCAATATGTTTTCAAATCTATCCTGTATAAATCTGAATGAACAATTCATTATAAATAATTTATGCAGCAGGTTTGACCCACTTTTCTCTTTGCAAATTACTATAATTCCTCTTTAATGGCTGTATTTTCTCCTCCAGTTTTTGACCTCCAAACCTATGCTGAGGCCAAGTAAGGGTATTCTAAAATAAATCATACTTTAACCCTATGTACTGCTTGCTTGCAGGCTCTCGATAAAACTCTTCTATGAGTAAATAAGAAATCAAACCCACACTGTTATTATTTAATTTTGTAGTATTCCTCCATGAAGAGAAAGGATAAAGGTAACTGGTTGTTTGCTGGGAGTTTTATGCAAACTTATAGAGTTTTCATCCTGTGATTGGTCATTTCTGTATTGCTGTTAGTGCTAATTAATTATTAATTTTGCAAAGAATCAGTAATAGGCATAGAAAAATCAGTCAAAACTTACATTCTTCCTTTTCATGACATACTTTAAACATTGACATTATATTTGCACAGTCATTCTCATGATATTTTTTCCTCTTTCTGTTTTTTGATTAATCATTATAGCACTTAAATACTTTCCTGAGTTGTTGGAGAGCTCACGTATGTTGAAGTCTGTACACATTTCAGAAAAGGACTTTATAATTTTGTATGGAGGAAAGCAGCCACATGCATTTGTCTTTAATAAACTCACTAGTTCTGATGCAGAGAGATATTTTGTCTGCCAAACAACTCTTCTGAAATCTTACGGCTCTTCAATTTGTTCTTTTGTTTGTTTTTTTGAATACAGTGTGGCAGCCTGTATTTTATCGTCAACAAAGTACGGTGTTTGGCACTCATCCTCTTTAAAAGGATTCTTATCCCTTTATAAAGATTGATAGTTTGGTCATAGAAAGCAGAATATAACCTCTGGAAGAAATGGGAAAAACGTACAAATGAGACAGTAAAAATAAATGGCACATTAGATTCACTAGCCAAGCAAGATGCTGCAGTCTATGTAAAGGCAAAGATGCTGACTTCACAGGACCCCATGAGCAGAGCTTCTGTAGGCAGCAGCAATTTACAATTACTAGTACATTAATGACAATATGTGATAAGTGAATTACTGGGACATTGGTAAGTGCTATTCTCATTAAAAGTCAATCTATTGTTGGCACTAAAAGTTTTCAGATATGCCCACATAATGAACCATAAAAAAATGTCATTCTGAGCTATCATCTGGCAGGAAAAATCTCACCTAAGAAGTGAAACCTTATTTTAGTAGCCACCGCAGAGGAATCCTTTTAAGCCTTTGAGCACCATACAAGTGAAAGTTATTGGAAGACATTTTTCTATTAATTTCCTGTAGAAAGCCAAAGGAAGTAGGCTAATGATCTTTGAGTTACAGCTTCATCAAAGCTGTCAAAGTGTAGCTAATCTGGAAAAATGAAGAAGACCTCTGGCAAAAGGGTTTGGGGCATTTTATATTTCAGTTGTTGGAAAGAGATTCCTAGAATCACTGCAAGATATGATCTGATTCATCATGCAGTGTATTGCCTTTCAGCTATTATCTCAAATTGGTTATTTATATCCAAACTGTTAAATTAGTTAAGGCTTTGTTTTAGGTGACCTGGTGATGTTTAATGGGAGGAGTATCTTTCTAAAAGACTGAGCCCAGGGAAGGCATTTGATAGGATGACTCCTTTAGAAGATACTGAGCTAGAAAAAATGTGGGGAGAATGGGATAATATCTGTGAGTGGGAATGGGTGAACTTCTCTCCTCACATTCAGCTGAAGAGCTAGGCATGTACTCCTAGAATTTTTGTGTTTTCAAAATATTGCATAGAAAGTAACTCTTCTTCTCAAGAGGTCCAGTATATGAAGCCAAATTAAAGAAATAGACAACTTAGCTCTCAAAGGTTGCAGCCAAACAAGGATTCTAACATGAGGTAGCCCTTAGAAAGCATTATTGGACCAAACGATGGATCAAAATGATATTCTGTTTGTCTTCTTCCTTATGCATGCACCTGCCAGCAAAGATTTGTCTGCAATTTGACTCGAGTTCCCGGTATGAGGCTCCCATGGTCCAAGAGGAGGTGGTCAGAGCCTTGCTTGCCCAACTGGACACCCACAAGTCTATGGGCCCAGACGGGATTCACCCCAGGGTATTGAGAGAGCTGGCAGATGTACTGGCCAAACCCCTTTCCATCATCTTCCAGCNTTCTAAAAGACTGAGCCCAGGGAAGGCATTTGATAGGATGACTCCTTTAGAAGATACTGAGCTAGAAAAAATGTGGGGAGAATGGGATAATATCTGTGAGTGGGAATGGGTGAACTTCTCTCCTCACATTCAGCTGAAGAGCTAGGCATGTACTCCTAGAATTTTTGTGTTTTCAAAATATTGCATAGAAAGTAACTCTTCTTCTCAAGAGGTCCAGTATATGAAGCCAAATTAAAGAAATAGACAACTTAGCTCTCAAAGGTTGCAGCCAAACAAGGATTCTAACATGAGGTAGCCCTTAGAAAGCATTATTGGACCAAACGATGGATCAAAATGATATTCTGTTTGTCTTCTTCCTTATGCATGCACCTGCCAGCAAAGATTTGTCTGCAATTTGACTCGAGTTCCCGGTATCTATGAAATGTAAAGGGTCCACAGAAGATACGAATAGGTCACTAAGAAGAATGCATCTTAGAAAACAGACTTGTGACTGGGGAAGAGACCAGCAGGATGTGCAGAATAACAGGAAAGAAGAATTTGCAGAGTCAGCCAAGAGAATCCATCCACTTTATTCTGACTATTTGGTTCTTAGTCATCAAGGTCCAGAGATAGCAAACGTAATTAGCCTCTTTCAGCCTTATTCTTACTCACTCTTAGATTGCTATGGACTGTGATAATATCCCTGCTTCCTTACTGGTTTTATATATATATGTGTGTGTGTGTGTGTGTGTGTGTAGCTGTTTTCTTACTAGGTAGCTCTTTTTGGCTAAAGACCCTTTCTGTTACCCAAAATGATCTGAAAGAAGATCAAACCTGACTGAAGAGAAGTTGTTAAAGTTGAATCAAGGTACTGGCAAAGCATGGTTACTTACGAAGCATGGTAGCTACAGAAGCATTTCTGAGAAACTCACAGGCTCAAGTAAAAAGGACAACAGTATTTGTATGACTAATCTTGAGGTGATGTGTAAATTTATTACCTTCCTTAGTGCATTATACTAAAGAAATAGGTGGTGTGCCTCTGCTAACAGGCTGCAAAAGAAAGGCTCTGGTAATGCTCAATCTCAGTGCCTTATTATGAAGCTGATTGGACCCAAAGGTTTCCTCCTGTACTGCCATTTGGAAAATGAATCATCAGTAAAGACCATGTTCATTCAGGGTTTTAGAGAGCTCCTCATGGGACCTTTACTTCCTGAAGTAATTTCCATTTTCCTGGATTATTCTTCAATCACATTTTCTGCAAAAGCCTCATGTTTGTCATTGACATGTTGACATAATTGTAGTAAGCTATCTTGTGAAGAGGTACTGCACAGGCTGAAAGCATTGGTTGTCTTGTGATTCTTCAAGGATCTCTTAGGAATGTTAATAAATGCTGTTACTCATTCCATCAACAGCCTTTGGTGTCTTTTTTTTTTTCTTAAGAAAAAGATAAAATGCAAACTGTTTTAAAATGGTTATTGTAAAGTGCTGAAAGTAAAGTCTTAAAATGAGAGCAATACTATTCTCTTTATTGTGCCCCATAAATGCACAATATGTTTTATACATGATTAGACTTCAAAGAAATATTTCAGGTTAAATATGAGTTTGTATGTTGATGAGTATTCATTCATATTTAACCTTCTTTGATGAGTTTTTAAGTTCATATGGTCTGAGAAGACTTTTGTCACTCTCTTTCCTTTGGCAGGAATTTTATTTCTGCCCCCCTAACTTTTAAATAGAAAACTGCATAAAATTATTTTTTCTGTTTTGAAACTTGAAATTTAAAGCACATGTCTCTGAAAGTATACATATGTTGGGGTGCAACTGGATTTTACTCCCAAAACTCATCTGGTCGAAAGCTGTTCCTTGTTTGGAAGTCGTCATTTAGAACACACTTTGGCTTGCTAGTATGAGCTAATCAGAAGTGTGTGTGTAGTTTTAGCCCAGTGCTCCACACAGAGATCTCCTGAAGTACCCTTGTGATCTCTCCAGCCCTTACACCACTCATCCTCTTTCATAGAACCATAGAACAGTTATGCTTGGAAGGGACCTTAAAGATCATCTAGTTCCAACCACACTACCATGGGCAGGAACATCCCAGTAGATCAGGCTGCCCAAGGTCCCATCCAACCTGGCCTTGAACCCCTCCAGGGACAGGGCAGCCGCAACTTCCCTGGGATACCAGGGCCAGTGCCACACCACTCCCATTGTGGAGAAATTCTTCCTTATAGCAAACATAAATCTGCCCAGTTCCAGTTTATAGCCATTTCTCCTAATCCTCTCACCACAAGCCTTTATGAATAGTCCCTCTCCAGCTTTTCTGTAGGCTTCTTTCAGGTACTGGAAAGTTGCTGTATGATCTCCTCTGAGCCTTCTCTTCTCCAGGCTGAACAATCCTGACTTTCTCAGCCTGTCCTCATAGGGAAGGTGCAGCAGCCCTTGGATCATCTTTGTGGCCCTCCTCTGGACCCATTCCAACAGCTCCACATCCTTCTTAAGTTGAGAATTCCAAAACTGGACACAGTACTCCAGATGAGACCTCACAATGGAGTAATAGAGGGGCAGAATCACTTCCCTCAACCTGCTGGTCACGCTTCTTTTGATGCAGCCCAGGATGCGGTTGGCCTTCTGGGTTGTGAGCGCACATCACCAGCTCACGTCGAGCTTCTCATTGACCAGCACTCCCAAGTCCTTCTCTGCAGGGCAACTCCCAATCACATCATCCCCCATCATGTACTGAAATTGGGGATCACCCTGACCAGGTGTAGGACCTTGCACTTGGCCTTGTTGAACCTCATGAGGTTCTCACAGGTTTCCTCTTCACGTACATATTGTACCCTTAACCATACACTGTTAAACGCTGCTTCTGATAGAGAGCTGTCAGTGGACTCTGCTTTCAAACTTCTCCCAGTCCTGGACCTAAAAGCAGAAATGGACCAGGCTAAAGTCCAAAGAGCCTTTGAGAACATGTAATGTGTACAAAGTGGCGTTAGCAGCAATTACCTCAGCTTCTGGCCTAGAACTAGAAGGACACCATTAGTTACTGGTTCACATCTAGTGTAAAACCCATGGTATGAGTTGTGTGAGCAGATGAACCAGTAGGCCTTCTGTGTGGCTGTTTTGGAGGGAATTGGATTGAAATCTCAAGCATAATATTTTGCCACTTATTGTGGTTTTTTTGGTTTTTTTTTGTTTGGTTGGTTGGTTGTTTTTTTTAAAAGGCTTTTCTCATCAGAAATAAGAGCTTCACATAAATAAAACATATTTAGTAAAATTTGAATACTGTTCAACCTCTGTGTATGCTCTCCCTCCTTGTGCATTTTTCATGGGGACCAGGACAGGTTAGCTGTACGCATGTTGACAGCAGCAGCCTGGCACGGTCACACCACTGGGCCAGGTTGGTAGAGGCCATTAGTCCAGCTGTGAGATGTGTGGGGCTAAAACCGAGCTAGTACAATGGGGAAAGATTCAAGAACTGGCCACTTGCCTTTCAGAGCATATTGCAGTTTGCCTTTACACAGTAAACCACATGCTGCACTAAGAATGTTCCCTCATTCTGAAAGTGTGCCTACTGCCCACAAAGATGTCAGGCTGGAAGAGGACCATCTAGGGGCTCCTTCTCATACTATGCCAAAAAAAGTTTCCAGAAGCAGTTATATAAAACACAGCTATTTTTTTCATCACTTGGGATGGTCTCACTGAGGGTACCCAGGATACCTATCTTAATGGCAGCCACTCAAAAATACATATGTTCCTTCTTTAAATATTGCTGAAGCAATTATTCAACTTGTTATAGCAAATACTGTGTAATCTCAGACAGCAGCAGGTAGGTAGCATCACTTGCAGTGCAGATGGAAAAAGATGTTTGGTGTTTCTTCCCAGTGATGAGGAGAAGGTGCCACCCTACACGCTCCTAGTTGGTGTAAGTATGCTCTCTGAGTCTGGTCACATTGCCCATAGAGTGATGTGGTGTCCAGATAGTAATAATGTGCCTAATGAGTAGGTGATATGTTGTTCCTTGTGGTTCCTGCAGCAGTAAGTATATGCTGAGGAGGATAATACATATGGTTCTGTCAAGAAAACAACATTGTAAACAACTCTGTAATGATCAAGCAAAGAATCAGAAAGTTTTAGATGAATTCACATTCTTGTTTGAATGGAGCAAAGCAAGCACACATCCAGGTACTTTCAGAACCAGGTAAAACTTCTCTTCAGCAGCCATCAACAGATATGTCCCTGAGTTTACACACTGATGCACATATGCAGTGTATATGTGTAGGTTTTCATGAAAGATCTTGCAGTTTTTAACTCCAGATAATTGTGATGGCCTCTTCCATGTTTCACCAACACCACATGGAATAATGATAGCAGTGATTAAACTAGTGGCTTTCCATTTGTTCTCTTTACATCTTTTCCTTGTACCCTGTCTGTTTTGTACTGTGTCTACACGAAGCTATTTCTAGGTTACCTCATATAATTTCCCTGTCAGTACAGGAAATTAAGTGCTTTTGTAAATCATATGCAATATGAGACAGCATTTGACTTTCTCTGTAGTGACAAAAGGTGTAGGAGAGCGGATGCTTTCTTCCCAGAGTGAAAGACAAGAAGCATATATAGCACACCCTCAATGATGTCTGGGGTCTCAAAACCTCTCACTGAGCAGGAGAATGTGTAGAGCTAGCCAACAAGAAACACTAAGAAGAACTGAGTCAAAACTCTTGTCCATCTCCAGAACCCAGAATGAGAAGTGTGAGTTGCAGGGAAGTACTTTTATTCAATCTGCCTGCAAAATATATTCCTGAGCATATGTTACTGTAAGTATTCTTCTGAAGAACCAAATCTCACCCTAGTAGATGACATATGTGCAGCACAATGTATTTTATACGATAGTCTAAACACTGGTTCTCATCCATGGAGCTAGAGACCTAGACCCACGTTGTTTCTTCCCTTAACGGAACTCTGTGATATCCCATTGCACAACAGAGGGTCTTCACTCTGCTCAAGGCTGCAGAAAGCTGGACCAACTTATCTCATATTCCTCCTTGTTATTTACCTGGTTTCAGAGTGTTTCAAAATGTGATCCTATCCAAGGGTGTGAGTTCTTTCATGGGATGGTGAGTTTGAACCCTCCCAGACTTCAAGAGACCTAGAGCACTCCCTTGCTGTACAGTCTCTGTTTCATTCATTTCTGTACAATAAATTAACAGTGTTGTCTTATAAGACTCAGCAGTCATATTTTAAGAGAAAACATGTTCCTCATAATGATTTTAGACTGTAAAACCAATTCTTAACAAGTAAGTGAGTTAAAGTGCAAGTATGTACAAGAGAAATACAAGATATCAAACACACGTTTCCTTCAGGTTGGGCTAGATGTCCTTCACACAGCATGCTGGCTTCTGTGACTCCTTTTTTTAAGCTGATTAGTGTTCCCAGATCTAGATATCATGCAGCAACCAGGATTTTGAACTTAGATTTGTTATTAGCATTTTCACACCTGGATGCCTCTGTAGCTATAGCGTGGAGTAAATACATGACTGAGGAGAAGGGACATCTCCCTGTAGGTGGGTCAGTACTGATGACAACTATAGCCTCGTATTATCATTTGCTTAGTGCATTTCCTGTGGAGAAAATCTAGACTGAGATTTGCTGTGGGGTATCTCAGTATGTCTTATTTATTTACACTGAAACAGTAGGAAAAACAGGATAGAATAAACTCCCTCACTTTGTCCCTTGGCAATCCTGCTCTGAGGTTGTCTTTATACTTCAGCTTTTACACAGCTTCCAGTGGGACTGACCATGGCCAGGGAAACAGAGAAATGCTCTTTTTACAAATGACAAACATCTGCTTAATGCTATCAACAGCTCTGCCATGTGAAAGCTTCACTTTTTACCAGCTGCTGCCTTCACAGCCTCTGTCTCTCTCCAAAAAATGTTCCAGTTCTGGGGATTAAATTGCAAATATTGTGCGGTAGCCATAGGTTCCCTGACAAGTTACTTAGATCAGAGCACAGATTCAGTGATGCTGCTTTAAGATAATGAAGTAGCTGATAATTTGGGCAGACTAAAGCAAAGCTTTAAGTAAGCTGCTAGTAAGATCAGGCATCACAGTACAGCCTCTTGTTGTCCAGGAAAGAAGAATGCCCCCTTGTTGACAATGAAAGCAAACTCTGGTAGGATCTGGAATAGGTTTAGGAAGGAGCTGCCAACTCCAGAGGAGATTTTAAATGACCATAGCCAAATTAGTAATTAGAGAAACAAGAACCTTGGGATTTACCACAACACCCTCTGACCCCCAGCTATCTATCTTAAGTCATCGAGATAAGTGAGTCTATCAAACATTTGAAGTAACTCAGTTTCAGTAGGTACAAATCCTCTATAATTAAATCCAGCAGCATAAAATGCCAGGAGATGGCTAATATAGAGCTTAATACAACCAGAAAATTGTATCTATTAAATACACTTTCTGGTCAGCTCAGTCATTAACAGTTAAACTATAAAAGCATTGGCCTGAAATGCTGAATCTAAACAAAGTGCAGCAGATGAAACACATTACTTTATGAGATTATTATAGTTCTAAATCTAAGATGATGGAGACAAATCTCTAAGTTTTTTCTCCTTTAGTGGTTTGCCTCTCGAGGAAAGGAAGGGTTCCACAACACTGACCAAAGGTAATGCTTTAAGTACACTGACCACATCAGCTACTAAAAACAATTATGATCTACAGCTTACATGATAGCAGCATACTTCCTCCATTGCTTGTTTTAATTCAAACTGATAGAGTCATAGAACTGGCTGAGTTTTCAATAAATCACCAATGGAAATACTCTTTCAAAGATAATCACAACATTAATATCCCAGGCAGGGCAAGAAATAATTAAAATGTAGTAGATTCCATAGAAAAGTTTCCAATATTAATATGAAGAACATTTAGTCAATAGAAAAAGAACAGTAGATTTAGTTCATAAAAATGAATATTTAAAAACAATGCTATGATGTGGGGTCTTTTTGGCTTGCAATCTTCATTCTTCTTGATAATGGCTTTTTTTTTCTCAAACTAATACCTTTCTTTTTTCTTTTATAAGAGCTGAAATGATGACACATCTCCTACAGCCCTCCCCATCTCTGGGCAGCAATATATATAGCTCCACAGATAGCTCTCAAATGTATTAGGTAGCAGACTGCTATTTCCACAAAAGGAATTTGACTTCAAACCCTTTTATTATAAGCCCAGCTCAGCTGTCCCTGTTCATGCTGAAAAACTTGTATAAGAAAACCGAGACTCCCTACAGAAGGTGGCAATCTCTGGTATGCATCTTCAGCTGTCAAACAGAGCAACACTTCAGAGAAAGGCTTTCATATCCTCCAAGATTTTTTTCTAATTAGCTTTGATATATAGCCATCTCTGAACCTGCCCCTATTAATGCACAAGTTACTGTGACATTTCTTTGGTGTTTACAGACATCCACAATAGATTTGCAAAGACAAAAGCAGACTAAGGTAAGCTTACTGAATTCATTACAGACTGAGGTACTCAGATTCAATAAAAGGTGTTGTAATTTTAGATTGCCAAGGAAGGAGATAATTAACCATATAATACTAGGTCACCTCTAGTATAAAAATAAAAAGGATCGGGTTACCTATTTTTGGCCACTTGGAATTTTAGTTGGCTAAAAAATGTCTACTTTGCAAATAATTGAATTGAATACAGAGATACAATGAAGTTAACTCAAAAGATTTATAATTTTAAAGTAAGTAATGGACTGTCCGTGAATAAGGTAGTGGCACAGCCAAATGTCGGTATTGGAGTGTCAGATTCAAAGCTGGGCTTTGATATCTGGCAACTGTGCCTGCCAAGTTTATGCAACGGCTGGTTGCAATGTATGACTGTTAAAAAAAGAGAGAGAGATAGCTAAGTAGGGATGCAAAACAACCACCTTTCCCTCCCATTTCTCCTCCTCCACCACCCCCATATGTCGCAGTGCTAGTGAAAAGAATGGTATCCTGCCAAATTAATGTTCAGTACTATGCCTGTGACAACATTTTTGGAACATGAAAGCTGTTCTAAAACCTAAGCTTGTATCAAATTCTTGTCTATGACCTACAAGATAGGATGTGTTTGAAGAGGATCTCAGCAATCTGACCTTTTCAAACCCTACAGAATCAGATCATCCAAATTCAGTGTGATCGTGTTGCTTTAGAAATACTGTTTAATACCACTCCATTATTGCACGATAGTTTATTGTGTCAGCAGACTGCTGGTTAAATACAGCATGCATAATGATACTGACCATCATTAATGGTTGATTGAAAACTGCTACATTTCATCTTGTGGTTCTCCAGCAAATGAAGTTGCCTCTTTTATTTTGTAAAGAGTATTCTTAATCCATTCTTAAGGGCTTATGCACTATAGCAAATAACTTCCATTTAGAACCTGCCTACATTTTGATGCTGATGGGAAATGATCTCAATTAAACATAGTGATTTTGAAATTGATTATTGAAGTTACGTTAATCCCCCCTGCCAGTGGAAACTATTATGCAGATGAAACTTCCTTACAGTCACAATAATTTGCTTCCCTTTGGACTTCAGAAGTGACGTAAATGAAATTGAATTTAGCCTCGTTTCTTTTAGAATAACAGTGTCTATATAAGAGGTTTAGTCTGGTTTTAGAGCTATTTATTAACTTTACTAAGAAAGATGATAGAAATAACATGAGAGAAGGTAGAGACCAGATAAAAGCCCTTTTCAGTATGTAAATTCTTTCTTGTTTCCTAACCCTTATTTCAACCTTTCCACATCAACTGCAGTTTCTGCGTCCATTTTCAGTAATTAAACTGTCACGAGAATATTGAAATAACTCCTGGTACAGGCCTTAATCATGCTAAATCATGTGCATATATACACTTTTACATTTGAAATCAGTGGATTACTCGAAGTATGAGAGCCAAGCACTAATGTTCACAAGGTATGGACCTTGAAATGCGAGGCAGGACATGGCCAAAGATGTCTAATAACTCAGTTGTTTATCCACTCCTAAGCTAATAAGGGTGCAAAGAGTAATGATTTTTTTTCATCTTCACCCAGGGATGCATGCCACAATTCCCCTACTGTGAACTTCAGTGACATCTTGGGTGGATATCTATATCAGAGTTTACTATCTAGTGTTTCTTTATGTTCACTGGAAAGAAACAAGAACTGGTAACGTGCTCTTCATTTCATGCTGAAGTCACACTCTAGAAGTACCTATTTCCCTTCTTACCCTAGGAGCTATCAGCTAGGTCAGAAGGTGGTGTTTATTGCATGGATATCTAAAGTCAGGAGATACTTATTTGTTTTCCCAGAAACTCAGAAGGATATTAGAGTGTAGTTCCAATCCTCTGGTAATGCAAGAGCTTTCTTTGTCCAAGATGGACAAGGTATGCTTCTGAGAAAGGTCACAGAGAAAAAGGTGCTGTCTTTTTCAGTTAAAAAATTTTAGGTATGTTAACGCCTGATGTCACATTTAGGGAAATCTGGCAACTTGCTATCCTCTCCAGGAAAAAGAAAGATGCGGAGAGAGAAAAAGCAGTTTTTATATAGAATCATAGAATCATAGAATCACCAGGTTGGAAGAGACCCATCGGATCATCGAGTCCAACCATTCCTACCAAACTCTAAACCATGTNAGCCCCTTCACCAGTTTCGTTGCTCTTCTCTGGACACGCTCCAGAGCCTCAACATCCTTCTTATGGTGAGGGGCTCAGAACTGCACACAGTATTCAATATGTGTCACTTCTGTATGTTTGCTCTCTCAGTGCAAACTACTTCAGGAACTTTATATTCTGGTGAAGACCTCTTTACTCTTAAAGACCTAAGATAAATGTTTTTTTTCTCAGTTGCTTGATTAATAAACTATAATGAGGAGATTTCCTCATTCAATAGGTCATTGTAATTCACCATTTGGTTCTAAGTTTTATTTACAACCACTTTTTTCTTTCATCAGAATTTTACTTAAAATCATTTTACTTTGCATATAAATTAGTAGAATGAAAAATATCAGATATTTTAAAACTAATTTATTCCAGCTAGGTGCTTAAATGCATTTCACTCACAGTTTTCAACAGTGTGTCCATGTAACGTCCACAGACCAAGCTCTTTCCTGTAAGCCCTATTAGTGAGTTGCTTAAGGATATCTTCATGTTAATCTTTCTCCTTTCCACAATTTTTGTAAAAGGCTTTGCAGAAGACAGCTCTAATGTTCTTGTTCTTTGCTTGTGGAGGACTATGGAAGCTCCCAGTTATAAGTGGCCTCTTCTGCCTGATTACCACAGATGCTCCAGAAATGATGCATGTCCTCCTGCTAGATGACTGTCAATTTCACTATTTTTCAACTAGGCCCTTGGATTTAATGGAAAGAAAAGGATAGTGGTATGGTCAGAAGCACTGTTTTTTTTTTTTTACTTTTCCACTTTTTAAAGGATTACAGCAAAATGCAAAGTGCACTCTTATCCCATAAAACAGGTAGAAACTTGATTAGCTCCAAGCACTCCCTGGAGCAGAAGTCAAGTGTGTGATCCCAGTTTAGGATCTTCCAAATATGAAAGCCAGTTCTCCAAGCTGATGAATCAGGAAATCCTACTGCAGAAATCCTAAGTGAAGTCATTGAAGATAACATCTCTCCCAGAGTGGAGTATAGCTCTGAGATCAACAGGGTAAAAATTTTGATAACTAACTGCCCACACATTTGCCATCTGCATTTCACAAAGATGCAAGATTTCAAATAAATTCCTGCATGTGCTCAGTACCACTGGATTTGCAATCTTGGAACAATTTATTGAGTATGTCATTGAACTTTCTTGTGGTACATCATTAAGTGGAACTGTTCAGGGCCTATGTGAGGATTCTTCATCTATGAAAATGCAGTAATACAGCATTTTGAAAACCATCTTAGTACCTCCAAAGGAAAATGGTGCCAGATACAGTTATCCAAGGAGTATCACTGCCAGACAGTCTGGCAAGTGAGCCTTACCTCCTGAGTGTGGTTCAACTGTTGCAGTGATGGTCGGAGAGTAAATGGGCTCAGGACAAAAATTAGAACCATCTGAGAAAATAAAAGGGTGGTGAAGGTAGGAGAGCAAGAAAACGATCACTCCTATAGGTTGACACATATCTCAAGATTTTAAAACAGCTTACTGTTTTACCAACATCACATTTTTATTGTGTCCAAGTAACCAGCCAGTCACATCTCATGAGGTAACTGGAGAGCTTGTCCCCTTATCCAGATGTGCTCATGGGTCACTAGATGAAAACAACTGGAATCTGTGTGAGCTGCATCCATATGCTCTAGAAGATGATGGCTGATGACTGCACCCTAGGATAATTTATTTCTGCCTTCCCTGCTAGAGATTTGCCTCATTGGAATGTAGGCTAGGTCTGGAACTGGATGTCACTATATGAAGCAGGATCAAGGCACAGTTGAAGAGTTCTTGAATGGTGATTGCAGAAGTCTCATACTGCTGCTTTCTGCCCAGTTTCACTCTCAAGGACTTCAGGAACAAATCAGTATTTAAGAACTTTGGAGGCAAGTTACATGCAATTTGGTACAAAACCACTTCTCCTTTCCATCCCTGTGGTGCCTAGCCTGCTGAAGCAGCTGAAAAAACTGATTTTTAGTGACAAAATATTCCCAAGTGCCCAAATTCATGCTCCAGTGCAAGGCTGGAAGTGTTACCACTTAGTCTAAACTGAACATCCAGCTGTTTATTTCTCCCAGAAAACTAGACAATTCACTTTCAAATGTACAGCTGATGAAGGAGGCCCCCTTCTGCACCGTGATGGCACAGTCTCTCAAGAAGCCAGGGCCACAAGGGCTCCTATTCTGCAAGTCTGGCTCTACCTTAACTCCAGCAGAGCACTCTGTGGCTCTGTAGGTGGTGGGCAAGGATGCCGTGCCTTGACCTGTAGGGACAAAAATGAGCCAGGAACAGCGATCGTTCTTCCTCTATCATGATGGTACCTTCTGGAGGGCAGGGAAGTTGCGGTACCTTGTCATCTGGCTGTTTATGCATTTGGATAAAACAGAAGAGAGATTACTGGATATTAATATCAGATCCTGAATCTTCTGTTTTGATGATAAAAATGCATATGTTTTGATTTAAAAAATGCATATATTCTCTGATTTTGTCCAGAGTCTACAGAGCTTTCCTGTGTAATCAAGAAAAGGCATGGATTCCAACCACACCCACATTACACTTATTGCTTGTAGATTTAGAATAAGCTAATAGAAGGTGTTGATTGCAACCACACAAGCTGAAGAAGGAGGTGGCTTTGGTTCCCTGCTTTCTGCATAGCCACCTTAGCACCTCCAACTCTCCTTACTGAAAAGAAGAGACTGTCTTCATCCTTGAAAAGACCCGTTATACTTTTCCATTCATATATATATGTATGTGTATTTGTACATAAAAATACACATGAAAACGTGTTTCTACAGTCTTGCCTCAGTTAAACTCGGTTGAGAGACAGGGTTTAAGACTTCCCATTGTGCTTACTGTTTCCTAATGGCAAGACTTACATTATTCCTGGGGAAGGTCTCATGTCCCTTTTGTAACTGCCTTTTTGAAGCCAAATCTTAGTTCTGGCAGAGACCTTGCAGAGTTTTATTCTCAAATACTCATAACTCTTGTTGGATCCAGACCTCAGATGTCAAAACAGTCTTGTTGTCTTCTTCTCTGGTAACATGATACTATGAAGAAAATGAAATTAATTAATATATAATTTGACACAGGGAATAAGTTGTATACCAAAGGGGCTGAAAAGCACAAAATGTCCAAGAACAGATGTGTTTAAAATTTAGCACAGTGTTATTGTATGCATCTACATTTGGGGGAGGGGAAAAAGGGGATTAAAGATTTCTCACAGTTGGGCCACATTCTTTCCATGATTATTCAAGCATTACTCAAAGTAGATTCTAGTTCACAAAATATCCGATTAGTACAGCTAAGACTGGCAGGGAGCAAGCATTCAGCGTGTGAGGTCAGATTTGTTTTTCTGGAATCAAATGTGCTTATGAAAAGCATTCTGGTCTGTCAGCAGAGGGTTGAGGTACTTTGATTCCTTCCTGGATTCTTTTTTTTCTTGGTCTGAAATGGTCTAGGCTTCACAGAGTTTATGAAATGTCTAAATGAAAGACTCTTGCTGAAGTAGCAACATTATCTAGGAGAGTGGAAAATGCAATCTTGTAGGTAGTTTATTCTGGGAAAAGTTGCCAATATAAAGGCTGGTGTTGATAAATATGGTGTAATATTGCCTATAAAATGGTTCTTTTTTGGTGTATGAGCTGCATGTTTGTTAGGTGGCTTTGACAATCTAATTTCAGTAGTATAGACTAAACTATAGGCAGTCAACTGCACAACCATATAGTTTTTATTTGCCAGCAAGTCCTTGAAAATAATGCATAGTGAACCTAGATCAGGGCTTTAGTGCAGACTGAGGGTACATTCTGAAGAAATTCTCCCATTTGTCCCTGTGTACCTTGTGCTGGATCATGGACCAGTCTCTGATCATGCAAACTGGACTGGTTTTTTGTTGATCTAAACAAAACGATGGGCTTCAGTAGAGGCTTTAGTGTGTTCCAGCCTGCAGTGTACATTCAATCCACAAGACAAAACTGAAGCTCCCTGAAACAAGGACAGTGTGACCTGCAGATCTTCAGCACCAACTATCCCACTCTGCACATTCACTTTCATTGCATGGCACTTTTCAATAATGCAGACATGAACTGGTTTTCGGAACCAAGACTTTGGAATTAAGGATTAAAACAAAGCATATTAAAACATTTCTGTTTTTCATCCCCACTTGGTTTCAGTCTTGGGTTTTGTTACTGAGAAGCACAAGTATTTTTGCCACGTAAGATCAAGATTTGCAGAGTGATTAGGCTGGCATTAGGTCTTTCATACTGCATTTTTTCATTCATAACAGATTTTACTTCCCTCAGCATGAGTAAGCAGAACAGCATGACTTCTTGTTCTCCCTTCAGGACTCAGAGCATAAGCTAGAGAAAGGTTTGTGCAACTAAACCAACAATATTCTGATTTTACTGACGAGTCCCCTCTGTGTGGTACCAGAGATCTGTGAATTTGCAGTTTCAGTGCTGACCTCTTCTTGTAGATAGCACAGCCTGTCCCCTAAAAATAAACGCAGAGTGCACACTGCAGATTTCCCCAGAGGAGACTACAGAGCAGAATGGTCTAACCTACTAGTTTACCTGCCAGGGAAAACTATATTATTTTAGTTATGTTCAAGAACACTTGTTTCTTCTGTGAAATTGTGCATTATATCCTGATTACAGAAATAGTTTTGGTTTAAAAATGGAATGTAATTGTCAGTTGTGATGTTGTTAAATCTTCTTTTTTGGAACTAAACTGCTTGCAGAAATGACCTAGGTTGCACAAGCAAGGTACACCCATGGTTACCTTGGAGGATGCAGTACTAAGTAGGACTTCAGCCTTCAGCTGTCAGATGCTGCCTGATTGGGCTGCCTGAACTCCTTTCAGGATCAGTGGGGAGAGAAATCTTCAGAGGGCACTGTGCCCCATCTATCTGTCTTAGGATGTGATGTACTGTGCTTGGGAGATGTCTCTCTTGCTCTCTCAAAGATGGTTTTAGACTGGATATTTAATGCCTGAAGTGCTGAGATGACTTCCACCCGATATTTCCATTCCCTGTTCTGTCTTCTCTTCCCCAGTGTAACACAGCAAGATTTATGTCCTTTTGTCTACAAGATAGGCTCTCATTTATAAAACTGAGATAAAATACCTTCTCTTCCTTGCAGAACCATGTTTGTAGTTAACATCAATAGATATCATTGATGATCAGGTTATTTTGCTTTGGAGACAGAAGATCCTAAAAGATACTAAAATCTGTCACTATGAATTACGTAACTGGAAGTGTTTTCATGTCTCATATGACTGTAAACTGCAAAGATGATCTTGATAAATCAGTGACAATAATTTCTCAAGTATGTTCTTGCAAATATCTTTAAAATTCTGGCAGACATTAACTTTGTGGGTATTACTCAAGGGTTACCTAACTCATGGGACATTAAAAAGACTTTGTTAGTGCGGCTGGTCTGCAATGCAACTCAGGGCATTCTGATTATAGAATCTGTTACTCGTTAGACTGCTTGTTCCAACCAGCATCGTGAGACAATGCCCTAGTGCAAAGAGCCATATGGCATCCTCAACCTGTTGTTTTTGCTCCATCTTCTCTTTCATTCCCTCTTGAAAGAGAGAGAGAATTTGCAGTGAATTGATTTGGAAAAAAAAAATAAAGATCTTCAGAAGATTATAAGCTGATGGGATCAATTAATGATGAAAATTAAAAAGTACCTGATAAGTGTGGTATATTTTCTATACGAAAACCCCAAGTAGTTGAAAAACATGGTTCCTTGGTGTATTATATCTGTGCTTACATGGGACTGTCTCATGCGTGTCTCATGCCATCCAAAGTAAGGATTTGCAAGCTAGTCACAGTTTTGCTCTATAGTGAACTAACTACTTGCAGCAAGAGCAAAGCCAGTCAGCATATGAAACAGTCTATTCTAAGCTGCTAGCAGCTTGAGTCTCTCTTTCTGTAGGGTTGCTTCTGTTAACATGGCTTAAATATTTTCATCTATTCACCTATACTTCTATGTCTGTAATATCCATCAGGATAGAATCTCACGTTCTTCATATCAATTTATGTGTGTTTGCTTTCAGTGTAGACTGTGTTCTTACCACTCTGGACAAGTGCTTTAGCAAAGCATAAACAAGACAAGCCTTTGCATATTGACAGATTTTAACTCTTTTTTTTCAGAATAAAGGAAAACCATGGAGAATTATTACCATCAAAGACATCTGCTAGGCAAATGACAGACAACATGCAGCACTTCCTAACTATGGTGAAGGGAAAGATCAAAGAGAAAGGTGATAGATGCTGCCATGCTATTTCCCAACCTTTCTCTAGTTGGTGGAACTGTCTGGGGGACCTATAGACACCTACAGCAAATAATCCTAAATCATAACAATTTGAGGTAGTAAATTAAGAGTTAGGAAGACAATATGCTTGAATAAAATATACACCACTAAAGAACTGTCAACTGGTAATTCCTTATCCTCTGGAGAAAATAGAGAGAGAGCATCCAACAATTTCGTTGCCCTAACATGTATGATGTTGAGTGATGTTTTTTAAAAGAAGGTAGTGGACCTGGTTCTGGATGTGGCTGACAAATAAATAGGAATTGCATTGCTATATAATGCTTTCATTGCTGCCCTACACATACTTTTGTTGGTATTATCTATTTAGTTTTATTTTTGACATTGCCGATATAACTGATCAGTGGTATCTGGAAAAAGGACATAGACACAGCCTGGTCTTGACACTCATCTTCCTCTCAGCTGCTGCCTTCTGGAAGTGAATAGCCTTGTCATCAAGAAGCCACTGTCAAAGGTACAGTTCCTGGATGCTTGTTGAAACTTTCCCTGACTGCTGCTTATTTGAAGAGCCTTGGCTTCTCCTTGCTCTGGAGCTGGCATTCAGACATGAGTAATGACAGTTAGGTATTTGCTTTTCAGGTAAACATCCATATATCTCAGTCAGAGGACAAAACAGCAGCTGAGGGAAATGGGATATGTGAATATTTACAGGCACACAGAACACATGATTTCCTCTTTAATGCTAATCACAGGCTTGAAGAAAACAGACAGGGCTTGCAAAGGAGAAGCATTAGTCCAGGTTTAGTATCTGGCTGACAAACAAATAGGAAATGTATTTCCATCCTAATGTTTTCATTGACATTTTTAGTATCATCTATTTGGTGTTATCCTATTAATACATAAATACTTGCTGAGACATATAAGAGCTGCAAAATATACTCTGTGTGTTTCTTGAGAACAGTGACCCTTACCCTATTTTTTCCACAGGGCATCAGCAAATGTGGAACCATAATTGAGCTCTGAGCTTTGTATTTACAGGGAGATTTGTGTATATTAACCAGTTTTAAATTAATGAACCTTTAATTAGTACTGTAAACCAGAAAACTAAAGCAAATATAGGATGACCAAATCTTTCTTTTAATTTGTCAGAACCTGTGAACCATTCTGATCTGAGAACTATCAGTGTTTAAAATGAAGATTACAAAAGCCTTCTTATAACAAAAAGTCTACTTATTAGAATAAAAACACCATTTTGGAAGTTTTAAGGAACTGTTTGCATATCAGAGAAAGGAATCAAGTTTGGAAATACTAGAGTTTACTAGCTGGTTTGCCTGATATATGACTAATCAGCTGTCACTAAAAGAGCTGTGATTTGGTCTTAGTGATGCATTACAAAAGTACTCTGTTGCATTCCCTGCTCCTGTAAGCTCCAATTAAGGTTTTACACTGTTGTTAGAAAACTGCCTTGTTGCAATAGTGAGAAAATTTGCATTCTCTAGGTGCATATGGTTGGATGTTATAAATGAGAAAGGATTGTGTCAGAAGGAGTGTGATCTGGATTAAAACAGGGAGACTTCTTCTCGCCAGCTATAACAGCAAAGCAGAGTGCAATATAGCTTCTGCTTAGTAAGCAGTTAAGATAAAAACTAAAGGAATCAAGGGAAAAGGAGGTGGTGAAAAGAGAAAAGAGACTACCCAGAGTAGCTAGGGAAAGTTTTGCAGCTGACATCCAAGCATGGGCTCAAGTCAACATGTCCAGGGGCAAGACTGTGTTCAGAAGGACCTGGGCAGCCTGGAGGAACAACCAACAGCAACCTCATGAAATTTGACAAGGAAAAGCATGAATTTGTGTCCCTAGGCAGGGATAAACAATGGCTGCAGGTGGATTGTCTCTGCTATGGGGCAGTTCTGTTGCAGGTGCTCTTTGGGTTTGGTAGATGGTGAGCTGATCATGAGTCAGCACTGGGCCTGGCAGCAATGAGAGACAACAGTATCCTTGGCTGTATGAATAGAAAAGAGCCAACAGAGAAAGGGAAGCAATTACTACTTCTGCTCAGCACTTGTTAGACTACATCTGGGCTCCCAAATTCAAGAAATACATCAATAAACCAGAAAGAGTTCAGTAGAGGCCAGCACAATTAATGCAGCGGGGGACAAATGAACTTCACAAACAAATCAATATGATTTCAGATGAAGTCCCTTTTATTCAGCATCCACCATTGTTTATACAAGGCAAGGAGGCCAAAACATCAGGTAAACTCTCATTGGTCACTCTGCCCTAGCAACTAGCCTCTCCTGGCAATCACCCATCCCAAATCTCCCTGCAGCCAGCCTGAAAACCTCCTGCCCCCACCTGCAAACCACTTCATTAACATAACACAACAGAGTCATCCAAAATCTTTGTGACCCTCCCAACTCCGGCCTTCCAGGGCACTTGGAGAACAATACCAACACACTATGGGAAGAAAAAGAGCACTTTCCGTTTAAGGAGACTCTGACAGACTGGGACTTTTTCAGCCTAAAGAGGAGACAGCTTTGGGGTCACCCAAAATCAGCCCCCAAGCACCTGCAGTGAGGATGGATTCAGACTCTTTAAAGTGGTATGTGGTGGGAGGACACTGAACTTGTAACTCACCCTGCTATGAGCAGGAGGTTGCCCTTTGCAGACTAACTAACCTGTGGTCCTATAAACAGCAGAAGAGGGAATAAGTCAGGCAACTTAAAAACTGCAGTAATTTTCCTGCCAGAAAAGCACATGCAGAAAGATCTTTCCTAATCTGGATCACAACTGCTTTTTATGGACCATTTGTGGCAGCTTAAAGAGGCAGCATAGTAGATCAGCAGATAGATTTCCTGGTGGAAAAGCATTAAAAAAATATTGCCATTCCACCCCATAAGGAAAGAAAGAATTCCGAAGTCTCAAAACTGAAGCAAAAAAAAATAGAGTGAAAGTGAGAAATTCTGAAATGGTTGATTCGGCAGGGCAGTTGGTGAGAGGTGTTCAGGAAGGCACAAATATTCAGTCCAAGGATGGACTCTGGGTCTCTGAAACTAAACCAAAAGAGCCTTAAAACCATGCCAGTTTGTTTTATTTGGGAGTGACTGAGACCTTTGTGGGTAAAAACCAAAATCAGTAGGGAAGATAAACTGCGTAATTCACAGTTGTAAGAGAATTTGAGTCACATGCTGAATGCCACAAAATCAGGTCTCAGGCTCAGACATACCATTAAAATACAGTAGTTAAAAATCAGCATTCTGTTTCTGATGGAAGTTGCAGTCAATTTGCTGATTAATCCTCCTTCAATCCTGTAGAACAAGTACTCTTTGGCCTACATAAAAAGCATTGGAGGCTAAAGCTCCAGGGCCCTTGAATACATCTTTTAATGAAGCTATTTTCATCAGTGTTGAAGAATTAAGTATATTCAAGAAGACTGTATATTTTGGGTGACAGATAACGGATGACTGAGGCTTTTGATTTGTGCCACTGACTTGAATGCTGCCTAGCACTGAAGTAGATGGAAATCATAACTGCTTTCTGCTGGTTTGGGTCAAGTTTCTAGTGAACAGGTGTCTATACTATGAAAAAATGTAATCACAATTGACACTAGTTTGTATATTTATTGAGAGTGAGAGTAGAAAGTCATATATTCAGCTGTGTGTGATTCCTGAAGAGCTTTCTCAAAGGCAGAAATAGAACAATGTTGGATGGAGACATCAGAAGGAAATATTCATGGCCTATATATACATATGCTCATGCGCACACACACACAAACACATACACACACACACAAACACACACACTACAAATAATCTGACAAAAGAAATATTCTCATATGCTTTAAATGTTACAACTTTCCAAAAGTTCACATGAACCAAAGGCCATGTAAGTTTACCTTACAATCAAACTAGGTTTCTAGAACTTATTTCGTCACAACTTCTGACTAATCTGGTGTTATTGTTAAAGTATTTTCTTGCACAAAAGTTTTTCCAAAGCAAAATCAAGAGTTGCGAGCTTCATATCCACTCCTTAATTCATCTCCCTGCAGTCAAAGAAGGTGACACCTCCAGAGTCCCACTGACACTCACAGTTTACTCCATCAGCTGGCTATTGTTTCATATTGAAGGTGTTTCAAAAAGTGGTAATTGATTAGGGGCCTGGATAGCGGATTAATTTCAGTCTTTGTCAGATTTACTGTTTCTAACACTGCAGGGATAGAACTGCCTCCTGAATTAGCAATAGAAAGGGAAGTCAGGTGTTTGCACACCGTATCCCAGATGAAGTCCCACCTGGCCTACCAGCCACGGGTAGAATAGCTGATAGAGGGAGTTATGAGAAGGACAAGGAAATCTTATGGTGTTTCCTTATGTATCTACATGAATAGATTTCTTCCTTTTCTTGTAGAGGAAGAGATAAAGTAATTGCTAGAATGAATGATGCAGCCAAAATTTTCCTGCCAGAAAGAGAAATGTTTCCTTTCCTATTCTTATCACTATGAAAGTGGTACACTAACCTACCCAATTCACTTGTCATCCTACAAGTGTTTATATGATCTGATGCTAATAAAGAGAGAGTTGGCAAAGGAGGTAACTTAGCCAGAGCATGGGGTCACATAGTCACAGGAGGACATGTAGCATTACATATGTAAATGTGCGTTTTGATTTTTTTTCTGAAGGTGCAAATCTTCCATTAGAATTGATGGAACTTCTTAACGATGATATTTTAATTATCATAATATAATCATATTCAGTTAAACCAATAAATAAAAATATCTTCAGCCTAAGGAGATCACTTGCTTTACCATTCTCTTATTTTTGGCAGACTTTCTTCATGTGGTTACACTCTAAACATGGCACTTGAGGGTGCCTAAACTTATGTACCCTGAATAAATCTTTCGTAGAATTCAATTTCTGACTGCTGCTGGATGTTCATTGAAAACAATTTGACATTTAGCCTTGCAGGCCCAGCCAAGTTGGTAGGAAATGAAACTTATTCTCTTTCTGCTTTGTTACCTGCCATAAACACCTAAGTCTCAGCAATTCATGAAATAGGAACACTGTTGCCTGGCTTTGTCATTTGCTGTTAAAAAACAGGACTTGGAAAACAAACGTACTTCTACATTTTCCTCATTGTTATATCAGCTGATTCCCAAAGGAATAAGAAATATATTCAAAACTGTTCTGAGCTAGTTTAACAGCTGTCGAGAAATTAAATTGGACTCTTGTTGAGTAGTTTTGAAGACTGGCTCCCCTGTGTCTCTATAAACACTCTCACAGTCCTTATCCTAGTGTCAAAAATATTACATGAAAAGACTGTGCTACCAAGGGGACGGGGATTAGAAATAGTGCAAGAGTCTGAACACTTCCTTTTTAGCTGCTGTTGCTTAATGTCCCATTTGGCAATTCTCAGTGTTGGTGTTGCAAATTCACAGACTTGAGAGAGTTCTAGAGAAGTAACCCAAGCAGCTCACATGTAGCCATTACAGCCTGTGAAATTTAGGGGCCATAAAGAAATCTACAACTTCCAAGACACCACAGAGTGAGGGACCACCCCTTTGGCTGTTTTCAGTCCCAAGTGCAAGAATTCTGGGCCAGAATTAAAGACAAATGAAAACTGATTTTATAGCCTGGTCATGAATGTACTGAGAGAGCAAAAGGAAGGACCCTTTTTAATATCTTCATCAATTATATAGACATCAGACTGAGTGCACCCTCAGCAAGTTTGCAGATGACACCAAGCTGAGTGGTGCAGTTGTCACACTGGAAGGATGGGATGTCATCCAGAGGGACCTGGACAAGCTGGAGAAGTGGACCTGTGAGAACCTCATGAGGTTCAACGAGGCCAAGTGCAAGGTCCTACACTTGGGTCTGGGTAATCCCCAATTTCAGATTTTGAGAGCCACCCTGCAAAGAAGGACTTGGGGTTGCTGGTCGATGAGAAGCTCGACATGAACTGACAATGTGCACTTACAGCTCAGAAGGCCAAACCGTATCCTGGGCTGCATCAAAAGAATTGTGGCCAGCACATTGAGGGGAGGGTGGGATTCTACCCTTCTACTATGTTATTGTGAGACCCCATCTGGCATACTTTATCCATTTCTGAAATCCCCAACATAAGAAGGCTATGGTACTCTTGGAATGGGTCCAGAGGAGGGCCACAAAGTTGATCAGAGGTCTGGAGCACCTCTGCTATGAGAATAGGCTAAGAGATTTGGGGCTGTTCAGTCTGGAGAAGGGAAGGCTCCAGGGAGACCTTATAATGGCTTTCCAGTACCAGAAGGAGGTGTACAAGAAAGCTGTAAAGGGACATTTGCAAAGGTATGTAGTAATGGGATAAGGTGAAATGGCTATAAATGGGAGATGGAAGATTTAGACTAGAGATAAGGAAGCAATTATTCATGATGAGGCTAGTGAGGCACTGGAAGAGGTTGGCCAGGGAAATTATGGATGTGTCATCCCTGGAGGTGTTCAAGACCAGGTGGGGTGGGGCCTTGGGTGGCCTGATCTAATGGAAAGTTGTCCCTACCCATGGCAGGGGGTTGGAATTAGATGATCTTTAAGGTCCCTTCCAACCCAAACCATTCTATGAGTCTATGATTCTATGCCCCTGACTTCTATGGTTACCTACATTCTCAACATTTCTGAACAATTGTCTCATATTTGTCATTTCCTAAATAAAAATATTTTCCAGATTGATTTAAAACTATTGCTACATTTTAACTCAGAAAAATCATTAACACCAAAACTATCCAATTAGCAGAAAATGTTTTTGGAAGGAAGGATTTCATTTTTATATCTTGAAAATTCTTCCTGGTCAGCTGTAGGTGGAAAGGAGAGTTCTGTCTAGAAGCCTAGAGGAGACTTGCTCTGTATTTAAAAGATGAGTGGATGAGTTGCTGAGGGGCATGGTTTAATGGCTGACAGGAATGGTTGGACTCGATGATCCTATGGGCCTTTTCTAACCTAGTGATTCTGTGATTCTGTGATACAAGACTACTTTCTAATGCTGTAAACAGAGCAGAGTTATTTTCTTTGCTCGTGTTGTTCAAGTAATGAATGTAAAAACCTGGGGTTGTAAAAATTCTGTAGCCCCTAATAAATCATACCCTGTGCTTGATAAAAAAGTAATCCATCACCTGTAGAATTAAAGGGAAAGATACTCATGGTTGACTTGGCTCTGTTTCAAACCATCCTACTACAAAAGTAAGCAGATATTTAACCTCAAGTCATGATGAAAATCAAATTCAGCAAACGCTTCTTTCTCATGGAGTATAAGAGAGACTTCTATACCTTCTTTTAGTTGCATTAATTCAGTCTCCCCCATTCTCTGCCTTTTTTTTTAACTATCTGAGTTAGGATTCACACTGAACAACACTTCCCAGTGGTTTCATCAAAGTGAAAATGATTATGAATAAAATTACTTTTGTATTCTAAATGTACAGAAGATCATCGTAATTGTGACACCTTTGGGCTTGCTTAGAGCTGCAAAACTCCAGACTTCCTTTTCTAAGCAGGGGAAAATAACTCCCTCTTCAAAATGAAGACCTTCCCATACTTGACTTTTTGTCCAGAACAGCTTTCTTAATGTTAAAAAGACAAACAGAAAACATCATTAAAAAGTATCTTGGTTGACACTTTAATAAAAGTGGTATTAAAATAATATTGGATATAAAAATGTAAGATGAAAATAAATTGGACTTTTGGACCCCGGGATTTTTTTTATAATGTTGAGGTCACTTTGCAATGTTTGTATCTTTTTCTGCTCGTATGATTCAAAAAGTGATAACAGATTAGGGTCAGGAATAATTTTGCCCTTTTTAGCAGGGCCTGTTGTAACAGGACAAGGGGTAGTGGTTTTAAACTAAAAGAGGATAGATTTAGACCAGATAGACAACGAGGGTGGTGAAACACTGGAACAGGTTGCCTAGAAAGATGGTGGATGCCCCATCTCTGAAAACACACAGAATCAGGCTGGATGGTGCTTTGATCTACTTGAATATGTTCCTCTTCACTGCAGAAGAGTGGAACTGGATGACCTTTAAATGCCCTTCCCAAATCAAACTATTCTATGATTCTATACAAAGGGTTGAATGGAAGAAGTCAAACTACATTTAAGAAGAAAGATTCCTCCCCAGTGTAAGAGTGGTTTTTTTTTTCCTAGACTTCTATTTTACAACAAAATACAACCATGCCAGCATCAGGAGAGCATTACCAGGCCCAAAGTTGTTAATTAAAGTATTTGTTTACTACTTACAGTCCTTGTCTTCCTAAAGAGGTAGGGGAGTATATATCTTTTTTTCAAAGAAAATCTCAACACTGTGAAATGTTTATAGTGCCTTTTATTACAAATGTCCACAGGCACTAACAGGAAATAGTATAAACACAGTATTTTTGGGGCTTTGTTTCAGAATCCAAAGACTTATTAAATCCCAAAGCCGGCCTGTAGGTACAAGACAAAAGGTACAGAGATTTAAGGAAGATTAAACTGCGCAAATCTGGGGTTTATTGTATTCTTCTAGCCCTCACTCATACATTACTCCTTGCAATCTCTTAGTGTTCAGGCTTCATGCCCTATTAAAGGAATTCTTCCCTGTATTTATGTCTTACAAACTTACATCAGCATTTGACTGCCCTGAGCCCCTCAGTTTTTCCTAAAACTTTAATTGAAGGAAAGTAGTTAGGCCTATGAACAGAGCAGCAAAAACTGTTCCACAGATGTCACTGATTTCTGGTTGCTCCATGACTGTATCTATGTCTTTGAGAACTCATTGAAAGAAGCAGGCAAGAAAGAGAAGTTTTGAGAAACCTTCAGGAAAAAAAAAAGTCATGTTACACGTCAAAGGGAAAAGACCAACCTGATTTTGAAATCTGAAACTTTATCCCAGCTCTTGTCCCCAGAGGACAAATGCCCTGCTCACATGGACTTTTCATTGTGTCCCTTCAGTTCTTCTGAGAAGAAAAATCACTAGAAGTGTGAAGTGCTGTGATAGTGCTCCATCCTATAACTTGAGGTCTTCCCAACATTCTACTAAAAAAAAATTTATGACATGTATCAGCCTTGTAGATCCAATCAAATTCAGGAAAACTAGTCTCCTTTTTACAACTTTACCATAATATACACTATTCAAATAATGACTTCATTGACAACATCTTTGTCAGTAAATAAACATTACCCTGAACTTTGTTCATCTACTTTGTTGGCTTTGTGGATCTGAGATTGCATTTAGAAACCGCAAATTAGAATTAATAATTGGCTTCATGACTGAATGTTAATAGACTGCTCTTGCACAGCTTAGAATAAAATCTAGTTCAATGTTTTAACTGTATTTGCTCCATAGATGTAACACAGACAAAAAAGTACTAAAAACTTACTTCTGTCATCAAAGTGAATATATCTACTTCTGAACACATTAAAGTTAGAAGGTGACATTTTTAGATTGTTAACTTTTAATAAGGTGATGAGGGGAGCCAACCAGTATCATTGAGATGGTGGCGTTTAGGAGTGGAAAACCTGCCACCTGAACAGCTTTTTATCACACACTCTAAGTTGCAATGATAGGACACTGAACACAGACTTGAACAAGGAGAGATTCAGAGCTACCTGGTGCAGGAGACATGGGTATGGGGTACCATTAACTTCAGCTAAAGATTCAAGTTGAGATGGAGATCTCTGCTTGCCACTTGAATTGCATGGCACTACTGCCTCATAGGCATGCTTCTGGGCTAGTTTCTGGTTTTGACTTGCACAACTCGGTGTTCATTGCACTCATTGTGCTCAGTTCACTGAATAATAAAAATCCTTCCCTTTGATGTGAGATCACCAGCAGCTCTTGCTATAAACATCCATCACAGTGACATTTTCCCTTCCCTTTACCAGTGCAGGACTGTACCATCCAGAGAAACTGTAATATCTAGTAATATTAAGGAATAATGGTTTGCATGTGAGTCATGCATGGGAAGCAGCCATGGGAGATTTAAATGCAGCAAAGCCAGCAGCGATGCTCAGAGATACGGCAGCAGACATGGTAAGTGCTACAGCCAGACACTAGATCAAGACAGAAAATGCACTCGGTGGAGCGAGGGACCCCCCCCCAACAGGGAGCAAGGGGCAGGCCAGGGCGCCCAGGGAAGCCACAGTCTCCATGATCAGATGAGTTCAGTTGGTGAAAGGGAGCCCAGCCATGGTGTCCACCCAGCAAGAGGTTGCATCCTCTGCACCTGCCAGAAAGAATGCATATGCCCAGACTGAGCTCCCAGGAAAATATGCAGCCCTCCAGGTCTCTGGCTGCAGGGAGTGCCACCAGCTACCATGGGAAACAGAGGGCAGCAGGGGCAACAGATGTGCGAGGTGAGCAGGTGGAAGATCTCAGCATGGTGGCAGAGCTGTGAGAGGAAGTATGGAGGCTAAGGAGCATCAGGGATTCTGAACTAGAGATATATTGAGGAACCACACCCTGAGTTCCCTGAGACAGGAGCAAAAACAATCACCAGAAGATGCCCCTAATCAAAGGGATCTGGTGTCCTCCCCATACTAGGATGTAGGCAGGGACTTAAAGGGAAGTAGTGAGTTGAAGCAAGTCCACCAATGGGGCGGAAAATGAATCCCCTCCTTGCTAACACCTCCCCAGGTGCCTCTGCACAGCAGATACAAGGCTCTGTCTGTGGAGGACTGACCAGAGGAAAATGTGGTTGATGACTTGTCTGCATCAGATAAGGGATGAACGAATGACACCACCCCCTCCACCTCCTGCCCATGTACTACAACTGCCAAAAGGAGGAAAAGGTGAGTAATAGTTGTAAGAGACTCTGTGTTGAGGGGCCAATATGTCAAGCAGACCCTACTCACAGGGAACTCTGCTGCCTCCCAGGAGCCCAGGTAACGTATATTGCTAGGAAACTCCTTAGTCTGGCAAGGTCATCAGACTACTACCTGTTACTGCTCTTCCATGCGGGAAGTGATGAAGCTGCAGAACGTAGCCTAAGGGTGATTAAAAGATGCCTCATCCCTAGAGGTGTTCAAGGCCAGGTTGGATGGAGTCTTAGGCAGCCTGATCTAGTGGGATGTGTCCCTGCGCATAGCAGATGGGTTGGAATTAGATGATATTTAAGGTCCCTTCTAACTCAAACCATTCTGATTCTATGATTTTTTTCATGAGGCTTATTTGCATGAATTTACAGTGAATGTGTGTTACACTGTGAATACACAGCCATGCATGGATGTCTCGGGTTGTACACCCCTCTCTCCTGCCATTGCTTTGCTTCATCCTGAGCCTAAGGTTTATTCAAGGAAGTGTTGAAGAGACATTCCCCTTCCTATACCACATATTGCAGCTGCAAGCAGCCCTTTGGTCTCTTAATTTTCAAACAGACTTACCATCTGTTAGAGTTGTTTTCCCACTGGAGATTTCACAAATGTCCCCACTTGGCACACAAATGGAGTAAAGAATTGAAGGTCATAATAAAAGTCATTGAAACAATGCTTTGAAATCACATGAATACTTTAAATCGCATTTTGGAAAAGATGAAAGGAAATCTTGAATGTTTTCACCAGCTAAAATATCTCTTCACTTGAAGGAACTGATGACATCTTCTATCCTACCTCAAAAATATCCAGACATGTTGAATAGAACTAAGAATAAAATTGACTTTTGAATCTTACATGCATCATTTGCAGAAAATCAGCAGAAAAGCTGAGCATAGTTTATATGTGGCAGTTATAAAGGTAGATAAGAATGTTCAAGACAGAATTACCAATAGATACCCACAGGGACAAATACAGTTTGCTATTTTCATGACAATAACCCTTTTGATGGAGACTGTAAATCAACATGCAACAAGCAATGTGTTTTTATTTAGAAACTGTTTCTTGCATACCTGATATAACTGCAGGAGAAAGAGGTCTAATGTCATGTGTTTATGGGCACTGTGACTGTTCATTATCAGATCAGAAATGTGTTTCATGGGCCAAATTTCATCTGAAATAAATCACTTTAGTTCTATAGGCTCTCCTGGGGCAAGACCTATTTATACCAGATAAAGATATTGCAGGGTACATGCAATCTTTGGAACTATTGCCTGGTGCTGAGGTGCTGGAGTCTCATTTTCCCAAACACCAAAATGATACTTTAAAATAGAAACAATACCTAATAAATTACTGAAACTAAATGAGGACTGGTGGGCCTCATTTGTGGTTATGCTGCTTCAGTCAGCTGATGTGTACTAACGTGGAGGTGAATGAGGCCCTCAAAGCATGCTACAGTGCAGAGCATGGCTTTATAAGCACACCTACCAGGAAGACTTGTTTTTTTTGGGTAAACTGAAAAATCTCAGTCAGAAAAGCAGTAGATATGTGGATCTGAGTCATACACGCTTCCTAGCGCATTTCATTAAACTTTATTCTTTAAAATGTATTCAGACTTTCAGGACTCACAATCCATGTGATTGTGCTATCATGTAGAAAGAAAGCTAACTAAACACTACTTGAAAAAGGAGCATTAAGAAGCACAGTATTTTGAGGGCTAATTATTTGGTGAAGTAAGAGCTAGAAGAAAAAATAAACAGGACTAATGAAACTAACAGATGATACTTTGTAAGAATTCAGCACACACGAGTAACTGGAAAAGTATTTTTTTAAGCATTCAGAACATAGTAGAATATAGTAACAGAGGATCCACTTGAGAAAAACCGGGAAAAATGTGCTACACACTGATTCCAATTGGAGAGAAAGCTGAAAAATCATAGTGGTAAAATAAGGTTAAGAATGACTTATAATTATCAATTTATTAACTGGCCTCCCACAGTTTGTTCTTAATTGTACTGAACTAGTGCATTTGGACAGTCACTGGTGGTCTTGAAGACATGTACACTTACATGGCAACACTTATGGGCACACAAACATGGGATTTTCTCATCTGTCCTGAGCAAAGTTATAGCTATTTACCCTAAGGATTTTTTATATTGTCAATCTACTGTCATTCCATGGTCTATGGGTAGAGTCCAGTCTTTTCATGAGACATTTAATGTCATCCTCAAAGTCTTATCTAAGTGGAATGATCAGCGACAGAATGTCTAGTTGGAGATCTGTACCCCAGGGGTCTGTACTGGGCCCAGTCTTGTTTAACAACTTCATTAATGACCTCGATGATGGGGCAAAGTGTACCCTCAGGAAGTTTGCTGATAACAAAACCAGGAGGAGTGGCTGATGCTCCACAGGATCATGCTGCTGTCTAGATGGACCTTGACAGGCTGGAGAAATGAGTTGACAGGAACATCATAAAGTTCAAAAAAGAGAAGTTCTGCACCTCAGGAGTAACAATCCAAGGCACGCTGAGGGCCACCTGGCTGAAGAAAAAGGGCCTGAGTGTTCTAGTGTACACCAAGTTGAACATGAGCCAGCTGTGTGCCCTTGCTGTAAAGAATGTGAATGTTATCCTGGGCAGCATCAGGCAAAGTAATGACACCAGGTAAAGGGATTTGATCCTTCTGCTCTACTCAGCGTGGGTGAGGCCACACCTGGAGTGCTGTGTCCAGCGCTGAGCAACTCAGTCCAAGGAGGACATTGACATACTGGAAAGGTCACAAAGATTACTAAGGAGTTGGAGCATGTCACATTGTTCAGAAGAGGGCAACAAAGCTGTTGAAAGGACTGGAAGGAATGTCCTAAAAGAAGTGGCTACGGACACTGGGTTTGTCTAGTTGGGAGAAAAGTAGGCTCAAATAACTGGGACTATTCAGTCTGAAGAAAAAGCTTGGGTAGGATCTTATTAATACACATAAATAGATAAAGGGATGGTGAAAAGAGGGCAGAACCAGTGGGGGTTTTTTCAGTAGTGTTCAGTGACTGCACCAGAGGTGATGGGCAGAGACTGCAACAGGAAGTTCCCCCTGAGCATCACAAAACTTTTTCACTGTGAAGGTGATTAAGCGCTGTCTCAGATTTCCTAGCAAGGTTGTGAAGTCTCAGTCCTTGGAAGTATTCAAAAGCCAT
>WAAB01021622.1:0-12914 GCA_013389865.1 Piaya cayana | reverse complement strand
GTGTTCTAGTGTACACCAAGTTGAACATGAGCCAGCTGTGTGCCCTTGCTGTAAAGAATGTGAATGTTATCCTGGGCAGCATCAGGCAAAGTAATGACACCAGGTAAAGGGATTTGATCCTTCTGCTCTACTCAGCGTGGGTGAGGCCACACCTGGAGTGCTGTGTCCAGCGCTGAGCTCCTCAGTCCAAGGAGGACATTGACATACTGGAAAGGTCACAAAGATTACTAAGGAGTTGGAGCATGTCACATTGTTCAGAAGAGGGCAACAAAGCTGTTGAAAGGACTGGAAGGAATGTCCTAAAAGAAGTGGCTACGGACACTGGGTTTGTCTAGTTGGGAGAAAAGTAGGCTCAAATAACTGGGACTATTCAGTCTGAAGAAAAAGCTTGGGTAGGATCTTATTAATACACATAAATAGATAAAGGGATGGTGAAAAGAGGGCAGAACCAGTGGGGGTTTTTTCAGTAGTGTTCAGTGACTGCACCAGAGGTGATGGGCAGAGACTGCAACAGGAAGTTCCCCCTGAGCATCACAAAACTTTTTCACTGTGAAGGTGATTAAGCGCTGTCTCAGATTTCCTAGCAAGGTTGTGAAGTCTCAGTCCTTGGAAGTATTCAAAAGCCATCTGGACATGATCAGATCTAGATGTCCTTGCTAGCACAGAGGCATTGGATCAGCTGATTTCCAGAGACACCTTCCAAAATCAACTATTCTGTGATTTTGTAACTCTGAATCTCCGAGTGATTTCTGTGTTACTCTGGGGGCACTGGTAGCCAGCTAAGGCAAAGGAAGGGATGTAGCTGCTTAGGGTTATATGAGATGATTCTAAGAATTCCTTCTGATTTCCAGGTGCTATTGAGAAAGCCACATGTTAGATTGTATCTTGAAGTGTTATAGTGATATCTCATATTTACCTGCAACATCTCAAATGGCACTTGTCACCTCTACTTTTTTTCTGTTAGAGCTGTATCAAACCCTGAATGTAAATTACAGCACTTAAGCAGGGTAAAGTGAATGTTACACATACTCAGGGCCTCTGGAAAGACAAGAACAGGAGAGTGTTCAGAAGGACAATTGTCATGAATAGGTACCTACTGCCATACAACCTGCCCTAGTATATCCAAAATACCTAGCCAGAGAAGAGTTGAGATGTGCAACAGTACTGAAAGACGTATTTCATGCCTTCATTTATATGACTCAGTCCCACCCAACTGTGGTATTTCTCATCCCTTGTTTATATAGCAAATGAGATATTGGCTTGCTGTGAAGATGGCAGCATTGAGCTGTGTGCTTTTGGCTCGTACAATAAATGGTGTTTAGCTCCAGGTTCAGTGAAATGTGTCTACATGTAAGCCATTTATTGCTCCTATTGTAGTGACTGAAGATCTAGCCACTACACTCAATAAAGTCTTGACACCATTGACTAGAAACCTGCATTTGAGCAGCTGAATAACTCTCAAGGCTCCACTGACCCATGAAGGTAGGAAATGATGGGTACAAGCTCTGTTTTGAGCTTTGGGTACCACAGGCATGTTTGAAGCAGCACAGTGAAGACTGAAAAAACTGTCAAGGAGTTATTAAGGGTGGTAATGAAACTCAGCGATAAGGGAAAGATCCTGACTGTACTGTGTCTAGAAGGAAGCATTTGTTCCAAAAAGCTGTTTGAGTGGGATACAGTATGGTCAAGACTCAAAAGGTCTTTATCCTGAAGGAGTCACAGCAACCACCAAGTCGTAAGTAACCCCAGAAGACTGTTAAAAATAAATATATGTTAAGTAACAGGAAAATATTTGGTAACATCTTAGTTTCTGATCTTTGTAATGTGGATTATGAGGAGGAAGAATTTCTAATATGGAAATTATTTCAGTACTGTTTACTTTGGGCTGGAGGTTGCTCTATTCCAATCCATTGTTTTCCTCTTTCTACATTTTTTAGCCCATTCATGATGATTTTCACATACTCCGCTTTTGAAAAACTTATGGAAATGTCTTCTACCACATGCATTGATGGGAGCTCATCCAGAAACAATAAAGTTTTAGCAATTGGGACTACCTGTGCTCATAGGTAGTCTTTACATGCTTTTTGCCTGAATATTCATTTGCTACCTAAGGATCTTCTTCAAAGACTTCTTGTTTATGATATTCTTATATTGTCTGTTGTACTTCACGTTATTATCATGCTCCATATATTGTAGACTGAGATGCAGTGATAGAAATTTCTCATCACTATCACTTGTGTGCTGGTATGTCAATAACTGGAAGAATTTCCTGGGTTGCACCTGCCTCTCCACATTTTTTTTTCTTTCTGGAATCCCACACTGCAATTCAAAAGGACCTTTTACTGCTAAGAAAACTAAGGGTAAAAAAGTTTTCTACCTTCTGTTCCATCCATCTATTTATCCATTTTATATTAGATCCTAATGACACACACGTTTTGAAACACTAGTGGATAGATTTCTGTCACCCCAAGGGGAAAATGTCAATGCCCTAATTAGAAATATATTGATTCATTTCCTTATATTCAGAATTATCCCACATAAATTTTCAAAATGTTTTTCTTTTCAAACCCACATAAATAAATAATATTTCCTGAGGGAATTTGTTAGTCAGGAGATAGAATGTTTCAGGGCACACTCCTGGCAGTTAGAATAAAGAAATTTGAAATTTTTCAGTGTTTTTCATTTTTCTGCCTTGTGCCAGGGCTATAGACGCAGAAGACTTTATGTTACACTATTTTACACCTTGTATAGAATGTAGGCAGCAGTCAAAATGGGCTGGTATGTCATAGGGACTGTATGTCATAACGACATTTCTCCAGACATCAAAGGTACATGTTGGAGCTTTCTGGGCATGATTTGCAGGATGAATAGGCTTAAGGACTCCTATGCTTCCAATTTCGTAGTCGTATTTGAATCTGTACAAACAGAGAGACATGCATACAGCCAAGGCTAAGTATGTTATTAATTCTCACTTGAAGACATTTTGTGTATAATTTAAACAGCTTTAAGTTTTCCATGACCAACAGAAATATCCAATTAGGGAAGAAATAGAGTCACAGAATGTAAAAGACTTAAATTAATTATGACTTCCTCCATAAATACTGGAATTCAAGTTTTAATTATGCTTCATATCCTTGCTCCTTTTATTTATTCATTAATTCTCATGATTTATTTTGTCTTCATTTTATTTACATGTCTAATCCACAACCTGTCATCACTGGAGAAAGTCCTGAATACAAACTGAAGAACAGACCAGCCAATTTTCCTTCCATGTCACGTATCACAAGAGGAAAGAAGTTAAAACAAACATGGAAAATCATAAGAGGACCCAATTAATTTATCTCTCCTCCTCCTCAGTTTACACTCCTTATTAATTTCACACATCCTCACAAGAAAACCAGTTGGACTTCACCAGAGAGCTATTCAGACTGGGATGTGATGCTAATGATCTACATTAAGGCAGTTGAATACCATCCTTAGAGCCTGGGAGCTTGGCTTTATCTTTACATAGGTGTGGAGTTTTAAATGCCATAGTGCAGCCAAGATAGCTAATGAGTACAAGTAGATTTGACACTTAGAGAAAAAATATGCCTTCAGGATCACCAGCTGGAGGTCAACTGAATTCCCTGAAGACACCTCTAATGATTTCACAACTTCAATGTCTAGAATCATGCCATATTTTCTTTTATCTACTGAGCAAGAGGTGGGATTTCGCTGCCTAATGCATCTGCTTTTACGATTTTATCTGCCCTAAAGAAACCTGCCTAGCTTCTGGTTCCCATGGAAGAATATGAGAGTCCCACAGAGCCTTTGTCAAGTGTACAATTCTGTCATATTAAACAGGTGAGATTCTGACAACTAGCTAAGGAGACCCTCCCATTGAGTCATAAGGTTCAGAATGGACAGTCTTGCTTTCTAAGGTTCCCCCTAGAGAGGATACCTAGGTGTGTCTAAATCTGTTTCTAGTCTCAGAGTTGGCTGATGATTTTTGACTAAAGGTTTATCTGTGTGTACTTACAGATGCTTTTGCTGCAAGTGAGAATCCAGCTACCTGTGAGATTCTCCTCAGAGAGGTGCACATAGAATTAATAAGCACACCTCACAGACCAAACTGGGCAGCCAGTAGCCACTTGCAGCAATACCTGTCAGAGAGACAATTTTGCAATGCTGGAGGTAGAAAGTAACTTAATTCAAGTAACAGATTAAAAGAAATTCAAGATTGCCTTTGATAAATTCACTTCTTGTGTTAGCACTTCCTGTGTTAACACTTAAACAGTTTTAATCGGTTAACTATTAGCACATACATATATGTAACAGGTAACACTAAAAGCTTAAGTTAGTAGTTATTTTCACAGGAAAGATACCTGAGGGAGTTAGAGGAACAGAATTCTTACCAAAAAGATATTTCTTGGTGGAGGAAGAGAGGTCATTGACCTGTTAGACAGGTAAGGTGGTCATTTATTCTGTCCCCCAACGAAAGGGTTTTTAGGTATCAATTTTACACCTTCTGGAAACTTTTTGGTGCCTCTTGGTGAGATGGGACTAAATCAATTAAGTATGTGTTTATTGACCGTTGGCAAGGCCACTTATGTCATCAGAAGCAAGGACTTAGCAGTTTGCTACATGTGTGAAGAGGAGAGCTCAGTAAATGCTGTTGGGAGGGTTTCTGCTCTTAACTGAAGCAACACCAGGCTGTAAGACCTCTGTCTAACTCCAGGTGTCACTTAGCTGTTACGAGTGTTAAACCACGATACAATCTATCTGTTTACCAGATGTGGTGAGTTTAGTGCCTGCCATCCACATGGCCTAGCAAGTCCGTAATACCACAAAGTCCTAGGAAGATGTCTCAGTTTCCACAAGATATCTGAAAAGTCAATTGCCGCTTACTTATATTTAGGCAATCTGATGCTGCCCTGGGGAGTCTAGTGAGACTAGTCTCTCAACATAGACATCTCTGATGGGTGTCTAAAACTGAGTGGTACAAATCCCATTAAATCACTTCTGTTGCCTAGTGGTAGCTTTATGTCAATGTCATACATCTGGTTCTTTTGAGATGCCTCCAGGTATTCCCTCTTGCCTCTAGTGACTGTTCCAGATGATCATCGGTTTGTCATGGGTTCTGTGTTGTGATAGATCTCTTCCTGACACCGTAGGACATCTCAAATGGCTTGGATACTGGAGTGCAAGCAACTGAATTAAAGTCTTTTCTCCAGTTAGACATTTCTCTTTCACATAAGCATAACCATTTGGTAATCACTGAATTTGATAATCTTCAGGATCACTAGTTAGATGCCATGGCACATGCAGTGTTCTGTTTGCTAGATTTTCAAAAGCATATGAACCATGGGCCAAAGTCAGTCATGCAAGCCTGGTAGAAGTAGCTGAGTCACAAATAAAAAGACAAATGTGTACTTAAAGCACTACTTCTCAGCACTGCTCATATCAAGCCTCTATTTCCTTTCCCAAAAGTAGTTACAAATCCATATTCCATTTTTCCCTTTTGTTGGAAGGGCTTTCCATGAGTTATAACAAGGAAGTTATTTCTCTGCTTCAACTGAGAACAGCTTTTTGTTTTAGGATTTTTCTCAGACTAATGTGCTACTTTGCCAACCTAAACAGTAATGGAGGTCATGTGTTCAGGAAACATAGGAAAAAAATACTGGTAATCATAGTTCCATAGAAAACAGACTACAGTACCTGGGATGCTTTCTCAGAGACCTCAGAAGCTAACTCCCCACTGTAACCAGCCCCAACAACTTTGGTATGGCTGTGTAAGTAAAGTCCCACTGTGCATAATGTATGTTCCTTCCAAATCTAGGCAAAGATTTCTGCCCGTTTGAATGTCAAGTCATTCTCTTTCACTACTGAAAACAGCAATGCAACAGAGGTCCGTGTTACTATGACAAGTGAAAAGAAAATGATGAAGATTTGTAATAACCTAGGAGAAATTTCATACATCACTGAAGACAAAGAAAACTGAAAAGAAAAGAGATTTGGGTTATATTTCTTTTTAATAATGTCAGTCAAAAATGTTCCAGTCAGTAGTCTGAACATCATGGCTGAGGACAGATTTACCACTTCACTTCACTGAATAACAATTTCAAAGCTTAGAAAAATCTTTAGTAAGAGGAGATGGTGAAGCTTAAAGTTCCTTTCAACAAAACACCCCAAACAAATAATGCATTTTGATGAAATAGCTGCATGATCCTTGAACCGGAATGCCTAAATCAGACAAAAGGTTTTAAAGGAGGCATGAAAGGCACTTGTAAAAATTCATTGATATTAAATAGTGATATTAAAATCAGTGATATTAAAATCAGTGATATTAAATGTCCAGTTTTGCTATCATGTCAAAGAGCAGGGGCAAAACTGGGTAACCCAGACAGCCTCGTAACCTCTATGTAATAGGCATAGTGATAAACTATATTGGAAGAGATATCAGCAGATTTCTAACTTTGGAACAAAAAAAAAACAAAACCAAAAACAAGAGGGTGCAATAAACAGTGTAACCTCACTTGATGGCAAAGTCATTGTTTACAAATAGGTTAGAATAAAGCTCAGATTGTAATATGGTCCAGATTTCTTCTAATTCAGAGAGAAGTTTTACAGATAGCCCATGCGAAACTACTGAAACTTCGGCTGCTACTGAAAGTGTCATGCATTCCTTCATCTCCATAACTGATCATACTTGCACTGCATCATGCTATCAGGTGCAAATCAGTTAAACTCAGTTCCTTGATCCAACATACAAGCAGTACTCCAAAAAAAGTAACCTATTGTCTCATGGATCTGTCATCAGACCTGATACCTCATGACTGCTGATGGATAAAAGGGAAAACATGGGAATGCTCAACTCCTTGAGTGGGAATATGGTCTCAAATTGTGAAATTACACTTTACTTTAGAACTATTAATAGCTTATTATCAAAAATTAAACACCACAGCAACACAGAGACACTCCACATTTATATTCTTAATGCTATGCTGGATTTGACTGCTTCTCTTTCACCCCAACTGATAATTCATTGGTTAGATGAGTTATTAAATACTATTTGTGTTTTCAGATTGAACAAAAAATCCTGTGAAGAGGGAGGTAACTAGTATACAATATTGACAGAAGTATTTTATATAAATTTCTGTATTTTTTTAGGTTTTACAGACATTTTCATTTTAAAAGTGAATGCCTAAATACTTGTGAATTAACTGTATTATGACAGAGCAGAATGAATGCAATTTTATTCATTTATGTTCATTTTTCTCCATTCTCCCTATTTTTTCACATTGTCCTTATTTACATTACAAAAATATGCTCTGCAGAAATGTGAAATAACTAACATAAGTAGTTAGTGGCAATACCAGGGTTGAAGTTTTACATCAGCTTCATGCTACAAGAACAAATAAAAAATAAGCATGAGAACATAAATATAAAACAAAATTGCTTTTAAAAAAGAATATGCTATGGGCATTCTTGTAATTTTTAAGGATACCTCAGCTAATATATTCTACAAATCTGCTAAGGTAGAAGGTCAAAATTGTGCTTAATGCTGGGTATCATAGGGATTTACATGGAAATACTGTAACAAGAAATGGATACCTATGATGATAAAAATACAATAAATAGCAATGGATTACTTTATCATTGATATTTGGAGTCATTCTTTCAGAACTGAATGCACAATGTCACCTTGCAGATCTTGCATAATATTTGTTGAGTGCTTCAAACATTCAATGGCATTCAGAGAGCCATTTGTGCCACAAAAATGTATTGTGAGGTGAACGGTTTGGTATGTTACATCCCTCTTAAATATAGATATACTGTCAGAGAAATAAAGTCTTCCATTGAACCAATAAGATTCAAAGCCTGCATCTTTGAACAACAAAGGAAGTTTTAAAATATCTCCCAATGGCACAAGATGGAATATATTTTGATTAATATTTTAATTCTGGTTTTCATCTCTTTTGAATTCACAGTAATAATAAATTTGAGAGAAGCCAGCAGAGCTATTCCAGTGTGAGACCAGCTTGAGTTTTTCTGTTAAACCATTTTAACCCTTATTTCCTCATTTCATTTATTTGCTTTCAGTAATTTTCCTTGGTTTGACAGTACTAAAGGCATCTGCTCATTGTAATTGTTTTAATACAATAAAATAATAGACTTTCAGATGTTCAAGAAGATATTTCTGGACCCACAAACACCTTCCCATCTATGGAAGTTTATGCACAGACATGCATTCATATGTACATGCATATGTGCAAGAGAGATGAAGCTGTGAAATGAAGATGAGATGATTCACTTTGACATTTTCATAGACCTGATTATTCTCAACAGTCATTGATGTACCTGGGAGACCTGGTGAGATTAAGTGGGAAAGATCATCAAAAAGGTTATAATCCTAAAAATAACCTTTGAGAGGTTACCTCTGTTCAGTTGTAACAACAGAGAAAACTGTCACTGCTGGTGCCACAGAGCGGTTACCGTAGTCTTTTTGAAAGTTGAAGATAGCTGCACTAACCATGGCAGCAAGCTGCCTCAGGTGCCAGGCTTGGAAAGTGGGCAGCTCTGTGGGTGGTCACAAGCAGTTTTTCTACCACTGGTGCTAAAATATATTAAGATGTTCTTTATTTAAGTTCTTTCTTAGAAGCCAGATTCTAAAAAAAGGTGAGTTTAAATAGCAGAAAGAGGTCATAGTACACCTGGAAAAATGACATAGACGATGGGATTTCTTTTTTTAAATGAGAATGAAGTACATAGAACCGTATCAGTCACTGGTCAGAGAAATAGTCCTCAAGATAGCCTCAGGCATTGGCAATACAAACAACAATATATGGCGCGCATGGGGGATGTGCTTCAAGGGATTCATACCTAGTAACTGTGGCCCCCAGAGGGGCTAATGAGACCAGGTGAAGAGAAAGGGGGAAAAGGAATTAAATGCAGACATCCTTTCTATTACTATGAGGGAGCAAGGGAGAAAGACACTGCTGGAGGCATGTCATGCATTATACAAGTGCTCACAGCCGTCCAGCTCCTCCAGATCGCCTCTGTGGTTAGCACTACTGCCTCTAATGATGCCAAATGTGTAATGAGTGGGTGAGAGTGGGGAAGAGATGCCCAACATAGCTGCATGGTGACACAGGAGCACAATGTTTCTGAAGGGCAGCCATGGGGTGTTGAGGAGGGCTGGGACTCATGCAGTGAAGCCTGATGCTGAAACAGTGTGCAATTCTCAAAAAGTCTGTGAGACAGTCTCTAGTCACTCCTGCTCCCTGGGGACGTTCGAAGAGCTGTATTGAGCTACATGGCTCAGTGGACAAGTCCACTGCCTCATCTCTATTCTTTATGCAATCCGGGCTCATAAATCCTAACCCATCACTAGAGAAAAGGCCCTTACAATGCTGTGGAGCAGCTTCCATACTCTCTGCCTAACCCGTGAACAATTTTTGTGTGCCTTCAAAATCACTCTGACAGGACAACAAAACATCAATGTAAAACTCCATAAGGTCTTCAGAGGTCTAGCTGACACTACAAAGAATGATGCTTTTGAAAGATGGAAGCCTGCTTTAGTATCAGTAAAAATGATCTCAGCAAGGTAAATGGGAACAGGCATTCACTTTATCTTCAACTAGTGATATATTTGAAAAGCGGTATCTTGTACATTACATTTTTTTCCATATATATGCTGAAAATGCATTATGACAAACACGTTCTGTTTGCAAAAATCTGTTTTGCATTACGAATTGGTTTTTTTCCACAGCTTCAGTTGTATGAAATAGAACCAACCAATATATGTAAGTGTAAAATTTGTGAAGAAATGGCATCTCTGCCATTGTCCAATTTCTCTACTAATCTGCCATTTCTAGCAGTTTCCTGCTCTAAAGTACTTCTACTCAATTGTCTTTCTCAGCAGCCCCCCTAGCTTCCATGGTAAAACAATCTGCCAGATGACAACTAACTATTTCAAAGACATATTAAAAAAAGAAAATTGTTTCCATCCTCCTTCAAACCAATTACCTTTATATCTCTGATTTCTGCAGCGATCAAAGTGGACAGTGCCCCAGAGCAAAATAAACACATATGTTTGCAAAGGCTTTTAAAATACTTGGCAACAAATCACCTCATGCCACCCAAAGAATATTTTTTTCAGTCTTACAGGCTTCTGATGTGTATAAAGCACTGGGTTTCAGACTCCACCTGTCTCTTTGAGATACAGTTGGTGGTATGGTGGTACGTGTGACCTCAGACATCTGGACGAGCTGACAGCCAGAACCTTTAACATTTGCAGCACCATACTGAGGCTCTTTCACATCAGATGGAGAGGAAAATATTCCCAGATATTGGCGCTTTCCCAAAAACAGTACTTCCCTTGGATCACACCTCATGTGAAGCTCTGTATGAACTGAAGAAAGAGATGGGTTATTGGCATATTTTGCACAGGCTGTCTGTTGGCTTTATTGCAACTGACGACAGCTTCAGCCTAGGGGAGGTCTGACTGCATGTTGGTTTGCATATATACTATTTTGCCTGCTGTTTCAATTTTATTTTTTATTTTGTCATTGAAGAAGATAAGACAAAAAGCTATCTCACTTCTATAACAAAAAAACCCCATGCAGATAACATTTAACAGGTTGTTATTTTGTGTAGAACTAAGTATTTTTTACTCTGGCAAAATGATGCAGTCTAAGAGAGTGGTACCATAGCACAAGCCTTTACCAAGAATAACGGGGAATGAGGCATGGAGGAGTACAAGATGATAAAAGAAATAAAGTCCTGTAAACAGTATCAGTGGCCAGCTGCTGGTACTTCAAGAAATGCAGTCCTGAGAAGTGGATAAACTGGTTTTAGTGTTACCAAAGAGAACAAATATCCAGCATATATAAAACCCCATGTTTATGTCACATTTCCAATGGAAAAAAAAAGGATCAAGTATTACAGTGTAATAGAAAATATGTAATTGCCCCATGTGGTGAGCAAGGAGAAAGAAATGTCCATCATCAACATCATATTCCTCTTGGGAAACGACTTGGGATGCTAATGACCTACCAAGAACAGAACCTTTACACACAGGAAGAAGACAGCAATGGAAAAAGGGACAGGTATTAGGAGAAAAGGACAAACCAATTTAAACTTTGTCATTAATTGAAATCCATTTTATAATCATAGAATTATAAAATCACTAGGTTGGAGAAAACTTCTGAGGTCATTGAATCCAACCATATCTGTCCACTACTAAATCATATCCGTAAGAACTTCACCTACCCATCTTTTAAATACCTCCAGGGATACATATATATCTATATATATATGCCTGATAACCCTTTTGGTGAAGAAATTTTTCATAATGTCTAATCTAAATCTACCCTAGCTCAACTTGAGGACATTACTTCTTGCCCTATTGCCTATCACTTCGGGGGAGAGATCAACATCCACCAGCCTCCTTTTCTGTAGGCTAAACAACCCTAGTTCCCTCAACTGTTCATCATAAGACTTGTTCTCCAGCCTCTTTACCAGCTTCATTGCTCTTTTCTGGACACACTCCAGGACTCCAATGTCTTTCTTATAGTGAGGGGCCCAAAAATTAACATAATATGCAAGGTGCAACCTCACCAATACCAAGTACAGGGGCATGATCACTTCCCTGGTCCTACTGGTCACGATGTTTCTGATACAGGCTAAGATGCTGCTGGCCTTCTTGGCCACCCAAGCACACTACTGACTCATATTCTGCCAGCTGTCAACCATCCTCATGTCCTTCTCTGCCAGGCAGCTTTCAAATTGCTATTTCCAAAACCTCTAGCACTGCACGGGTTGTTGTGTCCAAATGCAGGCATTTGGCCTTGTTGAACCTCATACTGTTGGTCTCAGCCCATCAATCCAGTCTGTTCAGATCCCTCTGTAAAGCCTCCCTACCCTCGAGCATGTCAACATGTCTTCCCAGCTTATTGTCATCATTGTTGAACTTACTAAGGGTACCTTCAATCCCCTCAGCCAGATCATTGGTAAAGATACTGAACAAGACTGGACCCAACACTGAGCCCTGGGCAACATCACTTGTGACTGGCTGCCAGTTGGATTTAACTCCACTTACCACCACCCTTCGGGCCTGGTCTCCCAGCTAGTTTTTCACCCAGCAGAGGTTATGCCTGTCCAGGACAGTGGCAGCCAGTTTCTTGAGCAGAATACTATGAAAAACAGTGTAAAAAGCATTACTGAAATACAGGTCCAAACAGACAGGTCCAGTATATCCACAGCCTTTCCCTTGTCCACTAAGTGGATAACCTTGTCATAGAAGGTTATCAGGTTAGTTTTGCAGGAACCTACCTTCCATAAACTCTTGTTGACTGAACATGATCACCTGGTTGTTTTGTGTTGTGCTATGTGATAGCACTCAAGATGACCTGCTTTATGATCTTTCCTGGCACTGAGGTCACACTGACATGTTGGTATTTCCCTGGATCCTGCCTCTGACCCTTCCTGTAAATGGGCATCATGTTTATCAAACTGTAGTGAAAGGAAGTTCCCCAGTCAGCCAGGATTACAGGTAGATGAAGGAAAGAAGCTTGGTTAGAATGTCAGCCAGCTCTCTTAATACCTCTGGGAGGATCCCATCTGGCCCCATGAACTTGTGAATATCTAATTGGTCGAGCAGGTCTCTAACCATTTCCTCATGGATCATGGAAGCTTTGTTCTGCTCTTCCTCCCTGTCTTATAGGTCAGGATGCTGAGTATCCAGAGAAAATAAGAGATCTATTAAAGACTGAGGCAAAGGAGGCATTAAGTACTCTAACTTTATCCTCATCATTTGTCACTGTTATTCACCCTGCATCCAGTAAATGATGAAGATTCTCCTTGGCCCTCTTTTTGTTGCTGATATGTTTGTAGAAAAAATTTTTATAATATAGAATCATAGAACAATAGAA
>WAAB01021620.1:18154-30676 GCA_013389865.1 Piaya cayana | reverse complement strand
CCAGGCCCAGAGAGTGGTGGTAAATGGAGTTAAATCCAGCTGGAGGCCAGTCACAAGTGGGGTTCCCCAGGGCTCAGTGCTGGGTCCAGCCCTGTTCCATGTCTTCATCAATGACCTGGATGAAGGCATTGAGTGTACCCTTAGCAAGTTTGCAGACGACACTAAGCTGGGTGGAAGTGTGGATCTGCTGGAGGGTAGGGAGGCTCTGCAAAGGGATCTGGACAGGCTGGACCACTGGGTAGAGTCCAATGGCATGAGGTTTAACAAGGTCAAATGCTGGGTCCTGCACTTGGGTCACAACAACCCTATGCAGTGCTACAGACTGGGAGAAATCTGTCTAGAAAGCTGCCAGGAGGAGAGGGACCTGGGGGTGTTGGTTGACAGCTGACTGAACATGAGCCAGCAGTTTTTTAAGGGGAATTTGAGGGGAAACCTCCTTCTGTGTATTTATAAAGCTTTGACATCTTCATAAATACTAATGAATCCCAAGTGAAAAAAAAAATCTCTTAACTAAGTGTATCGAGAAGCAAAATCATACAACTCTCTATTACACCTTCCACTGGAACTGCAAAGGGATCACAGAATCACAGAATCACCAGGTTGGAAGAGACGCATAGGATCATCAAGTCCAAACATTCCCACCAAACACTAAACCATGTCCCTCAGGACCTCGTCTGCTCGTGATGAATCAACCACCTCCCTGGGCAGCATATTCCAGTGCCTAATGACCCTTTCCATAAAAAACTTATCCTAATCTCTAGCCTAAATCTCCCCTGGCAGAGCTTGAGGCCATTCACCCTCGTCCTGTCCCCTGTCACTCGGGAGAAGAGGCCATCACCCTCCTCTCTACAACCTCCCTTCAGGTAGTTGTAGAGAGCAATGAGGTCTCCCATCAGCCTCCTCTTCTCCAGGCTAAACAACTCCAGCTCTCTCAGCCGCTCCTCATAAGGCCTGTTCTCCAGCCCCTTCACCAGTTTCGTTGCTCTTCTTTGGACACTCTCCAGAGCCTCAACATCCTTCTTGTGGTGAGGGGCCCAGAACTGCACACAGTATTCAAGGAGCAGTCTCACCAGTGCCGAATACAGAGGGAGAATAACCTCCCTGGACCTGCTGGTCACACCGTTTCTGATNAACCTCATGCCATTGGACTCTGCCCAGTGGTCCAGTCTGTTCAGATCCCTTTGCAGAGCCTCCCTACCCTCCAGCAGATCCACACTTCCACCCAGCTTAGTGTCATCTGCAAACTTGCTAAGGGTGCACTCAATGCCTTCATCCAGGTCATTGATGAAGACATTGAACAGGGCTGGACCTAGCACTGAGCCCTGGGGAACACCACTTGTCACTGGCGTCCAGCTGGATTTAACACCATTTACCACTCTCTGGGTCCGGCCATCCAACCAGTTTTCTACCCAGGAGAGTGTGCGCCTGTCCAGGCCGGAGGCTGACAGTTTCTGTAGCAGAATGCTGTGAGAAACTGTGTCAAAGGCTTTGCTGAAGATCAATAGCATCCTCTTTGAAAATTAGAAAAGCATCCATTAAAGCACAACACAATGATTCTTCTAAACAGTGGTGATTGTCCCTAAGCAATACTGAAGTAGAAGGAAAGCACGTGGACACAAACCAGGTTCAAATAAATAAACAAGCTAAATCCATGTCCTGTTGCTCTGTTGGATCTCTCCTTCTGTAATCCATGAGGAGAGAAAGCTCCTGAACTTCACTGGAAGTAAATTTTAAGATTTCAGACCTACCAAAAAAATCTGTCTCCGCTCTCCCTGCTATTTCCTATTCTGCATTGCCCCTTCTGTCTTCTGGCAGATGCAGTTTAACATTTGGCTAGGTCAAAGAATTAACACTGAGCAGATTTAAAAAGAAAAACCAACACCTGTCATTAAAAAGTCTGTAGGTTACCAACCAGTGTTATACAGTTAAAAACTGTCAGTAACAGTCATTGTTCTCTAGTCACTTATTCATGACTTTTTCCTTTTGGCATTATTACAAAAAGGAAAATATAATTACCTGTTCATATCCACTGCAGTTAATGACTTTGCACACCTCCAGACTTGGTGGGAGGCGGACGAGAGGTTTAAAGCTGTTTATATTTTCTTATAAATAAGCACCAAACATGTGGCAATGCCATTCCATTTATTGGACTCAACCTTTAAGAAATCTGTCTATAATTGCACTAGAAATGTTCAGAGCAATTTGCCAGGCACCTATCTGGGACAATAAGTATGCTGAATAAAATATTATTGTTGTGCTCTAAGCACCAATAATAAGCAGAGCACTGAGTGTTCTTGCTTTTAAAGCAAAATATAATTGTTTCTGGAATATGTGTATTTGAAAAAACCTCTGGCTGCTTTAACTGATTATAATTTATCATTATGTTTTGACTTTGGCATAATGCAATTATATAATGCAACTACGGGGAAAGGATGGGTTAAAGGGCAATTGTAATTAAATTCTAAATTTAAAAAGAAATCTCATATGTTTTCTGTCATCTCAATTAATTTAGCTGTGGTTGTAGAAATCCTGCTTTCTAAAATGGCATTTTAGCTCAGGAGGGTTAAGAGATGATTGTGGTTTTGATTAGTGTTTTGCATAATGTGAAAGTGCTGTGAAACTCATACAAATTTTCACAGAGATTTCTGCAGGTTCTGACTTTGATTCACTCATTTTCCCACTCTCCAAATATAAATTCAGTTACAGTATGTGTATAGATGGCTGAGACAGACTACTGTGATACATACACTTAACTCAGTCCAAACTGAAATCTACCAACCTTTGTAGTCAACTCTAGCTGATGATGGCTAACAGAGAGCTTTTAATCTTCTCATTTTAAGCCTTCCTTCCTACCTTGTTGTAAGGTGGATGTACTACTATCTATTACTTAGTCAAAATATACACTGTATTTTCCTAGAACTTGCAGGTGTTTATTTTCTAAGACCTTTAAGATATGGTGCACTTTGTGCATCCTAATAATTTAAATGCTTTCTTCTGTCACTGTCTTTGTATCTTTGATAGCTGCAACACTATTTTCTTTGTTTTCAACAAATATAAACATTCCCCAAATTGCTGCTGCAAAGGGGTTTTTTTTGTCCAATCCATCAGCTGACTAAGTTATATTCCTCTTCTCATCCTGTTTCTATCTTCCCTACCCTGGAATTCATACATGGCTCTCCGCACCCATCCAGTTCTTCAAGTCCAGTTCTTGTTTCAGACTAATCATGAGTAACTCAGTCCATATATTTGATTTTCAAACAAGTATATTCATAATTCCTGCCATTAACAGGCCTTGGAGGAGTCCCTCATAAACAACTTCTGATTTAATTCACTGCTACCTCATTACATTTACCTTGCATCCAAACAAGGGCAACAGAGCTGGTGAAGAGTAGGGAACTGAAGTTGTTTAGTCTGGGGAATAGGAGGCTGAGAGGAAGACCTCATCACTCTCTACAACTACCTGTAGGAGGTTGTAGCAAGGTGGGTGTTGGTCTCTTCTCTGAAATAACAAGTGATAGAATAAGAGGAAATGTTCTCAAGTTGTGCCAGGGGAGGTTTAGACTGGATATTAGGAAAACTTGATTCATAGAAGGGGTTTTCAAGCCTCAGGGAAGTGTTGAGTGACCATCCCTGGAGGTATTTAAAAGACATTTAGATGTGGTGCTAGGGATGTTTTTTAGTGGTAGACTTGGAAGTGCTGGGTTAAAGGTCGAACCTGATGATCTTAGAGGTCTTCCCCAACCTAAACAATTCTGTGATTCTATTTGCCTTCAGGTGGCTCTTTCAACCCAGTGACTCTGTATTTTGGAAATGGCAAGATCCATTTTCACCTCGGGGTGTATATAAGACACTTAATTGTCTCCAGAGGAGGTACGTGCACAGGCAGTTCCCATGGCTCAGCTAATGTGCTGGAATCTCCCCTCAAGTTTTCGCATTGTAACTTGTTCCTATATACACACCATCAAGTTTCACCTGTCAGCCTCACATTTACTTTGTACTGTGCTCATTTCTCTGGTTCTACCTCAGTTCACATGATGCAGTGGAATATTTAAACTGAAAGGAGATTTCTGTGTAGTTAATTATTTCACCATAATGTTGCTTCTTATTTTTCATAATAAAACCTTTGCCTTCAAATAAAACCTTAAAGAGGAAGGGTGCAAAGTAAAGGAGTAAATGCTTTTAATTGTTGAAGTGAGGAATCTGCAGTGAAGCTTAAGATTCACAAAATGGAGAATAAGAAAGCATGGTTTATTCTGTCATATATTAAAATCAAGGAAATGAGGGTCTCATTTGCTTAAAGATTGCCTATTAGTATTCACCTGGTGGCAAGCAGCCTTAATCTCACACCATTAGTGAAAACAGAAGCTCATTAAATAGTAATTTTTTTTAATAGTGACAGGAGCCTGACTCTGAGCAGCACTGCACTAAGTTTCCAGGTAAATTGCTCCTGATGAACACCAATAACAGAATTTCTAGTACCTCTTCCCAATCCTAATAGCTTTCATACCATATGTAATCACTTATGAATACTAGACAGGGTAAGAGCCTTGCAGACAAGGTGAAGAGGTTTCACCATCAAATTTTCTGATGTTAGGAAGCAGGAAAGAAGCTGTTGGATTCAGAGCAGTAGAAGTAAGTAATTTTTGATCAGGGGAAGATTGTCCAGAAAGACACAAGAGTTTTGTTGTCCAGTGACCGTCCTTAGCTTTTGACCAACACCACAGTGGTCTTGAAACAACATGAAGCTTGTTGGATTTTTCTGCTTTGGCAGCTGCTGCCTGACTTCTCATTACAGACATAAGCCAATGTCTTACTGATTATCTCCCTCTGGGAGTTGCTGTGCCCTCTCTTCCCCCAGATGATTTCATTGTTAACTCCACTGTGTTACTGTGTAGGCTAGTCGTCAGCACTACCTGACTATTGATGTGTTGAAGATCCAAAGTAACCAATACAGTGCTCTTATACTCACTACAAATCCACAGCTGAAGTTCCCATTCTGTTTCAAATGTTATAAAATGTTCTTTGCTTTCATTATAGTCCTCAGCCATTCCACTACTTTTCATGGCATGAATCACTGCCTTAATTTCATGCAGATGAGTTGCTCATGGCTCTTCTGATGAACAACTTCAGGGCATTCCTTATCTAACATTATCCTGTTCTCTCCTGCACAGTGTCCACTGTTACGGACGATGCTGGGCCAGACGTTGTTTTTTTTGAGTATGCATGTGGGAAGATTGCTTAGTGTTGCTCCTTAAACACAGTTAATTCAATTACTGCCAGATTTTCTAGGCCTCTTGACATTGCTATATATAGTTCCTTAGTAATAATTTTATATCTTTAAATTTTAATTAGTGCTTGAGTTAATTACATGATCCTTTACTGCAAGGGGAAAGAGATCTCAGTTTCCTGTGATGACTGTGGTTTGTCCTCAGAGGCCTAAGTTTTATTTAGCATTCAATGGCATCATTGCTAATACTCATCAAATAGCCCTTATCCTGTACATATCTATCTATGGGTTCCTTCTGTCTGAGGACATAGCTTATCTAAGGTTTACATTACTTGACTGGTCTCCAGTGGATGGGAGCTGACACACACCTAAACTCTGTCAAGATAGCTTTGTCCTCCCTGCTTCCAGTCTCAGTACAGGTGCCACTGGGATCTCTCACAGCAAATCTGGGGGATGTTTCTGCTATAATAAGTGGTGCTGCTCTTTGATTTCTTACACACACCCCATCCTCTTGCACAGGCTGCTGGAAGGGCTGGGCAGGGAAGGGCTGTGGGAAAGCCCTGGCAAATTATGTGCTTACTTGCTCAGGGAAAATCCTTAGAGAGATTTTTCCATAAAGGAAACCAGGATGTAACCTCAACCTGGCTGAGAAAGGTTTGTGAGAAGATTGGAAGAAGGTTGGTATGACATCCCAGTAATGACCCTTGTTAGCTCTTCTGTGCTTCACTCTCTCTTGCAGATTGCAAATAGCTTTTTACAGTTAAGATTTGCATCAGTATTCATACTTCTACTGTGTTATTAGCTACTGCAGTTGCTTTGGGTGACAAAATCTTCTTCTGTGTTTAGCACTCACTGTTACAAGAGGTAGATTAGTACCCTGTCATGTACACCAGAGAACACTGTGGCCAATGCAATGCATGTATTTTCACTAAGTGTACTATCAACGTTCCTACACAGTATAAAAACTGGATTTGTTATAGTATGCATGCTTCCTGCCTTCCTGCCTTCCTGCCACCATGTCCTTTACTAACTCTAAGGGTTTTTATGCTCACTGTTCTTCCTTTTGTGTGGTGCTTTGCTCTTTGAAAATGGGATCTGCCCATAGATAAAGCAGCAAGGAGAATGAATGTTGCTTCATAATTTCTCTGCATGGCATGCAGAGAGTAAAACGCTACCCATAGAGGGCTAAATCATCCTGGAAGAAAGGATTTTGTCTCTTCAGAGAAGAAGAGCAATTCCTTCTGCCCTGGTTGACCTCGTGCCTACAACATACTATTTCACTGTAGCAAGCACTTGTCTGTATTTAAGACTGAGAGCAGTTTTTTGATGTAATTGAACTAAGATGAAAAATTAAAAATCATTTCAATTACAGCTGCTATGTTCATTTGGGGAATAATATGAAGGATGGATTTATAGGGACAACATTTTAGGAACTGTAGCTCTTCCTTTTTTTTGTGATTACAGATCCCCCCACACCTCGTCTCTACCCAGTCACATAGTACAAGCAGCATTTGAGAGCAGGTTCTTCTCAATGTTACCAACACAACCCCCACAGGTGACTGATCATGGTGATCCACACAAACTCTATATCCCATCTCTGTGATGCCGTGTAACAGCATGCCTCACACATGCACCTGTATGTTTCCATATACCCAGTTACTAACACTATTTATAAGAAAATAAATACTAATTCTCATTTTCTTTATTTTGTTATGATAGTCATAGGGCGTCTTTCCTGGAAACCACAACCAAATTGTTCTTGCTACAAAAACTCATGTAATTTTTATGGCTAATTAAAAACAGTGAGAGATAAAAGCAAGCATAAATATACAGAGAAAGGTGCATCAGCAGTAGGACTATCCCCTGACCCAGTGCCCCACAGAAACAAATTAAATGCATCCAGGATATCTGTGGGGAGTTTTTTGTATAAACAGTAACCAAAAAAAAGACATGAACAAAAACAGGATTCTTTTTTCAGAGGACCTTTTTGCACATACTAAGAGAATTTTGTACTTTAATTTCACTGGATAGATCTACCACTTTGGTTTGGTCAGACCCAACTAAAACAGCAGCAACAAAAATGTGAAGCATTCTAGCTGAAACAAATTTAGTTTGAGCAAAATGGTCTCCACTGGAAATCTAAACTTTCCATCAAAGCACATGCTTTTTAGTACAATAGAATAAAAAATACATCAATGTCCTGCTTTTCCTCCAAAAGTCGTTCCAATAGATGTTGAACAAATCCTGTTTCAACTGCCTGGGGCTAGTGATGATCATAATCACAAAGGGAATAAGAACATGAAAGAATAATCACAACATAATAAAACCGCTTTTGGAGAGAATTTTGTTTTCTCCTAAAAAGATCTGTATTTCCTCATTCTGCTTATACTTGTGTTCAGTGGCTGAATTCCTAGTAATTTGAATGGGAACCACAGCCTGCTTGATTTATGATAAAAATGTGACTGTAATACTATTGTAGTTCTTTCCTTGTGAATTAGCAACGGATACAGTTGTGACCCATTACAAGTGCTTTCTTAGTATGTAAGATTTAAACAAAATGGCAAGCAATGACCTAATAGTTTGGGGGTGGTGACTCCACAGAGCTCACATAGATTAAATAAAAGTTTGGGAGGCATTGCAGTACTCTCTGTCTTAGCCTGACGGCAGTAAGGCATATTGGCTTATAACTAATTACATTGGGTTCATGTCTACATGCAATAAAAACATGTGTTTTACAAGCAGAATCTTTCATGTGGTCGTGGTTTACAGTATTTTTGTGGAAATACGTGATACACTATGAACCACACATCCATTAAATATTGCATGAACACCAACACCACAGGGAACATAAAATATTGAATCTGAGCAAATGGATAGCTCAGAGTGAGGGCATGCAAAGTTTTTTACTTGCTGGTCGCCAATTAAAAAAAAAAATCTCAGATTACTGCCAACACCACAGTAGACATAGCTTTGCAGGTGTCCAGTGGTTGAAATTAATTATGGTCTTCAGCTTCTGTTGAATGATGGGATTGTATCACATGAAAAAACACAGTTGTCTGTGGCACTCATAAGCCAGATGATTGTTTCCATAGAACAAGCATCTAAAAAGACTTGGAGACTGTGGACTTTCTAGGCATATCTAGGATGGGGGCAGAGTTTTAAGACTTGAGAACTGCCCAGAAGGTTTTATTCTGTTTACAGACAGAAACAGTCTTCCTTCTCCAGGAAGGCTGGACTGGCACTTCTTTCAGGAGGTATGAGACAGTGATGTAACTGCACAGCCCACCCCCAAACATTTTCTCTGTTGACCACCTGATCTTTTCCCAGGACTATGCATACCACATGGGGCTTTCTGCTCAGTGCATCTCACTGTGGAATGGAGAACTTTATGAGTTATTCTCATTCCTGCTTTGTCTTTTCTCTTTTACTACAATTTTGCTTTAATTTTGTAGATTTTCCTACCTGTGGGGCACTGACATGTTTCTCAAGCTCAGGAGACGTAAAGTAGAAGTTCTTATGACCTTGGCTGAGACCCATTTCCATAATGAGTGCTTTTTGTAGCTCCCAACTGGACTTGCCATTATTCATTCCTCAATTGCCTGATCTATGAATTCCTAGCTCATCTCTTCAGCACGACAGCACAAGTTCTTCTCTGACTGATGTCATTTTTAGTGATTTCATCACAGGATCTCTTTGATTCTTTGGTATGAGTATATTCTTATCCATCTCTTCATCTCTCTTCAAGAAGACATCTGGTATATTGTAGTTCTTCTGTGGTTTCCATTTTGTAGCAAACAATGCTCTCTTTCCTCCAAATCTCAACTACAGTTACAAATATTGCTGTCATATATCTTTATTGTGGCTTCATAAAGCCTGTTCTTTATGCTGTAATGGAAAGGCTATAAAACTGATATCTAATATAATTAACTATTGTGATCTATGAAACCAAATGAATTTTGTAAAGTGACAAAAATATCTGCTAATTGATCTCCTATTCTATAATGGGGAAGATGAAGGCACCACCAACACTAACAAGTACTGTTGCTTCTCTGGAGGTTGTAGTGTAGCAGAAGTGCATAAAATTTAATGTTCTTAAAACACTAATAGAATTGATTTCTAAAAACCTCTATGAAGCCAGCCTTTGTCCTTTGTTATAAATAAGTGTGAGGGTTATTGATACATGGGCAAGGGAGCAAGATTGAAAGAACCATGATATGGGAAGTGGGTAGGAGGAAACTTCTGGCTACCATCTTCTCTTGTCTGTACGTGACTGACAAGAAAGAGCAATGCACAATATCTTCCTCAAAGACAGCAATTGAAGCCCTTGGATATCACTGAGTACTGAGCTAGGTAGGAGTTGGGACCCAACATCTCTTGGTGGCACAAAATACCGCCTCTGCTTCATTCTTTCAGAAGGAGTAGATTGTTTTGCACAGTGCCCCACGGCTTATAGAGAGGCAAAACAGATCTTGCCTCTGTGAAAGAACCAAACCCACACCCTGCTCCAATATCAGGATGTCTTGCACTTGTTCTGTGCTGGTGTGTATATTCACTATGAGGATTGGTTAGCTGTAGCTAAGTAGGGCATTTATTTTCCTGTCCTAAAAAAAAAGACCTGCTTTCCAGGAGCTTTTGGGCAAGCCTGCCACCCCTCTCATCTACCTTCTCTGTCTGGCACAAGCAGCTTGTTTGGGTCACTGTACCATAGGAGAGCGCTTGCTGCAGCAGCTGCTCACCCAGCACTGGAGGGACTGTGTGTTGCACCTTAGGGCAAACTCTCCCTTGGTATGGGAGTCGAAAAAAACTCCTCCTTTGTTCTTCACAGTGTAGGGAGGTGTCCTGTTGTCACAGGTGTTGGTGAAAACACAGGTGAAGGTGGGGGCGATACGGGTACCCTTACACAGCTCTAATCACTCCTGCACCTTTCATGTGAATCCACATCCTGCAAACCTAGGGAAAATAACTGTACATTGAGAAGCCATGGAGGAAAGGAATACCACATCAGAAATAGGTGACATGGATTTTGCCAGCCCAGCAAACTGGGTTTTGTAGGGAATTAAAAATCATGATCCAAACATCTGCCTTATTCAGTCTGCCATACTCATAAGCAAGACAGGCTGTTCCAAGGAAAAACTGATTTTAGAAACTGCCAAACTGCTCCACCTGTGGTTGTGTCTTTTTTGTGGCTAAAAGTCACATTTGTTTAAGGGCTAGGTGCGGGAGCTGGGGAAGATAATGGCAACAACACATATGATTTATCTGTTTTAAGTGAGCCCCAGGCAGGCAGAAATGGACACCTCTGCTGTTGATTGTAGAGCAGATCTGCAGTGGCATGGAGCACTCTGGCATCTCGTACATCCGCTGCTTGCCTACATTTACAAGCAAATGAAACTTGTAAGGGCACTACAAGGGATTCTGAGTGGATCCCATTCCTCTGCTGTAAGGTCATTATGCAGCACAAAGTTAGACAGTCTCAGCTAGCAGCTGAGGTTGCCAGCACATGTGAGCCCTAAATATTGCACAGGCTGAAGGAAATTCCCCTGTTATTTTCCAGATTGTCTGTGGGAGTATAACAACAACAAAAAAAGGTAATGAAATGTACAACTCAGAAAGCATAGTCTCCTTTGCAAATATAGGTTGTTGCTGCAGTATAGAAGCCCCTTAGGAAAGCTCTATTTCTATACTTTTACTGTGAGCTGTTCTGTAAACCAGGCAGAACTGCCTGAGCAGGCAGTGCATCCCTGCACAATAGGTAAACAGAAGCTTCTAGGTAGCATCTGGCTTTAAATAGGTTGGGAAGAAACTAGGGGTACTTTTTTTGCATGCCTTCAAATGTATCATTGCAGAGAGTTGGTAAAAAAAGAGATTCTCTAGAGATATGAATAAAGGGAGAGATGTTACTCACTGAGATTTAGAGAACAGAGAATGGCAGGAATTAAATCACCCCTCGTGCAACAAGCTCTCCTTAAGGTGTGAACTCTGACAACATAGATTTCTTTACAAGATTGAAGGTAGAAATGACAAGCTTTAGGCAGTAATTCAACTTGATTATCACATTCTTTCTTCTTCACACCAGCATCTTGGTTTTGACATCAGTGTTGCTGAGCTGCTAGGAGACAGCAGATGCCCAAGCCTAAGCCCTCAGTGGTGGAAAAATTAGGCCATATCCTAAGTTTGTGTTTTAATTGTCCTTGTTTTAATTACAGATACTCACCTGTACTGAATTGAGGTGGTGAGAGAGTACCCTGGGAGGCTTTGTATTCTTCAATGGGTTTCACCTGTAGTAAAATCTTCCTCCTGGCAGAAACTCACACTTGCAGGATCGAAGCTACCACCAGTGAGTCTTCAGCCTCTCCTCTGCCTTGTGGAGCGTGTTTGTCATGAGAGGTCTCTGTGGAAAAGCCCATCTCAGCACTAAGTCAACACTGTCAGCATCTGTCTTTCCAAAAGGTACGAAATTGCTTCAGTCATATGGGGAGGGTGACAGCTAGCAGGTAGTACTGCCATTCTTTCTCTTTCCTTGGAGCAGATCACTTTTAAAATGGAAAAACAACATGCAAATCCTAACTTTTAAAGAAATTAATTATTTTAAAGTATTTCTTTTCCTCTACTAGCAGAAACAATTGATTTCATTATATCTGAAGGCAGAGACATGTCCTGAAAATGTTTTAGAGTAAACTTTGCTAGTTTTTTTGGTAAAACAAGAATTGTCCAGCTCCTCCCTTCGGTCATGTTTTCTTTATTTACTAACTCCTATTCTGGGAGTGTTTAAGCTCACTTGAGGTTAACAAAATCTGAAAAAATTCATTGTGTATCTGTCTAAATAATAGATGTTCTTTCAGAAAACATCAAGGAATGTTTTCAAATGTTTCCAAGTGAAAAATATTTCAGTATTTTTCATTGAAACAGAAAGTTAAACTTCATTCAACAAGTAAAATAGTATTTCTTTTTATGTCATGCTTTAATAGCATTTATTATGAAGGAAATTGATACAAGTTTTAAAGAAGTTACAATCGGAAAATCAGTAGGTTTCTGTTTGGAAACATCTGTTCAAGCAAAATCTCTAACAAAATCATGCTGTTTTGACTACCAGGTAGTATTGAGGAAAAAGTTCCGCACTCTAAAAAGTTTTAGGTTTATGTTAGGGGAAAAAAAAAATGGAGGGAATAGCTGTTGTAATCCTTTTTAATTTTTTTCTCTTTTTCTTTTTTCTCTTTTTCTTTTTTCTTTTTTATTTTATTTCTTTTTTATTTTATTTCTTTTTTTATGTTTTCTTTTTTCTTTTTTTCTTTTTT
>WAAB01021620.1:0-17008 GCA_013389865.1 Piaya cayana | reverse complement strand
CTCCCGATCTACCCTCCGTTTCTTCCTCTTTCCCCTCCCTGTCTTCCTCTTTCCCCTCCCTGTCTTCCTCTTTCCCCTCCCTGTCTTCCTCTTTCCCCTCCCTGTCTTCCTTTTTCTTTCCAGTAGCACTACTCTCATACTGTAGCTGGCTGTGAAATTGTGCTTCCACACTAAAGGTGTGAAAGATTTAATGATACATGAAAGCTGAGGTAGGATGATAAGGACAGAAATATTGATAACTACAATTCTTGTTCCTTTGAATTGTTGGGATTAATAGACTTGATTTTTTTGAACAATGAATGGCAGGCAAATAATAAGAGTGTGACACAATGTCCAAACTGTTTCTCTGTATTGGCTAGATAAGCTAGAAATGCTGGTAATGTCATCTATGGGTTTACTTAATTGACTTTTCATGAATAAAAAAGTAATTAGAAAAGACAGCAGAGAAATTTTTAAGACTAATGACTGTCAGGACTTCAAAGAGCTACCACACTTTTCAACTTTGAAAGACACTAACATCTTGTAATAAAAAGCAGAAAAAATCAGGGAATTTAATGCTTGTTCTGGTTTAATGATGTTTTGTGGTTCCTAAACTGTTTTAACAGTTATATCATGCTTACCACTTTGTCTTAGGTTGAGCTATGAATGTTAAGAGTGCTTTAACCTCCTGGAATGTCAGTTATTGGTACGTTCTATGTGGCTCGGGGACTTGCACAGGTTTTGTGTAAACAGCAAAGCTTTTCTCTTTTGGAAGCAAGCCTGTGAAGATCTCTGTGAGCAAAGCATGTGCCTTGTGCTTTAAAATACTTCAGTGAACATGTCTCATTTTGTATGATCTGTTTTTCTAACCTAGTTGGGCAATTATGTGTATAAAGGAAAACATTACAAATGGAGATGCTTTTAAATTTCAGCAGGTGAAGTATATTTAAGACAGGAAAAAAATAGGAGATTCCTAGTCTTTAAAATGGATAGACCTTGAGAAACCAGTGTGCTGATGTGTAATTTACCAGTGGTTAGAATGGACTCTCTGGTCTCTGAGGAGCCCTTTCCCTTGCAAGGTAATTGGAAAGGAGTTGTTTGTGCTCTTGTTTTTCCCATTTGAGGGGCAGGAGGAGAAGAATTGTGAGTTGAGAGTGGGGGGGGTGGGGGGTGTGCACCTCAGATCTGATTAGTTTAGGCTGTCAGAAACACATGTAAAAACTCCATGTAATTTTAATGCCACATCGAGTGGTTATACACTGTGGTGGTCTGACAACATCATACTGAATAAAGAAGCTGCTATAGACCATCTTTTCCCAGTATATCACGACATAAATATCACTAGACACTCCAGCAAGTTTTGCTGCTATTATTTTGTCTACCACTTTATTTAATGACTTGAGTTATGAGAGCTACCGACCAGGTAAAATACACATTAGACCCTCTAACACCTGGCTGCTGGAGGACCATCAGCTATAATGAAAAAGGATGCATGAATAAGGGAAAATTGAACATGGGTTGTTCTTGGGATGGGGGAAGAATGTCCCACTGTACCCTCTGCTCCAGTGCAACGTCTCTTTCTCCACAAATGCCAGATGTGTGCCAGCAGAGTGATGGCTTTTAGTGATATGAGTATCTACATCAACAGTCAGGAGCAAGGCTTGCTTTCCTTAAATGCAGCTGATTCAAAGACCCAGGGGCTCTTAAAATTGTGCTTTTCTGTGCAGCCAGAAGGGTTTGTGTCTTGACAGTGCAGAGCAGCTTGGCACCTACCTATAAAAAAGTCCAGGCTGGTCATTCCAGCTACAGAAATGGGGAGCAAAGGTGGTACTTACAGTTTTGATCACTAACTGAGTCTTCTTTTGTGCAATATCAATGGCTTGCATCCACAGCCTGCATGATGACTGCAGTAAATAATACCTCCTTATCTTTGGATATTTTCAGTTATGTACATTTTATCTATTCATAATTTATTTTGTGGCTATACTTGTGATAGTAAACTGAGATTGTAATGTGAATCAAGTATGTTGGGTTGTTCCTTCCCATATTCAAAATAATAACAGGAAGAATTTTTTTTTTTTTATCTCTTTTAAGACTGGTAATTTTGAAGTCATATAGACATTCTTTTACATACACACTAGAGTGTTATTTTTCTTTTGTCTTTTTTTTCAACTTCCAAATCTTGTCAGAAGTTGCCTCTTTTCTTTTTTTCTTTTCCACTTCTAAGTTAATATAGTCACATTGAAACTGTCAGATAAATAGTGTTGCACATCAGAGTACAACCTGGGCAGCATATAAGCTTTCCGCATCTTGCACAAGCTTTTTTGCCACTGTATTTCTGTCAGAGTAAGGGGAATTATTCACAATGAATCATTTATCTGACAAATTTTGCCTTTTTCCTGTTGGTTCAGAAATTTCCTAAGTAATTTTGAAGCTTTTGGAAGCTAATGCAAGTTACTCTTTAAGCTCTTCACTGAATAAGGAATGTGAATAGCACTTTGCCTGAGGATTGCACTTGATAGTCAAAATCTGATATCTATAGTTTAAATAGTGTGAGTCTAGTTGTTTAGCCTTAAAATGATCAAAAATGACATGCCCATTTGGGCACATTAAAATTTATAGTTTGAGTAGTAAATTTATATATGTCTGAAGCAGAACTTGAGAAACTGAGGCACATAATGATGTTCTTTTATCATTTCAATCGGATTATGTTTTTGCAGTGATTCAGTTTTATTCTTAATTGTGAACTGCAATGTTTTAAAGGATTTTCATTTGGGCTCTGCATATTAAGACTGGTTTGATTTATGTTGTTCAGAATAAGGCTATTCTGTCCATTTTCCACAAGTGCCATTGGTGACTTCATCACAAATCCTTGAGCCTGGCCAAGACACTGTGTGTTGAAAACACTGATGGGCTTTTCACTGTTGAGGAGGATCTTCCTCTGACTTCTCCTGTGCAGTATAGCTTATGCCCTCAGTCAGACAGCACAAGGTCACAGTTTCATTTGGACCTGTTGCCTGCTCCCTAGTCACATCAAATAATCTTAAATAGAGTGTTTTCTGTGAAGATGTGCAGTAGTATGACTGTAAGTCACTCTTCCAATTTGGCTGGACAACTGGGACAACACATGTGCCTCTAGCACTTATTCAAGGCAGAATATATTTGACAAGTGCTGAACTGAGTGCAACTGGTGTTACCTTTACATTAAATTTGATAATTACAAGCCTTCCTAAAGCTCTTATATCTTAGTCTTCAAAGTGCTCTTTGAATAAGTAATTAAATAAATTAACCATTAATCCACCCGATAGGAAGAGCAAATGTTCCTTTGAATCCTAGAATTGCTAGGTTGGAAGAGACCTTTGAGATCAAAGTGATAAGGCATTTCGTAGTCACACTTTCATTACAGAAGAGGAAGAAAAGACTAAATGGAGAAGTATGTAATTAGAAAGACTTTTGCTTTCTTGGCTGAAGACAAGCCCTAGTGTTTAAGATGCTTAAGGACCTATAAAGATGTTTCCTTAGCATTTCCATGCGAATTGGAGTCATCTGTCATGTTCCTGCAAGGCAGCCAAGTCTGAGATGCTTTGTGGGGGTATGGCTGTTGGATCCCTTCCACTAGGCAGAGCAGAGAATTGGAAACGACATATTAAACAGCTTTCCTAGACTTGCATTTGTTTCTCAGGTTCTTTCACCTTTGCTTGATTTGTGCTTCACAATTCCAAGATTCTGTGGAAGTCTGGGAAAACCTGTAGACCAACTTGTTGCAGTCTGAACATCTTGTATCGTGTTTGTATCCAATAAATGAGTGCAAAATTGAGAATATCTGCAAATGGAAAAATGCAAATGTACAGTTTCATGTGGCACTAGGCAGAGCCACACACAGTGAATCCATACATATTATAAAAGCTTTGCTTTCAATTTCATCTGTTTGTCATCTGGTGCCTCACACATTATGCCTGTCTTCCACATCCCCCCTTTCAGTTTGGCTGCTAAGCTTTGAATCTTTCACCAGCTGAAGTTCCATATTTGAAAAGCTTGGTAACTTTACAATAAAAGCAAAGTGCTCTTGTTGGCATTTGTTATTTAAAAGTCACAACTAAGGCAGAACATTTAGGGTTACTGAGTACAGTGTAAATTTTTCCCCTCTTTATTACTAGATCTATATCTAAATTTCTTACCTATATTCGGTAGTGTTTCTTTTATTTGTGAGGATTCGTGTGCTTGCAAGTGCACATGCTTTCATCTACTCTTTTTTTTTTTTCTTTCCCCTATGGTGTTATATCACTGGAAGTGATCCTGGGCTAACAAAGTTATGTAAGTAATATAGAGTGAGGAAGGAGATGAAAATAACATACCATGGCTGAAGTAATGGTTACCCCAATTGGTAACCCTATTGATATCAATGATGTTATTACATACGGAAGGAATCCAATCTGAAATGGGAAAGAATTTCCCTTATATACTTACTAAGGACTATTAAAAACAGTGATGAAAGGGATGGGCATTTCCAATACCTTGACTGTGTCAAGCTAAATCCTTAAGTTCTCTAGAAATGCAGAACCCAAATATGTAAGAATCCTTTTTGTTAGCTACATCTTTAATGTAAAGGTAGGAGCAGGGTGGGCATAAACCCAAAAAATGGCTTTAAGAATATAAGTTTACACTTTTAATGAGAAAGGAGTTGTCAATCTGTGCACACATGGAGAAAAGGAGTGAGAGAGGGCAAAAGATGCTGAGGCAGGACAACTTGGTGATGGCAGTAGAGGGGTTGAGACCTGCAAGGATTTTTTTCTCTGCTTCCCGTTCTCATTTCTGACACAGGAGACATTCAGGTTGAAGCCAGAGAGGCTGTACAGACTTGGGAACAGTGGTCCAGCCAGCATGGCCACCAGGGAGAGGCAGCAGCAGGGCTCAGGGATGGCTGAAATTTTTAACAACCAGCCTAGGAAGTATCTTAGAACAGTTACTTCTACTGAACCCAACAAGCTGACAAAGACCCAAATTAAGTATTTTATTTTAAAATCTATGAATGCGAATGCAACTGAGTCTGAAATGATAGGGAAATTAATACATGATGAAACCAGTACTGTGTAGTGACCCATGACAAAGAAAATGCTGTAATCTGAGGCAACAAAACACAGAACATTTAAGGAAGTCAATGAATAGTTAAATAAACAGATTTTCAATTTTCTCCCTGCCTCAGAGATTTGACTCCTGAGGATTTTTGTAATGCCCAGATTGATGTGAGGCTCTTTAAAAGGCTGATGACTCCCCTTAAAAGATGGATTGGTTAAATGACTAATGTTGGGTGATATGAACCTCCCCATACTGCACAGAGAAATGAATTGCTGTGTCATGCAAAGTACTGCCTGATCAAGCTAAGCAATAAAGCATGGGACAGATGACAGGTTTGATGTGAAGCATTGGTCCAGGTGAGTGACTGAGTCAGCTTGCTTGCATATGTCTGCAGACACGCACTCCTATAGACTCTTCTGAATGCAAAACCCCTCCAAAGTTATACTTCACTTGCTCTGATTTCCTTTTCCCTGACATTTCACTATTTTTTTTTTACTTTTGCTATTATTCTGACCTGCCATCCACAGATTTTCCGAACCATGAACAGTAGCTGTGACTTTACTGTGAGAACTCTGAAATTCATTAACAGAAAGACTTGGTTTTAAGCAAATGTCACATCACTTTAGCGTAATTCTCAGGCACTAGCTAGTTCTTAGCTTGGCCTGTTCATCTGGGCAGAGCTCAAAATACTTCCATACCACATCATAGAGATGTTCTGATGATGCTGATTACTTTTGTCTGCATCTGTTTTGACTGATAACTAAGGCAATTATTAGCATTCTGCACACAGCAGGAGGACAGTAGTGAGGAGGAAGAGAATTTATAAGCAGCATGCCAGGGAAAATGACCTACAGAGTCTGAAAGTATTGAGAAATGCTGCTATAATTAGATGCTGCACATGTATAAAACACCTAAGTATTGTATTATGCTCTGCTTGGGGTGCAACACTGGGATCTCACAGTAATCAAGAAGATACAGAAGGTATATTAGCAGTCTTCCACAGCGTTAGTTGTATCTGGTGAAAGGAAGAGTAAAAGAGCATTGTCACTCCCATAGATAGCTGCTGAATCCTTTGTAATGGCTCTTCCTGGGCTAACAATCCATCACTTTTTTAAAACAACTGCAGAAATATCCCAGAATATTAGTTTGCAGTGCTCTGTAACATTTCTCTCAGAGCTCATCAGAAGCATATATCTTAAATTACTAGAAGAGTAGGAGGGGGTTGAAGGAGATTTTAGACTTCCCCAGCATACCAGCAGGTACGTTGGTCCAACATTGCTTGACGTTCTCTTTCCCTCTCCATCTCCCACAGTCTTCCTCCTCCCAATTTACATTAAAGACTACATCCATTTCTTATGCTAACACTCTGTCAAATATCTATTCAATCATACCATCATGGGAATATTAAAGCCGTGGCAGAAAACTAAAAAGCAAAGAAACCCTTATTATGGTTGATGTATGATGACTTTAAGAGTCTGATTTTCAGAGCAAAAAGAAGTCTTTCAATAATCCATATGCTCATTTTGGGCCAGGAGCACTACTGAAATTGTCCCCAAGTTCCTACTGCACAGGAACAATTGTGAAAAATTCAAAAGATGCTGAGTACATAAATAGGTAGATGGAAAGTGTGGGAGTTGATGCTGAACTACAAGCAGTAGATCAAGCAGTGTGTGTGTTTTCTTGTCTAGGCAGGCATGTACAGTAAGCAGACAAGAACTGAAAGCAGCAGGGTGAGCTTTTCTAGGGCTTTGAGCAATTACAGAATTATAGAGATTATTCCCTAAAAGAAAGCTTAGGTTTATGTTAAGGTTTTCTTCCCTGACTAGACTGAAGTCTGCTGCTTTTTAGTAATATTATAGTCCTGGTTGTGTCATTAAAGGCACAAGGCCATCTGAGAAATGAATGCAGGTAGTTCTGTTTTCTGACTGGTGTGGTCACGGAGACAAGGCTTGTGTTCCTCAGTCAGGGAACAGAAACCCTGATCTTTTGAGCATGGCAAACAGTGGAGAAGGGGAAGTCTAATTACCAGTGAAAATGAGAAATGATGTGCCTCATGGGGACTGCCTGAGATGTGGCCAACAAGCTTCCTTGTGGCACAACTCAGCAGCTCCAGAATGAGCCAAGCGACTCAAGTGTGTGTAATTCACACATCTCCCAGGCTTCGTATCCAGCCTCTGCTTGCTTCTGGGCTTCACACTTGCCTTCCCAAGGCAAAACTGAGTTTGAGGGTTACACAAGAACCTAGCCTGGAGCACAGACTCTGTCTCTTGCAAGTACTGACTTGCTACTGGTTTGCCACAAGATGTAAATCTCTGAGGCTGGAGTTTATGTTCCTTGCTAAGTCAAACCCTAGCAGCAGTGAGAAATGCAGATCTCATTTGTGACCTCATTTGAACTTGTGAAGCTCACTGACAAGGATACTGCTAAAATCAGTATCTGGTTTCTTGCTGTGCAGTAGGAGTTAAATTTGCTAACAGCCTGGTCCATGCTGGGACTGATTTGTCCAGTTACATTTGAAAATTTTTTGGTTTAATGCAGTGGATGCTTAACAAAGACAGCAGGTCCTTTCCCTTAGCCTATATAGCAATTGGATGGTAAGGTCTTGTTGTTTGGGGTTTTTTTCCCTACAGCATTATGTTTGCTCTTTTATTCACATATACCTTGCACAAATCTTACCAATTATGGTGATGAAAAGACATAATATCATTTCCCTAAGTAAATCCAGAACTTGTGATGGGTGGTTACAGACCAGAGGTCATTTAAAGAGCATCCCAAGCACTGAGCAGCTTATGCTAAATGAAATAAAGGTGCCTTAGCATAAGGTCTCACAGCTTTGCATGTACACCACGAATACACAGGCTCAAGGTTTCTCTTTGTAAACTTTAGGGAGTTATCCTGCCTTGATACTCCTCTTGTTTCTCATGGTTAACTTTCCTTGGTAGTCCTTGAGTTGGTACTTTGTAATCTAATGATTCATAAGTCAGAATTCTCACATAGCTGTTTCTCATGGGAAAGTACAACAGTGTATGTAACTAATGATTGCTTGTTGCTAAAGGAGAATTGTCGAATCAGCTTGCTAAACAATAGCCTGTATTAATCGAGTTAGGTATAAAAATCTGGTTTGAACTCTAAATAAATGGCTCACTTGGATCAAATTGATTCGTCATGTGATGATCCATTTCCTCCATCAAACTTGTATTTAGGGGCACGAGAGAGGCATATCTAAATGAGGGTGATACCTAGGGTCTTGATGACCTCTGCTGTTAGCAACTGGATTACGCTTGGTGGGCTGTAAGCTCACAAAAGGGCAATGAGGACCCCATCAGAAAGAAGCTTACTTGGGGAGAAGGATTCAGAGTGTTTGCCACTGGTCTGAATTTTAGGGGGTTTGGGCAACAATTTAGAGGAGTCATTGATGTGCTGTTCCACTAGGGAAATCCATAAAATCTGTTATCAATTTCCCATGACATTCATAACCCTTGTAGTTTCTAGTGTCAATTATTCATTACCAGGCAAAAAGAATTTGATTTTCATACTTCTTAAGTGAGACAAACTTGGAGAAATGAATAAGACAAAAAGGTCATCTCCTGTGCATGGATTTGTTAGAATCCATTTCACTCACACAAAAAAAATAATGGCTGGTCTTCTTATTTAGTTGCAGCTTTACTTTGCTTGAAAGTAATGTGGGAGTTTTATTATTTTTTTTAAAGCAAATATAAGAAACAATTAGAGATGAGGCAAGAAAACTGCATGGTTCCCTTCAGAGGGAGCCTTAATCTTATGATGCAGGATTAGTGATTTCTGTTGGGCTTCCAGCTCCATATTTAAGTATTGATATGTGGGGTTTATCAGTATTAATAACATTGCTTAATAGCTGCTACTGGGGCTTTTCCAAAATTAGTTTCTTATTGCCAGAGTAGGATTCTTTATGCTTTTACTGTGTGATGGTTAATGATAAAACTACATCACTGCATGAAAAATAGTATTTGGAATGGCTGCCCAGCTCTGCTTAAATGTGACTATCTCAAGGGAAAATCATCATGTGTCAGGTCTCTTGAAGATTCTGGTACTTTTTGGTGAAGTATGAAGCATCCAAGTATTAATTTAAAATAAATCTGAGTTACATTTTCCTGAAACAAGAACCTAGAAGAAAGTAAGTTCTTAGCTACTTGCTGTGGTTTTTTAATCTTTTCCATCCTTAAGTCACATAAGCCATGGGATTCTACTGCCACAGAAATGTGTAGGGCAGTTACCTAAAGAGGAAATATCTATTAGGAGGCATTGGCTAACTAGAGATTAACAATTTAAATGTATATCTTAGCAGTGTAAATTGTATGCATTTGAAGGACTTGTACTTCTTTCCGGATATTATCAAGAAAATACAGTCACAGGAAAGAATTTCTGTTATAAGCTCCATATCCGTCCTTTAAAAACCACCTTTAAACTGATTTTTTAAAGTCCCTCCTCAGCTTGTATAGTTCCATATAAAATGGGAAAGATAGCCCTCAATGGAGGTAAATGGAACAATACCTAGAGATTCTCATCTGCAATCAGAGCTGTGCACACATGGAGAAAAGGAGTGGGAGACAGGCTCTTCTCATCTGTCCTACTGTCAAAGAAGAAAGTGAGAAATGGAGTGAAGCACCTTGGCCATGATCATGTGGTAGTCAGCGAGGAAGGTTTGACTGGGTGGGAAAAAAAAAACCAAATGCAAATTCAAACCAATTTCCCATCGCAGTCCAAACTTCTCTTGACTGGACAGTACTTTGTTTGGAGGTGGGGAATCTGGCTCTGAACCTAACACATTCTTACTATAGCATGTACAAAGCCACAGTGGAAACTTCTGGTACTATGTAGATGCTGGCCAATGCATTTTAAAAATGTCCTACTTGAGTCTAAAGACTGTACCTGCAGATACCAGTAGATAGTCCAAGCTATTATGTTTGCCTACTTTTTAATACAGACAGACAGGATTTTGATTTATTCCTTTGTAGTACATTAGGGCAAAGAAACAGCACAGGAAAATAAGTGTTTGTATTAGATACCATGTAATTGAAAGGGAAACATTTAATGGCAATAAACTTATATTGATTTAGTATAGTGAATACCATGTTATAATTGGAAAAGAGTTAATTGTATCTATAGGGAGCAAACAGATGGAGACTTTTTATGGATCAAGCTAGCCAGAGAATAGATTTGCTTACAGAATAATACAGATCTATTGCATACAAATCTACTTACAAAATTTAGAACAGTGGACACTATATTTAATTACCAATGATCTGTTTTCATCTGGTATCTGTTCTGACCTCTCCCCATGCTCCCAGGCTGCTCTAAACTCTCACTTTGCATTGAAATCGTGGTCCATTTTCAATATTGTGACAGATTGTCCAGACACCCTTTGCATGAGAAAATAACCTTGCTTAAAATGTACAGGAAGGAATAAATGTGGCTTAAAGAAATCTTAACACAATATCAGGTTTCTGTGTGTGAGCAATTGAGTGGAAACACTTCTCCAGGTGAACCAAGGGATGTTAAGGCCATGTATCTCCACTTGACATTGTAAGCGAAGTACCTATATTGAGAAGACACTTTAAAATCTGCACAAAGTTACCACAAAATACCCTTGAATTGCAACATGATGAAGTTTTAGATGGAAACATCTCCCCTCTGTAATCTTTTTGAATGAAAAGGAAAACAGGATAATGATAAATCCTGAAATGTCAGGAAAATATTTGTAAGGAAAAGCCCTCCTTCAGGTGGGATATCATATTTTGTGAAGCTTGTTTTATGACAGCCTCAGGTTTCCGTGCTGCTAGGTAAGATTTGTGTAGATGAAGATGTACAGATGAAACTCCTATGGGAGCTTGAGCTCATTTTAACTTCTAATTTTTCCGCTATCAAGCCCTGTATGTCAAACAGGGTTTAAATAAGAATTCAGAACACCAGATAACAGATGGCAAACACTAGTAGATTAAAAATAAAAAGCCCAATTGCAATTCAGTTCATATTTCCTTGGAGAATATTTCTTTTTCATGTTCAGTAAGACATTGCCTGACCCATTCCTTTTACATATCTCTGCAGTGCAATCAAAGCAAAGCTTCTCTTGGCATCTCTAGTTTTTTCTGGCTATACTGGGATACTTTTTCATATCAGATCAGTGTGTCTCATTCAAAAAATAATCTTTGCTATCTCCACCCTGGAAGAAGACCAATAATTTTCTGGGACAATGGTGAGTGAGGAGTGTTTTCTGTGTATTCTATTATGCCTTTTCTGTACCTTGTATAAAATGAATGGTATCCAAGATAGTGAACAGTGGGATTTAAGTGACAGTGCTCTCCAGAGAAATGCAGTGACATGAGGAGCAGTTGAATTTGGTACCTCAGGCTGTCACTTGCCACTACTAGGAAACTGTTTTCAGTCTTCCAAATAAGCAAATTACTTTGATCTGAAAAGTGCCAGATAGTATTAGGCTTTTCTTAGGTATTAATCTAGATAAAAGAAAGGCTGCCCCTCTAGACAAGGAGGTTTTGTATCTATAAACTACTGCTCCTTATTCTACATGGAGCACTGCAAAATTAATATATTGCTGGTAGATTTATATTTCCATTTGACTACACAACCATTACATTACAGTGACTTCTCCAAACTGGTTATTAATGATTTACACTCTTCAATTTGTGTATCTGTGAAGTGGAGCTGGATATTCTGAAAAACCAAAGAGCATACTTGGGCATGCCCAGGATCTTCCTCTCAGTTTATCAGCATGTCCTTGGTTCAGCCTGATTTAATGTCAGTCAGTATATAAAGCATGTACCAGCCTAAAGGAGGTGTCCATTAACAACCATGTGAGCAACAGTGGTGGAGGAGCGCTTCCTGGAGAGGAGCAAGATGAGCTTTGTGTCTCAAGGGCTTGGAAATCATTAATGCTTTCTGGAACATCCCGTGGTGATAAGCAAGATCCATGATGTGCTGAGAAGAGAGCTGGAGGCAGTCACAGAGGGACAAAGGCATATCTCATGTTGGCAGACCCCTAGGTGTGACTTCTGTGTGCTGGTGCTGTAATGGTCACAGTATGCAGCAATGCAGAAGAAATGGTACAAGTGTTTAACTCTGTTAGTCCATTCTCCTTGGGAAATGCTACCCATATCACATTTCTGCTGATGTGGCCTGTGGTCTTCTGATTATTTCCCTGTCTTGTTGAACAGGGAGACTAGCCTGGCTTCTTGAGGTTTATGAGACCCTATTGCTGTGACAGGAGCCATTATCTCAATGCTGGTAAGAACTCCCTGCTTTCAGATTACTACTTAGAGCAATGGACCAGCTTTCTGTTTTTTCTTCTCTAAAACTGTAAGTAGAGCCAGTAAAAACTACAATAGAAATGTTGTTGATCTCTAGAACAGGAGAGACCTTATTTTTAGATTTCTGTTTTTTCTGGTTGGTCAGCTAGAGCTAGGTGGTAGCTCTCCTACCACCTCTTTGTTCATTGTAGTGAACTGGTTTTGGTTAAATATTTAATTGGGGATGACACAAGGTATGCATGGAAAGGTACCTCACTAGCCCAAGCTTTGTAGCTCTCCTGCATGCTTGCATCCATTTTCCTGTATGAGTCTGACAGACCATCGTCTGGGGTGGTGTATGTCTTTCTACCTCTCCTTTTTGCTCAGCCACTCTCTTAGGGCCCTGGGGACTAACGATCCCATTAGCAGAGGCCTCTGGAAGGTGGGCAGAGAGCTGAGCAAGGCCAAGGGTGCCCAAATCAGGCTTTTAGTTATTTTCTATGTGTGAAAAATCATTCTGTCTGGATCAGTAATTGACTAGTTGAGACCTTGCATCTCAATGACTTGCTGTTTGGTGTCCCATTGAAGTGGGCATAATCAGATTTTTTTGCTGAGGAGCAAAAGTAGATCCTTCAGTTAGAGATAAGGACCCAAAGTGTTTCACACACCAGAAAAAAAGATAAAACTGTAAGCTTCTTGAAATGCCTGGCATCCCTCCTGGTAAGATCACTGGTGCGAACCACTTGTATTCATTGTGCTCTGGAAAACCAAGAAATGGAACTGCTGAGAAATAATGGACCAAATATCAATTAAAATATTTGCCTTTTTTTCCTCAGCATGGTTAATAACTTTGGTGCTGAAATTACCAGAAATTTGTGGGAGGCACATGCCTCCTGTACTCGCTTCAGATATGCTGTTGATCAGAGAGAAACCTCCTCCCTGTCAGAGTCACTTTCCTCCTTCTGTCTTCCCATGAACCCTCTAGGCTTGCTTTCCCTGCCATCAGCACTAAACTCTTCCTGCCTTGTTCACTAAATGGAGATCTTATTTCCTTTTGGCTTTAAGTACTGTGCAAAATACCATTTTTAAATTTTCTTACTGGATTCTAACTGCAGTGGGTCATTTTCCCCTCTTGGCTCAAATAAGCTCTGTTTTCTGCTTCTGAGTGTTTGTACTTTGAGGGAATCCACTGCTAACAAAAATAAGCATACCTCCCAATACTAAGCCTCACCTGAGTATTGCCTAACAAGGCAGTGTTTGTATGGAGAAGGATAAATAAATACAGCTGTATTCGTTTTCCTTACTTCACATGCCACAAGAAATCAGACATGGAGATGAGCAGCAATCACAAGCTACTGATATTACTCTTACTTCTACAGTTATGTAAACAAACAGCCCCTGCAGATAGTTGTGCTATTAGTTTGTAAGCTTCAGTCACCCGTGGGCCTGGGATGGTGCCTTTGTTTCTTACTGGACCTGCAGTCCCCTGTTCCTTTCCCACAGATAGGTTAGACAGGAACTATCTCTGTGCTTACACAGCTTGTGCTGAATCCTCAGTGCAGGAGAATCCAGATCATCACTGGAACAAAATACAAGCTGATAATAATCCCTGCTATTAGTCCATTTAAAATGGGTCAAAAACCCACCTAATTGCCATAATTGCCTTCTGGCATTGCCTGTGCAACAAACCTTTTGGCTGCATGAGTAGGCTTGTGCTCAACAGTAGGCATTCCTATCCCAATGAACAGAGCCCAAAGATTAACGCTTCTGTTTCATATAGCTGCCATCTGCTGCAGCTAGTATCCAGTTACCCAAGGATCCCAATCACCGATCTTACATACAGCACCAGAGCTGTCTCTGTGCTTTTGCACACTGCCTTGCTGTAATCGCTTCCTTTCACTCAGCTGGCCTGAATAAACTAAAATACTCACAGAAACAGTCTAATAGTGAATGTCTAATGGACATTCACTAGTCCATTTAGCCCTTGCCTTGAGCAGGATAAAGTACAAAAAAATAGTTTTCATAGGTTATCTTCATCTACAGAAAGCCTAAATAATATTCTTAATAAAGATCTTAATAATGGCACTAACTAGAGTGTTTCAGGCTTGATGCTGTAATCTGCAGCCATTGTGTGTCTGGTACTACAAAATAAGTAAGGCTATCATTTCCTCAGGTTCCTTGGGTCCTTGCATTTGTGATGAGAAGATAGGACAGCATTGTGTGAACTGAGTCCAAAAGAGCTCAGTGTACATTTAAAGCTTTCTCATGTGTGTGTTTTTTCTTGCACCTCTTCTTTGATGTTGTTATCTATCCTGCTATGGGAATTCTGGGCTGCTCCCATCTCCAACAAAGCTGAAATGCAGCTTTTAGCAGACTGCCATAAATTACATAGTGTCATTTTAATTACTGCTTGGAGACATTTAAACTCTGAGCCCTTGTGGGTATGAAGAGGGCTTCCCATCAGTCCTACACCCTAGCATCAGAAGCTCTCTGGCTGCTTTTTGAAGCTAGCACCAGGAACTTGTGGACTTGTAGAAGCGACATACAGAGACCTTACAGCTCAGACCATGTCTGGGAGGAGGTGACTGGACTGGGACATTTGAAATGGGTTTGTGATCTGGACCATCCAACGCTCCAGACTGAGCTATTGAGTGGCAGTTAGGTATGTGGTATGCTAATCTCCGAGAGCCAGATGGAGAGGATTTAATGTCAGAAGGCATTTCCAAGGATCGAAGTTGTTTACAGAAATAATTATTTTTACCTTTAAATGAAAAGAAATATGATAATTGTTAAAATGATCCTTAATTCATGAGCTTCACATCCCTGGGGTATGATTAGCAGCAGATAACTGGGTCTCCCTGCTGTGCCCTGTTGCTTAGTTACACCACACAAGTACACTGTGCTTTCATTTTCTGTCTTACATGAGCAGGAGCAGCGTGATACAAAAGTTAAAAAAAGTGAAAGACTCTGAGAGTACTCTCAGCTGTATTCCAAATTGATTGGACTTCAGTGATGCTACATGTACTGTGCTTGCTGTGAATGAAAAGATGCTTCTTCTGACCATGGGTGTAAATTGGCAGATACTCCACAAGCTGCTGGAACAAAGAGTTGCAAAGGAAATTAGAATCATGATCAAAAGATTGATCCTTCAGGGGGTGTAATTTATTTTCATAACAAGAGTAAGAGAGATTAGCACCACAGTGGTATGATAAACTTAAAAGCCCCTGGCAGAGCTTTCAAGCAAACATTCATTTCTTAAAAATTAGTGGATTGCATATTTATCTTGTAAAACAGAACCGACTTGAAGAGCTGAACACATGGGGAGTGCACCATGTCTTTCCTTTTACCCACTCCATTAATGAAGGCTTGGTTGTATCATTGAAAAGCAGAGCTGGCCTATGCTGGGTCTCACATGAGAGAGCTACTGTGTCTGGTGTAGCTCAGAAATCTGGGGGAGGTTCTGCGCAGAAAAATGTGAGGACTTGTGATGGAGAGGCAGGCATGAGTGGGCAGCTTCCTGAGTATGTGTGAGTTGGAAGGTGAGGTTTCTGTTCACTTGGGAGATGTTCTGCTGAATGTATGAAGCAGTGCCTGTCTCACACAGCTCTTTTGCACTGTCAAAATACTTCATGTTTCTTATTTATTTGCCCTGCTGATGGATTCTTACAGACACACACATAAAGGTCTCATAGGAATGAAGAGAAGACACAGTTCTGCTTGAAAAAAAATCTGGCAACTCATATAGTTTTGTAGAAATTCTGGAAAACCTGACTTTAAATCCATGGCTGTGTGAGGAGAGCAGTTTCCTTAGAAGACCACTAATACTTTTTAGCTTGAAGTGGATACAAAGCTGATAACAACCAGCTTCCCTTAATCCTTCTACTTAATGGCTAGGTCTTTAACTAAGCAAAACTTAAAGGATGATAGTGAGGTAATAAATATGTTAATTCCATCAGACTGAGGTGTGTCAAAGAGCTCTAGATTCTTCCTTTGTATTATTTTGGCTAGTTGCTAACTTTCCCCTTTTTTTTTGGTTTTTTTTTTGAAAGAGAACAAAAGCAAAAGATGCCTAACATAATATTTACAGCAGTGCTTTTTCATGGTACCTGCGCCTATGGCAGGCAGGTTGGAACTAGGTGATCTTTAAGGTCCCTTCCAAGCCACATCACTCTATGATTCTATGATAGTGATTTAACAATTGTGCATGAAAAAATTCCTTTCCCACTTCTGGTAGAGGACATTCATGAATTGGTAATGTACTTGCTGGTCTTTGGATGGCAAAGAAAAGATGTAGTTTTGGGGCAGAGGAGCTCTCCTTAATATTTTAATTGCTCGTTAGTTCTTAAGGGCTATGTCAGTTGGCAATTTTTTTTCTTTAGAGTTGATTTCTAGTACTGCAGCTTATATGAACCAGATGAGAATCTCTTCTCCTGCAAAGTCTAGGGTGAGAAAATTCAGGGAATGTTGAGGTGGACAATTTTTACCACTTTTCCTTCACCTGACCTTTAATAGATGGTAGCTCCAAAGCAGCAGATTTGAAAATTTCACTTTTCTTTTCCAGTATTTTTATCCAAAGATACACTCTCACCCTAGATATGCTCTGCTTGTTCTCATCAATGTTTTACACTGCAATCCCAGCTTTTAATATCTTTAAGAAGGTAGATTTTGTGATA
>WAAB01021619.1:18398-36197 GCA_013389865.1 Piaya cayana | reverse complement strand
CCAATTTCAACCGATCACAATTTCATGAAATGTACTGAATACTCATGGGGAAATATCACACCAGACATATCTGTGTTGGAAGGATAACTGTTGGTTTTGCAAGGAAATGGTGAAAGTCAGTATAAATAAATACCACATTTTTACTATGTAATAATTTCCAATCAGCGTATGGACTGCATTTTTCCATGCATGTATGCCATTGGTTACGTAGTTCTCTAATGGATATTGTGATGTTTGAGCTAAATGGCTACTGCTGTTTTATGTACCACAGAAATCACGTCAAATTTTTGTTTGTTGTTCTTGGATGAAACTGCCATCAAAAGCTTTTACAAGGCAGTGTTGTATGATGTCCATTTCCCTCAATATGAAGAGTTCATCAAGCAGTGGGACAGACTATGCTCTTGTTTCTGGTTTCAGATTGAAATAATCTTTGTTGACATTTGTTGCTTCTTCAGTAGCATGTTGTACATCTATGCAGAAAACTGCATTAGCTTACATATAAAATGTTACCAGATACATTTCACAAAAGTGGTTTCACAGGAAGCATGGTCAAAGGATAAGTATTCAATTTATTTCTTGGGATTGCAGCAGTCCCATGTCTTCCATAAGTTATTGAGCTTTATATATATTGACTCCAGTCCTGATATTTCTCATAGCTGTGATACTGTTCCTTTTCAGTTCTTTGTCTCAAAGTACTGAACAGAAAACCTAGTTACTTGGCAGATTGTTTGAATTTTACAGCTGTTCTTAGATCAGCTTTGTTCTTACAGAGTCCTAGATTTTCAAAGTGGCCAAATGTATAGGCTTTAGAGTCCAAGCACATCTGCTTTCAATTTAGGTCCCTAAACCATGCACACTTGAACTTTTGGATTATTCCTGTACAAGTGGTTTTAGGTCTCCCTATCACAAGTATCTGGAAGTCTCCTTGGCAGGGAATAAAAGAATTAAATATTTAAATGTCTCTCAAGCAAATGTTCAGAAGAATAGCATCTGTTAAACCTTGCCCAGCAATGATGAAGCCATCCACAGAACAGGGAGTAATGACTCTTTTGCCTTTATTTCTTTCAAGAATAANCTTGAACACCTCCAGGGATGGGGTAGCCACAACTTCCCTTGGCAGGGAAGGGAACTTAGCTCTAGATGTCTTCAGTCTGAAAGAAGTTAATGTGCAAATAGAATACTTGTATGACATTCAAAATCTGCTGGAAACCTTGTTAGAAATAAAAAAATGGAGCCCCCTTCTAAGCACAGTAGGGCTGTAAGATTCCTGGCTGCTAAATGATGGAAAAGAAGAAGAAATGAGAAACTCTTTGGAGGATAAACCTGTTTAAGAAGGATTAAAATATATAAACTGATTCATTGAATTGGGCATATCTGCCAGCTCTGCATGTATTCATTTTATGTCTGTTAACTACTCCTAGCTGTAAGAGATGCACGTGCTGTGCTTAGGCAGTGACAATGGTAGCTCTGCATCTTTTGTATGCCATATCGTCTGCTCCCAGGGACTACATCTACATTGAACTTATAAATCTGTAGTCAGTATGCATGCTGTACCTGGCTGGTCCTGGGAATAATCTGTGTTTTAGGGTAAACCCCAAAACCTCACTCCAGTCTGTTCTTATTGCCCTTTCGTTTAGCCTACAAGTTTATGCTTGTGAATCCCACGTTATCAGTGACAGGTGATACCAGCTTCTAATCTGGGGCTCTGCTGATGCTGTTAAATTGTGTTGTTTGATGGTGGTTAAGAGGCTGGCCTCACAAGTTCAGTCCATCTATACTGCAGATTAATGTGCATTTGCTGAATATTCAGCTGGTTTGTCCCAGATCAAAATCCTGAGATGTTCCTGCAGATAAACAGCTGAGACTGTGAATTTGCCCTTGCTTATAGGTATCTAGCCTTAAAATGCATGAAATGCGCCTGAAATCCTTTCTACATCATGCACTAAAAATCAGCTATGAAGGCTGAAGGTAGAAGGGCACCTAAAACTCTGGAGTACCTATACAAAATCATAAATCAAGCAAACATCACTGTCAACAGGTACATGATTATGATCTAGGATTTCAGATCTTACCCAGCAAGTATTGATCTATTGTGCTGAAGGAGTCTGCAGATTGTCAGTGTCTATTGATCACTGACAGAATGGCTGTTGCTGGAGTTCTGGATTGAGATGGGTTTCTGAACCAACACAGATGTCTCTGAACGAACCTTGTGACTCAGAGTGTAATAGAGACCACGCTAACATCATAATTCCATGAACAAAACCCAAAGTAATTTGTTTTTTTTTCCCCAGAAACTGAAAATCCAAGTAAAATTGGGTAGACCAGATTTACTGTCCATCATGAAAGCAGATATGAGAAACAGTTGAGATGAGTTCTGCCTGAGTTTTCATATACTCAGGGAAAGGAACTGGACCTAGGCAGGATTTTAGATATTGTGCCCTTGAAGCATAAAGCCCTCCTCATTCTTGAAGGAGAGAAGCACAGTAACCAAAGGGGAGAAGGATGTGAAGGTGATTTTCATATGCATACTGGCCAGCAGTGAGGTCTGACTTCCAAGATATCCATGGAGGACAAATTACATCCATATTCTGATCATGGCACTCGTTACTGCCTATGCATCTTGCTGCTGCCCCTACTCAGCTCCCTCCTACCCATCTCATTACAACAGTCTAGAGGCAATTTGCACAATCAGGCTAATAAGAGACATTTCAGCCTGATCCTGCTCTCTAATGTTATGCTGGTGCTCCAGCACCAGCTCAGAGTTGCAGTTTCCCTGTACCATGTGTCTTCTATAACTGTGATAAAAGTCAATACAAAGTTTATTTAAACTCTTCTCTTCTCTGCTAGTAATGTTTTACAGTCATTTTTCTAGATGGCAGTGTAAGATACCAGGCAATGATGAACAAAACTTTTAAATCCAAACAGTGTTCTGATTTGTGTCACAGAAGTTGAGAGCACAATCAAATCCTAGATCATTATTTTTCAAACCAGTACAGAGACAGGAACCCTAGGCTGTGAGGGCCTGATTCAGGAAAGCATTAAGCACCTGCTTAACTTTGTGCACTGACTTCAATGTATTTAAAGCTAATCAAGTGCTTAAGCTTTTTCCTCTATAGGGATTCTTTTCTGCATAAGGGCCTAAGAGAAAATAGATAACTATAAAGAGCAACTGTAATGAGCCTGCGTATGGGCCAAAGAGAAGAGGATTATTAATGCTTTCAGGTTTGGTGAGGACTAGGGTTTAAATATCAGCCTCCAACAGCGAGACATGAAAGACTCTCATAAATGTGTTAAATCGCATCAGGTCCATTTAATATCATTATGTTTAATAAAAGTATCTTTGCACTATAATAATCAGTGAGGACAGCAGGTGGACCAATCAGGCTGTTCTGGAGGCAGAGTATATTCCTTCTTCTTGGGTCATACTCCTTTCTGCTGCACTCTGTAGTGTAGGTCTTCAATAAAAAAGCTTCTAAGAGCCATAATCTCTGGAAAAATCTTTAAATTGCCTCGAGGGTGGTAAAAATACATCTCCATGACACAACTGAGCTAGGAAATTAAGAATGAGGTTCTCTGAACCAGAATAGTAGAAATGAGTGTGGCAAAAGTTCTTGTGCAACCTCTGGTTTGTTGGCAATTCTTCCAATACTTGGAAAGAAAGACCATGAAAGTGTAAATCAGAATAAAACTTATTATAAAACTTAAACTGTGGCATTTATCAGAAAGGTCTTTCAACAGTCTTTATTGTTGCTCCCTCTCTCATTCTAACCCTCTTGCTGTGAACAGAGAAAAACACATTTTATTTTTGGTTGTTTATGACTCCAGAGGGCAAATTCAAGCTGCTGATTTAATTGGAGCATTTAATTTTAAACATAATTTATGATAAGTAAGTGATATGAAGATCATTTGTGAAAACAAGAAGACTGGGGAACCTCGACCCCAAACCTCAAGAAGTTTTATTATAATCATTTTATGATGCCTAAACATCTTATCAGTGAGTCTTTTATACAGTGTGGCTGGATTTTGTGTGTAGTTTGGAGGTAGTCAACAGCAGCTTTTGTTTGAAAGTTTACATGGAAAACTTTTATTTTAAATAGGTCAAAGACGAAAGCACTCTGTGAAGGAAATGCGAAGGCAGAATTTGAAATGGCCAGTTTGGATTTTACAAATTCAAAGCCTAGAAGTTAAGCATTTGCAAAAAAAAAAAAAAGTATTTTCTTGCCTTGCAAAAAATTTAACATAAACAGAAACTGGCTATCAGTATCAAGACCTCCCAAAATTTCATGCTTCAAATTAAATTGGGCTTTTTTTGGAAGAAAGGGAATGTACTTTATGCAACCTTGCTAAGTAGAACATGGAAACACCAGCCTTTTAGAGACATCTGCAATTTGTATTTTCTTTTTTTCTTTTTTTCATCCTCTATGTTAGGCAATATAGACTTGTGTGAATAAGATGTAATCAACTACATTAACACATAACATGACATACTCTCAAGGAAAATTACCTTTACCTCTGCTGTAGCCATTTGATTCCACAAATTTTCATGCCCTGATCATTGTTCCAATCTCCAGTTAATCAATGAAACTAATAATTTCAGGGAACAAAGCCATTGATATGTACAGGAAAGCAAGGAATCAAATAAATGGAAGGAAATAAATCCATCACCAATAACATGTAGAGATGAATTCTGGCTGAGAAATTCCCTGAACTGCACATTAGAGAGACACATTTAGAGAAAGATCCCTTTACGCTTGGCCCATTTATCTACTCCTTCTGTAGTATTTGCATCTTTCAATTGGGTCAAAGGCTGTGAATCTGCCAGTAAGGCACAGGATGCATTCAGAATCCTTTGTCATTGCATTCACTTTTCTTTGTATTTCACTTGCAAGTGATGTAATTTAAATATTTCTCATTTAACTAACAGGCATCATAGATCCTGTTGCAAAGAAAAGATGTGTAGAATATCCTTCCACCCCATCAATGCTTTCCTAGGGTTTACACGGTATGTACTTGATTGCTTTCAAACCTCTGCTTTCCTATCCCAAAAAGATGTAGAAGTGAACCCTGTAATTGTTGTTGGAAAACAACAATTAGCTGTTTATCTTCATGTTTCAAGTTGCTCCTTAGTCATGTAGGGTTCCCAGCACTGTGCCCTGTGCTGGTCACCATTTGTCAGGTACAGCCCTGTCTGCCAAAGTATCCACAAGCTCTTGAGCTATTGTTACAACTTGGACACTGACTACAAGTCCTCAGGCAGGAAACTCCAATGACTCCAAAACCCCAAATTAATCACATTTAGTCCTTTCCTAAAGGTTCATCTGTTATGCATAGGTTAGTTTGTACTTCATAGCTTGTTCCACCTGGGGACAAAATACAAGGAGAAAAGACTATGTGACAAAGCAAGTCTGTTTTCTCTCTTTTACTGCAGAAAAAGTGCTGTTTCATTCCAAGCATATATCTACCTTATGGAGGAACAACTGTGCATTGTACAAAGACAATTAGGTAAAAAACAATACTTTTTTTTTGGAGTGGGACATGTGCCATATATCAGGCCAAATTAAGTCAAAGATTTTTTGTTTACCACCCCTAGGTTCATGCTGACTTGAATAATTAATAACAGTTTTCCATAGAGTAGTAAGGAACAATAAGCAAGTCCAGTGAGAAGCATTTGTTCCTTCCTAGGGCAGTCTCTAGGCAGGTGATATAAAAGAAGATTAAATTTAATAAGATTTCCATTAAAGTTATATCAAAGACTAAAAAAGATACAAAGCTGTTGTCTAAAGCTGCCTCATTGTTCCTTTAACAGCTATTGTTTGTAAGAAAGTTAGAAGAGTATCATCCTATTAGACTTATTAGAAAACTAGGGGCTGTTGAACACTTGAATGCCTCATACAGGTCTAAGAGCAAACCTTTACCAATGAATGGTATTGGAGAAGAAATAGGAATGGAGTGCAACCCAAAATGCAGATTTTCCTTTTGCTCACAGCACAAACTATTTGCATGTTTTGAAACCTCATCACTTTAAAGACCTGATAGAATCTAATTCGACACAAATATTATAAGCACATCAATTCAGTAGTGAGATAGTCCTTATGACAGATGGATCGAGCAGGGACATCCAGATTCTGTGAAAGGGAAATGGACAAAGGGAGTAGGAGAAAAGGTGAGTTCAGATAGGAAAAACACCTTTGCAAAAAAAAAAAAAAAAGGCCAAGTCAGGGCCTGCATGTTTGTTATTTATTTTATTATTCTTGTATTAAGGTATTTTTTTAAACAACTATCAAAGTATCTTTCTTAGACTGCATTATAGCACACTGTTAAACATGGTTGGGTGCCAATCTACAATCAAGTCAAAGAGCCCTTACCAAAAACTAGGTCAGCCTCAAGAGTTATATCAAGCAAGACCCTCTGGCTAAGTTGCCCTTCATGATTTTGCAGTGAAATATTTTCTCTTTTCCCCCATTTTTTCTATTTTGTGAATACGACAGCAGTTGGGAAAAGATCTCCCCTCCCTGAATGAGCACCACTCTTTCAGTCTGTAATGTGTGCGTTTTGGGAAGAGTGGCTTCATATACAGAGAAAAACTCAGAGGACAATAGCTGTCTGCTAGGAGACAATCCAATGCATCTTATTTTCATTTTAAATTTTTTTCAGAGTTTGCACGCCAAATATTCTCTCTTGCAGTATGGAAAAAATATGCAATTTAAACAGCACTGGTTGAATGTGAATTTTCTGTAGAACTTTTTGAAAACAAAATAATCCCCATTCATATTTAATGACTCCATTCCCAACGCAGTTAGTCAATGAAAATAAATCGGGGAGTTGCTCATCCTAAAGGAATCCAAATAATTTAAAAAGTAATAAATTAGGCGTATTCCCCTCAGGATCAGGGCATATTATCAGTCAATAAGAAGGATTAATTTAGATTTCACTATGTTATGCTCTTCATAATCTTTGCTTCTGGTGCACATTAGAGTATTTTGCCCCACAAGATTAGTTCAGAATAAGTAAGCTTTATCAGTGTTCATCTAGCCTCTGAGAATGATTTAGTTTACTCAATAGTTTAATAATGAAATGATTTTTAATCTGTTTATGTATCTAAAAGGTGATCCTCCCATTTTGAGTAAATTATTATGTTCTCAGTTTCAAGAAAGATTTAATAGAGATAACTTTAAGCTATTTCACAGCACTGGTAATTCTCAACATGTATATCTGGGCAGAGAACATGTATTTCTTTCACTTGTTTGTCAAAAAGATTTCAGGTCAGGTTTTCCTAAGTCTTCTAGGATCTTTCCCAGAAAAAAAGTAATTCCTCACGTTTGACTTACTTGGCCAAAGTTAGTAGTGTTTAATTTTTGTTTTACAGTTTCAGAAGGACAAAGAAACCTCTATGGGATCTCATGGGAAGCTAAAGTCAGAAGTGCTAGAGCCCAGGCAGAGAGAAAGAATATTTGTAACCTTTTTGCTCAGTAAATATGGTATTGCCATTGCTTGTAACAGGTATGTCTTTGCATTAGGCTAGCAGTGTGGGCCTCATAGGATTTGTCTGGACTTATCTTGGCCCATCTGGAGATTTGCTTCAGGTTGTAACAGCAATTACCTATTGACTGGTGGATAATTACCTGTTTGTTTTGGCTTTTGCTTAACTTGGAACAACTCTGTGATATTAAGACCTGTTAGATGAAGTTTTCTCACTAACTGATAGTTGAAACCAAGTCATAGACCCCAGATTAAAATGCAGCTAAGATGGGGAAGGTGTAGGATAAAGGCAGAGGCCTTGGGTGTACAGGGAAAGGAAGATATGTGGGAACCAAGGGCTATAAACAGCTGTTGGCGATCAGCAAACAAATACAACCATGGGCACTGTGCAAAGCAGTCCTAGGGGTAGTGATGAGAACTGAGAAGTATCCAACATATATGTAAAACATGCCATTTAGCATACATGGAGTTACAACATGGAATTTCAGACCTGTGAAGAAAGATCCAGGTGCACAGCATGAAAGAAAAAGCAAAAATGCCCCCAAGAAAATCCCCAAGCAAATCCCCAAAGAGAAGGAAGAAACCTTTAACACCAACATCATCCTCCTCTCAGCAAAGGGTTTCTTATACTGAAGGCTCATGGTAATCCTTCCTGTGACCTACTCCAAGGGACAGCATTAACCTCAGGATACTGAGGGGCAGTGGAAGAGGGAGCATAAGAACAAAGAAGGGGTAAGCAAAAGAAAGTTTTTATATATATAATTTAAACTATGATTTGCAATTTGAGGTGTGTAGTATCACTGCATCTGGACTGAAAATAACTGTTGCATTAGACTGTTAAGACTGCAACCATATCAACAGTAATTTACTGGCTTTGTGTATATGGTGTTCCTTTTGCCCATAACAACCTGTTTTTCTAACACTGGAGTGTTGGGATAGCATTATATGACTTGCATTTTCTGTACGTATTTAGAAATTTGCATTAATACTAACTAAAAATCCCAGCAAACACCGGCAGACATTCTAGCTTATTGCTGGATATCTGTGAATTTCCCATTGTGAAAGAAAGAGCTCTTCCCTTTTTGGATCCACAAGCTACACAACAGCCCTTAATGCCACAAAGAGCTTTGTGTGGACAGGTGTCCACACACAAGACAAAATACAATGACAGCCATTCCTAGGCACAGCAAGGCTATAATATTGGCCATACTAGAAGATATAATCTAGGCTTAGACTCAGTAAGGTGGTTATGTGTACACTAGTGTGGGACTTCACATTCAGGGCAATTTTTAACACACCTTTATAAACAGATTCAGACAGTGTAGGAAATTCTGGCCCTGCTGGGCTGATCTACAACTGTCTTCTCTTGCTCTTTATAAATCTCTTTCCTTGCCTCCCTTCAAAATGTTATCTTAACTAGGATTAACAGAGATACACTGGGGAGCTGCTTGTCTCTTACTGGAATTATGTTTATAGTAATAATAAAAAGCTTTAATCTTAGAAAAGCAATGGAGGGGGAGGGAAGATGGAAAGAAATACTTGTGTAGGAGAATAGGCAGGTAGGAGGTGAGACAAGGGCAGTGGAGGTCATGGATGGGCCTGCACCAAAACCTGAAATCCAAACACCTCTGAATTTTGACGGCATCTGAAGCTAGATCACAAGTTATGATATGGACCCCTACCTTTCTTTCTGAATTAGGAATGTATAAGCTGGTTCTGATAAAAGGAGATCCATCCGGAGACTTTTTGAAATTCAAAAGAGCTCAGTTTACCTTTTAAAGTAAGTTCTGAGCAGCTTTCCTACTTCTTGTGTTCAGCCAGGAGAAGCTGTGGAAATATCAAAACAGCATGAAAGACATGCCTGCCCAGCCTGAATGAGGGCATACTGAAAATCTCCTCAGGGATATTGATCCTCTGAGATTTCTAGGGCAAGGAAGGATGGATATGTTTCAGAAAAATAGTTGAAGTTTTAGACAGTTGACTAAATGAAACCATAACATCAAACAAATTGAGGTTCACTGTGGTTTGCTGCTTAACTGGAATATAATTACATTTATTTTAGATGTATGGGATTCTCTTGTTTGTAAGCAAAGACTTGCAGAGTTCACTGGCTCCCGTGCCAAATACATTCATAGCTACATCTGTACTAGGAAATAAAGTGCATCCTGACTCTGCTCTGGCCAACTGAAAGGACATGGCTCATGCCCATAGGACTAAAATCTGTCCTTCAAACAAGGGTGGCTGCATCCAAAGTATGAGGATCAAACTATGGGGAATAGTCCTTGGCCCATGTTCACCCACTGGACCTGCCCAGGATTTTGTGGGAATGGGCTAAGTCACAGGACAAAAACTGTGCCAGATATTGTGCTCATATTTAATGGTAAGGAAAATCATGGGATTGCAGAGGGTCTATGCCCTGGCAATTTTTATTTCAGGAATGAAGACTGAGGCAGTTTGATGCTGGTTGTCTGCTGCTATTACTGTAGCCTCCCTTTCTGCTAAAGCGTAATGTGACCACCACAGTGGCCAGATTTGTGTATCAACTGTCTTCCCCACAACTACTTTTGCTAAGTTTCAATATATCTGGAAGATGGTCTTTGTGAATGACCTAGTTTGTTGCTAGTCAGAGATGGGACATCCTTGTTTCACACACTTGGTTTTGGTTCTGCACATCATTGAGCAACAAAGCTGGTGAAGGGGCTGGAGAACAAGTCTTATGAGGAACAACTGAGAGAGCTGGAGTTGTTTAGCCTGGAGAAGAGGAGGCTGAGGGGAGATCTTATTGCTCTCTACAGCTGCCTGAAGGGAGGTTGTGGAGAGGAGGGAGCTGGCCTCTTCTCCCAAGTGACAGGGGACAGGACAAGAGGGAATGGCCTCAAGCTCTGCCAGGGGAGGTTCAGGCTTGACATAAGGAAAAATTTTTCACAGAAAGGGTCATTGGGCACTGGAACAGGCTGCCCAGGGAGGTGGTTGAGTCGCCTTCCCTGGAGGTGTTTAAAGGATGAGTGGATGAGGTGCTGAGGGGCATGGTTTAGTGATTGATAGGAATGATTGAATTTGATGATTGTGTGGTTCTTTTCCAACCCAGTGATTCTATGATTCTGTGTGATTCTGTGATTTAATGTTTGGTAACATTTTCACTATATGTTGCAGTGTATGTATCTGCTGTCAAAGTTCTGTTGCTGTTCTGAAAAGCTAAGATTGGAAGTTACAGATGGTTCATAGGACAGTGCTGCATCTCCAAAGCAATATGGATCAGTGAGAGTATGTAAAGACAATCAGCAAAATTGTCTTATTAATTCAATATTGTTCTTTAAAATCTGGGAAGCCAGCCACCACTGGTGAGCTGTTCTACCCGGCTCTTGAGTGCAGTGTATATCATGCATACAGCTTGAGTCTTTGTTGGAGAGAGACCTGGATGGACAAGACTACATCTGTTCATTTTCCCATTGGAAAGAAGCCTAAATCTATAGACCAGATGCTGTAGAATATGCCACGAAGTTTAGCCATGCTGTTGTATATATTTATTTCTACAATAGACGTATTCCAGGTGATAGACTTGGCACAGCCTGATGACCCTGGGTAGGCTACCACTGTGAAATTTGCTTTTGATAAAGATTTGAAATTGCCTTAATTTTGAAGCTCAGAGAAATATTAGTTTTTCTATGAATGTGTTCTTCAAACAGAACAATACAAAACCATATTACCATACTGAAAAGTGCATAAGCCTCAGCTATATCTTGTTTTGATATTTCTTCAAAATAGCCTTATTAGTAACATCATTTGGGTTTTGGGTGCAATGATCTGAAATGCTTAAGCTTGAAGGTGATTACACACATCCTTTGCTGGAGCTGAGGATGTTTGGATAGAGCATGGCTTCCCAGATTGGGAATGATTTCCTTTTGTACAACATGAATTGTGCTTATGCGCATATATTTTTAATGTGGATAGATGTTTGTGTGAGCATCTATGTCGAGGAACTGGAGCACAAGAGAAAAATGCAAGCACACAAATGAAAAAAATTTGTTCTGTGAAGAAAATGGGCCTGTTCTTTCTTGGTTGTATTGCTTACATAGTTGTTATTTTAATCTTTATAATAAAGGGAGTTTTGTTGGGTTTTTTTTTAAGTGTGTGGCAAACTGGCTGGAACATAGGTAGAAATAATATATTTGGGTTACAGGAAAAAAACTGGCATGACTTTAAAGGCACAAATTTCATAACACCACATGTGCAAACATTATAATAATTGCACTGTACACATCTGTAACAGACAGAGCAAACAATGAATATTGAAATCACATTCCTAAAGCTGGCCCAGCAGCTTGGCACCAATATTTTATATGGGAGACCTGTACTAGAGTCCAGATGCTGGGTCTCCAGCATCCAGAGCTGGCAGGGGTGGTGGCTAAAGTGATGGGCTTTGGTGCAGGTGAAATCTGGGGGAAGGAATGTGACAAGGCTGCTCCATTTGCTGTTGCTTCATTCCCTCACTTGCTACCCTACAGACGATATTTCACTGAGGAAATGTGTGGCTGATGTTCTAAACTGTTGTAGTGCTGGAATGAGAAGGAAAGGGATGGATGTGGGAGCAAAGCAGTGACCAGACACTGGGTTGAAGGCCATAATAGGAACACCTGGCTTCTCTTCCCAACAAGAATAGAGGCACACAGGTTTCCTGAGACATGCACTGCTGTGCAAGATGGGCAAGATAACTACCCACACCAAAGTTGTGTGGTTCCTGCTAATTGGTGATACATGCCATTCAATTAGTGGGCTGTGAAGCATCTTAAAGGCATATAACAGGAAAGAATGGTAGGGTATAATTCGATCAAGGTATTCCTTGGTGGCAGTGGACAATGCAGTAGCCATCTCTCAAGGAATGGTTCATCTTTCCAGTAAAGAGCCAACTATGGAATGGTTTAAGTTTCTGGTATTGCTTCTTGAAGCAAAAAGCAGGCTATCGTGTTTTTCATTTTATAGCAGCAGGAGACATGCCATGAAAAATCCCAGAACTCAAGTGTCTTCCACAAACACAGGAGAGTAAATTTCCTGCCAGACCCCAGAAATGGGATGGATGTCAATATGTCCCAACTCTGAATCCAGTGGCTTTGCCATGAGATTGCAGCTGTGAAAGCAACACCCAAGATTTTATTATGTCCTGTAGAAAGGAATGTGGAACACTTTGTCTACTGCCTAAATGGTAATAATTTAGCAGGGAAATACTGTTCTTTAACTTTTTGTTTGCTTTCTTGAAGTTATTAGGACTGGTTTCACCCTTTTCTTTTCCTTCTTTTTGCATCTTAGAACTTTTCTCTTTGGATGCCACCAAAAATAAACAGTTCTGATGTTTTGCTGTTACATTTAACATACTCGGCACCAATATTTCATTGTTGGCTTTTACTGCTACATTGATCAGTCTATACCACAGATTGAGAGCATAAGCGTTTTAGAGGAAAGATCGTCCTTACATTCTGTGCTCATATAATGTCAACTTGACTTATGAGGAATGCACAGAAGTTCTATGGCAATATTTCTATGTTAACCACCACTAATCCATCCATAGTTAAATCTTTAACAAGTACTATAGAAGATAATGTCAAATCCTGAAAAACTGTTTTGGACTTCAACAAAAATAACATCTGAATTGTAATGAAACAGATTTAAAAATCATGCTATTGGAAATAATAAATAATGAGACTTTTCCTGAGGTAATGCAAAATAAATACTTATTTTTGTGATGGAAAGTGGGGATTTGCCAGCAAATCTGCAATGTTAAGAGCAGGAGCTTAGGCAAAAAACAGATGTTAAGAGATTACTAATAGTCATAAGAAATGAAAACATCGGATATTCATAAGCCAATAGTCACAAAAATCAGAGATGCAATGTATTTCAACAGTAAACGTGTCGGTCATCCCCCCAAAAATGATAATTTCCTCTCCTCTCGTTTGTATGCCTTAAACAGCAGTGACATGGTGTATCTAAATCCAAGCAATGGGTCACTGTATGAGAATTAAATTCAACAAGGTTATATAGAAAAAGTGCCCAAATGCCATGCTTCCCCAATGCCTCTTCCTTATTAATGTGTCATATATGCCCTTTATGAAAAACAGTGATCCAGATATTATGAAATCTAAGGAGAAGTATTGACAATTAATAGTTCTGATGTTACATGATTCAAAAAACACTGTAGATGTCTTGAGTCACTGCAAAGAACAGGAAAACCAATTGGGCTGGAGGAATGTGCTAATTAAAGAATGCACTTGGAATGTAAACTCAGGTAGTATGGCAATGGGCATATGGGGAGAAGAAATCTGGTCCTAGCTAGCAGGGAAAAGGGAATCATACTTCATATAAATTTCAAAACTGCACTTACAAGAGTCAGAGATAAAACTAAACAAAAAAGAAGGCAAGAGAGGAGGGAAGGGATCCATCTTAGACAGAGAATGCAACCTGAAATATATCATTAATGTTGGCAGCCCTGGAGTGCCGGTGGGGTTTGGATGTCTGTCTGCCCTAACCTCTTCTATTACTGTTATAAATCATCTCTGAAAGATGGTATTAAAAAGACAAAGAGCAACTAAGTTGGTGCCTTGCTTATTGAGAGTGACTACAACCTCAGATTGAATGATCTGAAATAAAGTGCCCTCAAGGCAAGGCTAGCCAGGATCTATTGACACTTATTATAGCTAAGTAATATTTCAGAAAAGTCAGGAATGGCAACTTGAAGAAGAGAATAATCCCAGAGGTATTTTAAGCTGTTGGAAGTGTTGCTTTTCAGGATCCACCCAGCTCAGGAACGGTCCAACACAGTGAGCAGAAAATCAAGTAAAGATGTCAGGAGGGCTGCATGGATGAACAAGGAACTCCTGTCAAAATGGAGTATATAAAAAAAAAGTGTACAAAGGATGGAAGCAAAGATAGATTTCCAAGGAGGAATGTAGAGGCACTGTCTGAGTTGTTATTTGGGGTGCTAGGCAAGACTCAGATTTGAGTTTGGCAAGTGAAATAAAGGGCTACAAGAAAGGATTCTACAGGTATAAAAGCAGCAAAAGGAAGACAAGGTAAAATGTTCACCCATAGTTGAATCAGGTGTGAGACCTGGTAGACATGGAAGCTACCTGTTTCGCCTCTTTACTAGAAAGGCTGGCCTTCAGGAATCTTAGATCCCCGAGTCTAGGGGGAAAGTCTGGACTGAGAAATACAGCCTTGGTGAAGGATGATCAGTTTAGGGAGTATTTACACAACTAGGGTATGAATAACTCTATGGGTCCTAATGGGATACAACCACGAGTGCTGATGGAGCTGGCCAATGTCGTTGTAGGTCCATTCTTGGTAATCTTTGAGAGTCCATGGAGACTGAAGGAGATACGTGAGGACTGGAAGAAAGAAAATGTTACTACTGTGCCCAAGAAGGAAGAAATAGAGAGCTACAGACCAGTCAGCCTCATCTTGATCCCTGGGGAGTCAAAGAAGCAAATAATTCTGGAAAACATTTTCAGACTCATTAAGACAAGAAGATGCTGGAGAGTAGTCAGCATGAATTTACAAGCAGAAAATCATGCTTGGCCGATCTGATAACCTTCTGTGATGAGATGACTGGCTTTGTGGATGGGGGAATAACAGTGGGTGTATATCTTGACTTAAGAAACTTAAGCTTTCAACATTGTCTCCCATAGCATCCTAATAGACTAATTGATGAAGTACATGGTAGGTAAATGAAAAGTTAGGTTTCTTGAAAGCTGAGCTGCTGGGATCAAAGAGTTGTGAACATCATCACTAAGGCCAGTTGGAGTCCAGCCATTGGTGGTGTGCCCAAGAGACTAATGCCAGGGCCAGAGCTGTTTAATTTCATTAATGGCCTGGACTATGTGATGAAGGGCCCTCTCAGGAGTTTTACAGATCATAGACAACTGGAAAATATGTTTATACTGACATCCAGAGGAAATTCAACACGTTGGAGAAATGGGTTCATTTCATGAAGTTCAACACGGGGAACTGCAAAGTGCTACACCTGAGGAGGAATAATCCCATGTACTAGTATATACTGGGAGCCAACTAGCTGGAAAGCAGGACTTGGGCATCCTGGTAAATGACAAGTTGAACATTAAACAACAATATGCTCTTGTGGCAAGGAAAGCCAGCAATGGCCTGGGCTGCACGAGAAACAGTGTTCCAGCAGGTCAGAGGAGGCGATCCTTCCCCTCTACTCAGCACCACTTGTTCTCATGGATCTGAAGATTCACAGTCCTGTTGTTCTGAAATGCTAGGTGTTGCCAGTGGGAGGAACGTGGAGCTATAAAACTTCTACCAGAAGCTTCTGTTGCTGCTGCAAGAAGAAAACATCAGGGAGGCAGTACAGTTTGACACAGGGGTACAAGAAATTTCCATAGGCTGGGTTTAAAGGAGCCAGGAAAAAAAAAGAGAAGCTCTAGGCAGAGAGTTTAAAGAGCAATGGCTAATGGTCTTTTCAACCTAGTTATTCCTCATCTCCTGTGCATATTTTTGCAAGGGCTTCCAGTAATGTCTTATTGTAAGCCTGAAGCTGTGAAAGCCACAGGAAACATCTTTCACTGATAAATAACTATGTTGATGCAGTCATAATGCATTAAAATAATTAATGCAATTAAATGAAACATCACAGTTCCAAGACCCTATATAGAATCTCTTCAACAATATCAAATAGTTTTCTTTTCAGGACAGAAATGAAACACGTTTATTTATCCTTGGGGAAGAGATTGCCTGATGGTGATTTCATAGGTTTCATGCAGCCAGTATCTAGGATTCACCTACCAGTAAATGACAGCTTGCTGAGAAGTCTGTCTTCATTTGCATACATAAAGTCATGAAAAAAATTAAGTGATACAATTTTAAAAACAAGTTCAGTTTGAAAACAGTCTTAGATGTTGCAGCAATGTAGTTACATGAAAAAAAGAGCTTGATGACAGAATTCAAGAAAATGCTGTTATACTTCTTAGCATAGCTTATTTCTTTGGAAGGTTAGATAGTGAAATCCTGTTCTCTTCAATTGCTGCATAACCTTGAAACCACATTTATGATATGAAAGATACACACTAACACTAGCTAATCACTCTGATTGCAATTCTACACAAGTTATTTTAGTCTTAAGGTATGAGACTTTTCCTTCTCCAAAAGACAGGTTTAGAGTTACTAAATTCTATAGGGAATAGATGAATAACACAATATATAAATTATTTACTTATCTATTTACTCATCTACATTAAAATGTTCCTAGCACATAAAGTAATATGAAAATATGTATCATATAGGGAAAAAATTCTTCACTGAAAGGGTCATTAGGCAATGGAATAGTCTGCCCAGGGAGGTGGTTGACTCACCTTCCCTGGAGGTGTTTAAGGTGTGGGTGGATGAGGTACTGAGGGGCATGGTGGGAATGGTTGGCCCTGATGATCCGGTGGGTCTCTTCCAACCTCATGATTCTATGATTCTACATATATCTTCACCTCCACACTCAGAGATACAGGACTAGATTAAAATTTTACTGTGATTTTGTTTTGGGTATGAATCTTCATCAATTTCAAGGAGTTATTCCAAGCTTACTACCATAACAAAAATAGGTATAAATTCAAACCCTAAGGAAAATATGGATTTATTGACAATGTTTGTGATTTTAATTGTTGGACTGCTAAGAACTTTTTTTTGTGTGAACTTCTCTTAGTTCACACAAGAATAACAAGAAATAGTTGTAGGGTTGTTAGGTGTAAACACATGTCTTACCATCCATAAATATAAGATGTGCAGAAAAAACCTTGTAATTATACTGGCATATAGTAAATGTTCCAGCTTCAGTGAACAGAACACAAAAAGAACTCAAATTGTTCAGAAAGAAGATACTTATGACTTAACTTAAAGACTTCTCTACAGCATGAATATTATTGCCCTGGAAATCAGAAAGCAAAATAAGTGGAATTACCAAAATTATTTTATTGTTCCGAAAAGGTATTAGGTCAAAATCAGGATGTTTAGACATGTGACAGTAACCTTGCTTATAAACAAATACAAAAGTCAAGACTAGTTTGGGCTTCCAGAAATTCTAGACCACAAATGTTTAATTGTAAAGAAAGATGTTCCCTTTGTGTACAAACCCTGGAACTAGAGGAGCAAAATGAGGCTCCCATGGTCCAAGAGGAGGTGGTCAGAGCCTTGCTAGCCCAACTAGACACCCACAAGTCTATGGGGTCAGACGGGATTCACCCCAGGGTATTGAGAGAGCTGGCGGATGTGCTGGCCAAACCCCTTTCCATCATCTTCCAGCAGTCCTGGAAGACTGGGGAAGTTCCA
>WAAB01021619.1:0-17453 GCA_013389865.1 Piaya cayana | reverse complement strand
GCTAGAGATTAGGAGGAAGTTTTTTATGGAAAGGGTCATTAGGCATTGGAATATGCTGCCCAGGGAGGTGGTTGATTCGCCTTCCCTGGAGGTGTTTAAGGCACGAGTAGACGAGGTCCTGAGGGACATGGTTTAGTGTTTGATGGGAATGGTTGGACTCGATGATCCGATGTATCTCTTCCAACCTGGTTGTTCTATGATTCTATGAAATAGAATTTATCACTTCATTCTAATCCTGTGTGACAAAAGCTTGTGAAATGAGTAAACCGAGTAGTGGAGTATGGGGTACAGTTTGACATGGCTCTTATCAGGCCTGATGCATGTGCTATAAAGTGGGAATTGAAAAGACGTGCAAAATAACTAGCAAATTAATTAAATAATTAATTTCACAAAGAATGCGTCTTTTTGAGATATAAACTTTCCACTCATAAAGTCAACAGGTTTTAGTTTTTCATGGGGATAATATTTTATTCTGTCTGTGTTATTTCTGATTAGGGCTGCAGCTGTTCTCTCAACAAAATTACTTTTTATAAAATAAAAATTTTACCTCTTTTATGGCTTTGCCTTGCAGTGCTCACCTGTTAGTGAATCTTATCATATCAGAGAGGCAATGGAGGGCACAGAGAGGTACTGCAAAAAACTCATTGAATTGAAAGAGCTAGGAATCCTAGGAATCATTCTTCTCTTTCTTTAATGTTTTTACTGCAGTAGTACTCAAAGACAGTGTTGTTGTATGTGAGACACAAGCACAGTGATACAAATGGTCCCTTCTCAGTATGCTTGCAATCAAAGAATAAAAAATGTTAAGTAAGCAGGGAGACACAAATATAGAATACTTACAAAACAATAATAGCTTTAAGAGCTTGTGCAAAGGCTGCTTTGCACTCTTAGTTCTGACTCTGTATTTTAAGGGGTCTCTGCAGCTGATGGAGAAGACATCTTCAGCATCTTAAGCAAGGGTAAGATGTTTTTAAGGTAAACTACTAGATTTTGCAAAGGGAGGACTAGATGGAGTGTGAAAGAGGCTTTTTTTCAGTGATGGTCTTGGGCTGGGGTCTGCAGAGAACTTTGAAATTATTTGCAAAATGTGACTGTGAAAATTAAGCTCATAAATATTCTGTAACAATCCACAAGTGTTAATTTCCACTAAGGTTTCCACTTGTCCGAGAGAATTGCTAAGTGGTCCACAAATAAAAAAAAATTGTAAGCCTTTCAGGCTTACAAATTTCAGGGCTGTGGACTAACCTCTGTCCTTGGATATGCACCCAGTTCTCATCACAAGCCCTGAGAACGGCTCTCATGGCTGAAGAATTGTCTCCATTCATCCAACAGCCATTAAGAAAGAAAAGTAATCCCCAGCTGAAAACTGAGCAGACATAGGTGTATGTCAGATAATGGAGAGCCCCAGTGTACACAGAGATTGTAGTTCACCCATAAGGTCCCAGCAAATACATGTGCTTTAACTGCACAACAGTTTGAATTCAGCCTTGTGTTTGCACCACAGCCATCTGGTGCTACTTAAAATATATACTTTTCAACTTTGACCTTCAACCTTTCTGGTTTAAAAACATGCACCAGTTCAAAGGTTACCTCTCTTAACCTTCAGCAATTCCCTTTCAGCAACAACAATGAAGGATTATCATCATCACTTTTACTGGTGTTAATGAAAGGGTAATTCTCTATTGTGGTTTGTACTCGTGTTTCAAAATCAACCAAAACATGATTGTTATATATTTAAAACTACATTTTCCATAAGTGTCATGATTTTGAAGTACCTCTGTTCTGGGAAATTCAGAATGAATGGGTTTCTCAAGGGCCTAATTATCAGATGGGCTGAACGTTTATAACCTCTCAACTGCCCTGAAAATACCAGAACTGGAGGCACCCGGGAGTGGAACTAATGATTGAAAACTTTGGCCATAGATGGCCATGCTGATGCCCACTAATCACTCTGTGAGACTGTGTTCATTTCTGTCTGTGATAACAGAAAAATATAAAGTCAACCGAAACATGCTTCCCACCCCAGGACTGAGACACAAAGCATTTCAGTCCTTTTCCTTCCTACAGCCAGCAGTGAGAGTTTTCTCACCTTTCCCATAAGGAAAGGTATTATAAAGAACACAAGCACTTTTATCTGACCAATATCAAGACAGCCTGTAGGTAAACTTTGTGGAGTGATATTAATTTATTTCAGTGCCCAAAAAGTAGCCTTGAAAACCAGTTTAAATTCTTCTTTTTAGCTAATTACTTGTATTCACTATCACTCAGATAGTTTAATGCAATGTGAAGTTTTCCATCAGGCAGACTCAAGCATGCAAGTAGGAACCACTCTCTCTGTACCTTTTCTGCATGGAATTTGTACTTTCATTTTAAAAGAACTCAAATTTATAATATTATTTGAAGGGAAACTATTTCCTGAACCAATCTAAGAAAAAAGTGAACTTTATAGAGACGTAACTCCAACTCTGTATATACGATTGGAAAGAGCTCAGACTTAGACTTCCTATATTGTACTCAGACTGAGATTTGGATTTCCACAACTGCAATACATGTTGCTGATTATTTTAACAGGGCTCCAGAATCCCTGAGATGGAGGGTAAAATATGAGAAGCAAATCTCTCATTTGTCCCCAGTTTTGAGCTTGGGTTTGATTTTTTTATCAAGTTAGATTAATTCTTGTTTCTATCCAACTTGATTCACAAACACATAGTAATTTCAACACCAACTTAAAAGCTATATTTAGCAAGCCAGCCTGGGGGCTGTAGTTTTACCCTCATACAGCAAATCTGGAATATCACACAGAATACAAGAGGAGCTGATCCTCTCCCTTATATTAAAAAAAATATTGGAACTCCTAAAAAGGATTTACACATATTGCTTCAGGCTGCTAGCCATTCGCCTTCAGGTGGGTGGTGTTTGTTTAACAGCTGATATAGTTTTTGACTTGACTTTCTGTTTTTCTTGTTTCCCAGGTGATTGGTTCTGCTGTTTTTAGAACTGTCTACTGCATCCTGAACATTTTCCATGCATCAGTGACTGGGAACGTTTTAAGCTGGCGTCAAAGATAGAGTCTGTGGGAAAGTCTGCACACAAATAATACTTCTTCATTGTTCTTGCTCAGCAGTGATCATGCCTTTTGCAAGCTGCTTCACCCACTGCAGCAGAAGACTAAACTAAAAATAATCAATCAGAACTTTTTTTTATCCTAAGCAATCCATATTCTCATTTTCAGAGCCAATGTACAACTAGATGAAAGAAAGAGAAAGTACTCAACTCCATTAACACCAGCCATTCAGTAGAGCTCGACTTGGAAGGTATGTGATAACATCCATGTAAGGAAGCATAGGAGAGGCCACACAGGAAGATTATATAAATGAGAACCACAGCTGTAGATGAATAATGAAATACAATGAAATGGGCTGGAGGATACTGACTGTCCTTTGGCATGAGGAAACAATCAAATTTCTGTAAGCCTTTGTTCAGGAAAAATGTCCTGACATCAGCCTATATGGACCACAATCTGCAAGACTGGCATAAAAAATAACTCCAAGTCTTGAAGTAATCTCCTAAATAATCCTTCACTTATGAAACACAGGTAACCTTTGAAAGTGCACTGACTACAGCTCCCACTGGAATCAAACCTTAAGCACCTAGGAGGGAAAGGTGAACAGTAGAGATTCAAACACAATGTTTGAACTTATGGATTTAGTCAGGGTCATTAAAATGGTGAAGGCCATCTTCATAAACAAGCAGGGAAATAAGCAGAGTGATAATTGTTTCTGAAGATAATCTGTCCCTGCGTTTCCCAGGAATATGTGAGCAACCAAGACATATATCCATCCCATCATACTGGATCTGGAGGTATCACAACAACTGTGGGAACTACCCTGGGTACTCATGCATACTCTGCTGTGCAGTGTATGCCAGCAGCTCTGGGCATGGCCCCAGGCTGCAAATAGCTGTGCAAGGCAAGGAGCAAACTGATAATTTTCATCAGTGGCTTTTCCCCTCTGCATTTGATCTGAGTAAGAAATAGTAGAAAGTGAAAGGCAAAAGCAAATTATAGTAACAGGGAAAGACACTGAGAATACAGATATTCTTAACCTTGCCTCTACAGAACCTAGAAGGAAGACAGAAATCTAGAAGTGGTGCAAAAGAGGGAATTTACTCATAAGTAAAAAGGAAAGAGGCTAGAAGTCCAGAAGGAATATGATGTTTAGTGAAAACCCCTCTAAAAAGTAGTTCCCTTGGGAAACAGTTAGTTGCTACATTCAGATATCTTTGACTATCTCCAGGAGCTCTCATAGCTGCTATCTCTTGGACCACTTACTGGCTGCATATGAAATCTTAGGTGTCAAACCCAAGAAATTCACATAGCAACCAGGTTTTGGAAAGGAAAAGCTCATTGTGGATGTTTTTATAGAGAAGGAGAGCAAAACTTCCAGGCCTTCAAGTACAGGCCAGAGAATTTCAGCAATGTAGCACCTGGATCCTGGAGGGACAGCTAAGCTGAAAAGTAGAGAATGCTCTTGATCCCTGTAAATATGCACACAGTTCTGATTTAGGGTTCATAATTTCTGAAAATAGCTTCTTTTCTGATGAAAGAAAGGTTCTAGGTTGAGTTTCCTATATGTCCTCTATACATTATTACTGCCTGTATTTGCACACTTTGGAAACAAGATACTTCTGCTTGTCCTCACATTTGAATAATGAGCTGGAAATCCTGTTTACCAAGTTACTGCTTTCCTGGGTAAAGTGTTCCTTTGCTAGCGCTTTACACCTGGGACAGAGAGAGCTCTGAGGAAAAAGAATAATTTGCAGCACATAATTTAGTTGTCAAAAGTTAGCCTTTTGCTCTATTTTCCATGAGCGCAGCAGCAGCACGGTTTCTTGAATGTACTTATTATTCAAATGTATTCTCTGAATAAACAACTGAATACTCTGTACTGTCAGATTTTGCCATGACATGTTGACCTGTGATGCATCCCTCTGAAGGCGTGGCTGATCACTCTGAGGTTGAGAACATTTATGCCCTGAAAATATCCTGCTGTTGTTTGTAATTTTCCTTTGAGCCCGTCTCCCTCTCTGGTTCTGAAAGGCTGATCTGTGTGATTATAAAGGCTAAGCTTAAATGCAGGTGCTGGGAGGGGACAACAAAGAAGAGCCTACTATTCTGCAGATTTGTAGTGTCTGATAGGACAAGCAGTCTCATATCAAGAGTGTTTTTCTCTGTTTCATTATTCAGAAGGAATTTCTGCAGAGAGGTGGAGAGTGAGGAAAGGCAGAGTTTTGTATATCCTGGAGCCTGACTAACTTGCTCTGGTGGTGGTGTTTTCTACCTAGACAAGACTCATTTGTCTGCTTGCATCTCAAGTCAAGCTGCTGTGTCACCAGTCTGGGGTGGAAGAATCTGCCAATGATCTCTTTGAGTAGGGCAGGCAGGGCTGGGAAGGCCAGAGCATGTGGGAGAAGCTGGCAGGGTGAGAGGGAGTGAGGTATTGCCATCAGCACAGTTATAGGAAGCATTTGGTGCAAGAGAGAAACCCAGTCAAGGTCAGTCCTTTGTTATAGGGAAGAGTGGAAAAATGCAAGTTTCCTTACCTAACACTTACACCATACAGGCTCAGGAGACTGTGTATAAGACTGTAGTGGTGGAAACACTGACAGCCTCGTTGTCTATCCTATCTCTGTTCAGTAACTTTGACTTAAATCTTGGACAAAGCAAAAATATCAATACATGTTGGATATGCCATAGTTGGAAGATGTCACATGTCTGAACATAAGAAGCAGAATCAAAAGAAAGGCAGAAGCTTGAACACAAACTGATCTAAGCTGGCAGGTCTTTAACCTCATTGTTCTGAAGGTAAATGCACATCTTACATCACAAATTGAATTTGGGAAAAAAATGCTTATTTGTGCACAGAAGCTACAGTATTTTTTCCTTTTATAAGCTTTATAATAGCACATCACTTTCCTTGCTAGCTAATGTGTTTATAATCTAAGGCAGGTCTTAACTCTGGTGAAAGTGAAAGACAGTATCAGAACTCAGATTGAACAGGGCACATCAATTGTTATCACCTCAAATCATCAAATGATGGTTACAATGTTCACACTGGGTCTGGAGCTGAAAAGCATCAAGTAGGTTAAACACAGAGGGGGTCCCTGCAGGGTAGTTGTAATTTTTCTCTTCTCTCACAACTGGGTCCCATCACAACAGGAGGCCCTGGAAAGAAGAGAAGGGTTGGTTATACAAGTGCCTGTTTCTGTTCTTCAAGTGAAACTCCTGTGTGATGTAAACAGCTCTCTATATCAACAACAAGGATTGCAGAGGGTGCAGATTTAAAAAAAACCAACTCCTCCCCAGACATCTTGATTGCAGATGTTATTAAGTGGTTCTCTGGTGCTGGAACTATTCATTCTGGCTACATGTTTGTCATAGAATACATTCTGTTCTCATGGTTTTCTGACTCAAAGAATGGAAGAAGCACATCAAAAAGTAACAAGGAAATAAAATACATCTATATGTGGTGATAGTTCTCCCTGTCTTTTGGTCTGGGAGTCAGGTTCCTGCCTGAGGCAGCCTGTACGAGGGGCAGTGAAAGTAATTATCCTGTCAGTTTAAATATGGTTTTCTTCTATGTGTCTATTTCGCATGATGTCAGTTGACTAATCTGTCAGTCATCTTTGCTTGGCACGTGGCCATGTGATGTAATATGCTGACGTTCATGCTTTATTGTCCTAATCTAAGAGAAAATTGAAAAAGGCTCCAATTTAAACCTTGTTTCTTGATCTGTGTCTTTTTTTTTTGCTTCAGTCTTACTTGTTCCTTCTTTTCTTGACTCACTCCTTTCTTACTCAACTTCTTTTTTTTTTCTCCTTCCTGACTAATTTTTTCCATTAATTTGTTATCTTGGTTCATCTCACTTTTTCTCTCCCACACCACAGTTCTGCTCCACCCTTCTCACATCCCTCTAACACAGCTCTTCATTGTTTCCACATCAGGGCCTACCACACAGATCACTCTGCCTTTGCCTCCTTTACCACATGGTCCTCCTATGATGAATGTGAGCCATTCTGAAAAGAAGAAAGAAATGAAATTGAAACCCACACATTTTTACCTTAACTGCTCTAGTTTTCTCAGAAAAAATGGGGCCAGTCTAGACAGTGTTGTATATTACATGTAAACCCTCCCTGTACTGGTGAGTTTTACTCTTTTTCTCAGTGGTACCAGCATTTCACCTTAAAAGATTTCTTTTGAACATCCCCAAATGGCAGTAAAATATACTTTATTTGTTACCTCATTCTTCTCCCTGATTTGATATTAAAACATTGTGTCTCAAACAGGAATTGTGACCATTTTATTTGGGGAAGAGTATCTTATCTAGAGGAGAATTAAAGAAGAAGGTTTGGCATGACAAAGGTTGAAATCACTCGGACAGCCATCACATTCCTCTAACTGAAGCCAAAATACATTGTATGTTTTATGTTAGTTTGGGATGCTGGGATTTTAAAAATGAAAAATAAACTACTTCACCCACATCTGCTTTGAGGCCCATGCTAACACTGACTGGCCGTGTGAGAGATTCGGACGTAAGTGTACCTATGTCAGAAATTAAATATCAGGTGCAGCAGACATTCACATTAGCAAGCGAGGGATGGGAGTACATTTCTCACACAGACTATATCTTTTCTTCAAATTTTAGATGGGCAATGTGCTTTCACATCCAGGAGGTCAGTTGTATATGAATTCTGCTCTCGGTTATGAGGAGTGGAGACATAAAAAGAACTATTCAATGTCTCTGGTTACAGAGATAAGTGAAAGAGTCATTGGCAATAACTCTGTAATAGAATCATAGAATCATAGGACCACCAGGTTGGAAGAGACCCATCAGACCACCAAGTCCAACCACCCCCACCAATCTCCAAACCACGCCCCCCAGTACCCCATCCACCCACTCCCCAAACAGGCGAGTCAAACACCTCCCTGGGCAGACCACCCCACTGCCCAGTGACCCTTCCTGTGAAGAATTCCTTTCCCATGTCGAGCCTGAACCTCCCCTGGCGGAGCCCAAGGCCACCCCCTCCTGTCCTGTCCCCTGCCACCTGGGAAAAGAGGCCAGCACCCCTGTCTCCACAACCTCCCCCCAGGCAGTTGCAGAGGATAACAAGTTCTCCCCTCAGCCTCCTCTTCTCCAGGCTAAATAATAGCAGCAGTAAGTACTGGGAATGATTTGAATCTCTTGATAGTGATACTGGGATGCCAGAATATTTATCAAGCCATTTGGAGAAGCTGTGCCTAGCTGATAAGATGACTACAACTGATGAAGTCCACCTGAAGACTGTGATGATGCTGGGGCAGATTTGCAGCCAACAACGGCGGATAGCAGGGAGTGCTGCCTTTAAGACCGGCATGTAGCATTCGTCAGCAAAATTATACCATCTCCTGTCCGGGGCAAGCTTTTGGAATTTTTAATAAACATAGTAAAGAAACATCTTGATGTATACTTTCCTTATGGCTTGGGAGATAGGAACAGCCTGCCCTGCCAAGAAATGGTTTCGTTGAGTTGGTGGCAGAGGGGAGGGATCTGGGAGAAGTTGATGGAAAATCATTTCCAAAAGTGATTATTAATTCAGGGCCTCATTTTAAATTGTCCCTATATCAAATTGCCAAACTTGTGATGGTTCTGTCTTTGGAAGACAAAATTGCCCCATTTATATCATTTAATGTCTCTTAGTGTCATCAAATCAAACTAACATTCTGTCATTTTGACTGGAACTAGATTGGCAACAGATTTTTTGCTGTAATCATCTGTAAGCAACGTGAATGAGGAAGGATTTCTCTCTGCTTTTCTGATGCTTAATCAGCACGTGCTGTATCATGGATAAGATCAGGTGCTAGCACTTGAGTTGAAGTTAAGATGTGTTTTTCTTTGAGTGGCATTTACTAGTCAAGATTTTAATAACTGTAGAAAGATTTTATTACCTATTTTGCCTTGATTGCTTATTATGTGCTCAAGTAAGGGACTGAAATTAATGCTGGCATTTGTTTTTTACTTCTTGATTTGCTGTGTAACCTCCCTCTGCTCATGATTGGAGCCCTCTGAAATGTGGAAACCGGTGTGGGCATCAGATTATGCAAGTTCAAAACACATTTTCTGTATTTCTGTGTCTCTTTGTGTATAGATACATGACAGAGAATTCAGCATAAGCAAGCAAGTTTTTTCTTAAAGGTATTTTAAAGTTTATAACCATAAAGTATTTACAAATAAAAAGGTTTTGTGCTCTTTACTTCCAGCAAACAGTAAACAGTAGAAAGAGAGGAGGAATGGAGAACCAACTTGTTTTGCTGTTCACAATAAATTAAGTGTATTAATTCTCAACAATGAAGAAACACTATTGACAGAGAAAAGTAAATACATCTTAATTTTTTTCTGTTTTTTAAAACAAAAACATCAATAGTAAGATTGTATTTTCAAATGTGTTTTGAATTTGACAGTGTCTCTTCAACATTTATAATGTGCAGTGATGAGTATGCAATTAAAGTTCTTTGCTTATTTTTCAATGTTGAATTCTCAGTCCTCCAAATTTCCTTTGAGCTAGAGAGTGACTGAACAAAGGAGGAAGGCTTGCCAGTGAGTGGGCTGTTCCCATGTACACCATGCTGTGCTTGTCTTTGAACACAATGCAGAACCAGCCCATATGCAAGCACTGAGGAACCTCCCATCTCAACATATATGGGATTTTGTTTCAATTACCACAAAAGGGCTAAGTAGGCAATAAAATGTTTCTTTAAATTTATTTGTCTTTCTGTCTAAATATGAAGTATCAGACATTTCATGGCAATGAGAGATCTTTTCTTGGGAACTCATATATCTGGTGTGACTGCAGTTAAAATACTGTGTAAGGCTGGAATGTTAGCGCTGGATCCACAGGTAATGAATTTTGCTGTAGGCTGTTTTTCAATTGTTGTTTTCACTTCTCACTCTCAGAATGTGCCTTTCAGTAGTAAGGCCCATGTTCAGGATTACAGCACCAATGCTGCAGGCTCGGAGGGCTGGAGTGGGCTTAGCTATGTTGGTAACACAAGCCCTCGAGCCAACAAACTCTCTGTCACAAGTATACAAAAAGGCACAGCACTGAAGCTGTTTAGAGTCTTTCACTGTTTGCATACCAAAATCATCATTTGGCCAGGACCATAGGTAGAGATGCATATTTACCTGAAATTACTCATGAAATGCAAATTACTATCATAAAAATGAGCACTGCATTAAATAGCCATTGGTTAAAATACATACACAGGCTGCAGGTCAGGGAGAAGAATGTCAGTGTTCCCCTTACTGTCTGCTGGGTGCAAACTGATGTTCACTCTTACATCTGACCAACCACCAGGTTGTTCTTTTGCTGGAGATGGGACATGTTGGTTTAGAACTTTTCTGATGAAAAAGCAAAGTGGACCTGAGAATTTTGAGTGCAACTGGAATTTTGCTAGTATGTAAGCATTTACATTAGATATCACAGTCTTTTTGTGAATTAATTCTTCCTAGATGACTTGCTAAATTCATACAAAGAATCATCAGCCAGTGTTGCGACTGAACGTGAGTCTTCAGAGGCCCAGTCCAGGATCCTCCGGATACCCTTTCCTGAAGGTGCCAGAGGTTGGATACCTAAAATGGATGCATTCAAAACTACTCAGATCTTCAGACATTAAAAGATAAAGTAACTATTTCAAACAGAAGGCTAATCTGTGACTGGATGCTGAATGACTGCATCAGGAGAAGGCAGATAAGATTGCTATGGGCAGTTGCTTTAGGAAAAATAGCAGAAGATTCCCCTGAGGGACTTGCAGGAGGTCCTCAAGAGGGTGGAGTTACGGCAAGAGAGCAGCCAAGTCTGGCACAGCTTGATCAGTGGTGGATAGAATCCAACTGTGGAGAGGAGTATGTTGTCTCTGCAACATGTAGATGTTACTTCAGTGTTATCTTGGGAGGAAAGTGAAGCATGGGTCCTGTATCCATTCTCTGTTGTATGCAGATGATTTACTCTCAGCAAATATTGTTCTAAAACAGCCAGTTGTCAGATTTACATCTGTTGAACAGATACAAACCACTGATCTCAGTGGGAGGCAGGTACCTACTCTGCATAAGCACTTTTGCAAATCCCAAGAGGTATTTCTCCATCTTCAGGCACTTCAATATCTTTGAAAATCTTGCCCTTTGTACCTAGCTTTACCTCTCTACAAAACAGAGAAATCTGCCTCCCTAGGAAGTGAAGCAGAGTTATATTTATTCATATTTGTTTTAAGCTTTGGAACCACAGAGAAGATGTATGGCACAAAGGTGTGCTTCTTGTTCGGTTTATTATACAATGAAACACCTGTGTCTTCAGTTATTGTCCATGCTGTCATTGGCCTCATTTTCAAAGATATATCCATGAATCACAGGAAGGCAAGGTGCCACGTTAATGAAGGGTAGCTATAGAAAGATCACAGTACTTGAGATATGCAGTTTTGTGATGGCCCAGCTGTTCTTTTATGAAGAACACAAGCAATAGGATCTGTTTCAGGTATCCTTCTGTGCATGAATATCTCGCAGAAAAGAGGTAGCTCATTATGGTCATTATGCAAGATGTTTAGTAAGATAAAGACAGCAAAGAAGATGGCTGTGTGTCCAGATCTTCAATTCTTGTGTCTAGAAAAGCTCTCAGTTTTCAAAAATGAGTCCCACACTGTGTGCTAAGGTCCTTGAGCAGTAAACAATACAGCAGCTTCACTGAGGCTTCCTGGTTGCAGAGGTCCTCTGGCCCTCACACCAGTATTTGCTCTTCTACATCTTCCCATTTCCCGGTGTTTCAGAATTTGTCCCTGCCCTCTTTTGGTAACCTGAACAAAAGCAGAGGTTGCTTTTGTCCTTTAAATTCCTTTTGCCCTAGTTTTCCCAAGGACTGCCTGGGGTGGAAGTTGTCATCTGATATCCTATCCTCAGATGCATGTGTTAACCCAGGCTGCCTGTTTACTGCTGATCTCAGCTTGGGTCTTCCTTTTCACTGGGGCAGCAGCTACCTTGCTAGTGGAGCTATTCCAGCCTCTCTGGGATGCTCCACACTCAGCCTGAATCTGGCTTCATTCTCTGTCTCATCCCAGCTTTCCAGGTAACCTGTCCTCTATATCCGGGAATCATCCACCTTTCCCAGGAGAAATTAAAAAAACTAGTCTCCTGCTTTCTGCTTCCTCTGTTTGCTTGTCTGTGCAGACAATACCATGCTGTATCAGTGTGGTGAATTTTCTTAATTATCCTCTACTTTGACCAATTAGAGCTTGAAGTTATTTTGGTTTATTTAGCTGGACTGTTCTTAACCTTTCCCAGTAGTAAATGCTGTGGAAAGCCAGACCAATACCTAACTCTCTTCTTAAGTAGCAGGACAACATGTCTTAGCTTTCTATATGTGAGAATTTTGATAGCTGAGAGGCAACAGGGAGACAAATGACAAGATTTGAAGCCAAGGTTCTTTGTTTTAGTGTCTGGCCAGCTTAGGTATGGTATTCTGGTGCTCTGTTTATAACTTTTCTGTTTACTGCTATGGAGACAGAAATATGATCAAAGAAAATTAAAAAAAGGAGGATCTGCAGAAAAGTTGTTTAAGCATTACTGAAACATTTTATGCTAGCAGCACCAAAGGCTGCTAGCTCTCTTAGTGTGTTAAAGCCTTTTAATAATTTGAGATCACATTATAATCCCCTTGTCCAGAATCCTTATAATTTATACGTGGTTTAATGCTTGCAATAAAATGTAGAGTCTCAGTCTTTCTTTCCTTTTTTTCATAGGATCATAGAATCATAGAATCACCAGGTTGGAGGAGACCCACTGGATCATTGAGTCCAACCATCCTCACCAATCTCTAAACCATGCCTCTCAGTACCTCATCCACATGTGCATTAAACACCTCCAGGGAAGGTGAGTCAACCACCTCCCTGGGCAGTCTGTTCCATTGCCTAATGACCCTTTCAGTGAAAAATTTTTTCCTTATGTTGACCCTGAACCACCCCTGGCGGAGCTTGAGGCCATTCCATCTTGTCCTGTCCCCTGTCACTTGGGAGAAGAGGCCAGCTCCCTCCTCTCTACAAACTCCTTCCAGGTAGTTACAGAGAGCAATGAGGTCTCACCTCAGCCTCCCCTACTCCAAGGTTAAACAACCCCAGCTCTCTCAGTCGCTCCTTGTAAGACTTGTTCTCCAGCCCCTTCACCAGCTTTATCGCTCTTCCATGGACTCTCCTCAGCTTCAACATCCTTCTTGTGGTGAGGGGTCCAGAACTGAACACAGGACTCGAGGTGTAGTCTCACCAGTGCCGAGTACAGAGGGAAAATAACCTCCCTGGACCTGCTGGTCACACCATTTCTGATACAGGCCAAGATGCCATTGGCCTTCTTGGCCACCTGGGCACACTGCTGGCTCATGTTCAGTCGGCTATTGACCAATACCCCCAGGTCCTTCTGCTGCCTCCTGGCAGCTTTCCAGCCAGGCTTTTCCTAGTCTGTAGCACTGCTTGGGTTTGTTGTGCCCCAAGTGCAGGACTCGGCATTTGGCTGTGTTAAACCTCATGCCATTGGATTCTGCTCAGCAACCCAGCCTGTTCAGATCCCTTTGCAGAGCTTCCCTACCCTCCAGCAGATCAACACTTCCAGCCAGCTTAGTGTCATCTGCAAACTTGCTAAGGGTGCACTCAATGCCCTCATCCAGGTCATTGATGAAGACATTGAACAGGGCTGGACCTAGCACTGAGCCCTGGGGAACCCCACTTGTGACTGGCCTCCAGCTGGAGTAAACTCCATTTACCACTACTCTTTGGGCGTGGTCATCCAACCAGTTTTCCACCCAGGAGAGTGTGCGCCTGTCCAGGCCAGAGGCTGACAGTTTCCATTTTCTTTACTTCTATGCCACAGTCAAGGATAATATTTTTAAAAGCTGAAATGTATTAAAAATATTAATTGCACTAGTTTAAGTATTTTATTTTGAGTTAAAGTAATTTCAAGATTTAATATGACACATAAGATATAAAGCAATAATTCTAGCTATGTCTCAGAATAGGAAACAAATCCTGACTTTGCACTGAGTAATAACACTTCTCTTCCTGACTGACAAGGTTGCTTTCATGCCGTTCTGAGCCTTAACACCAGGAGCACCCAAAAAGATGCTCGGTCCCAGTGCAGGGGAGGCAACTTGCAACCAGCAAGTGCTGGAGCTTGCCCCAGGCTCAGGCCTGAATCCTGGCCACATAGGAGGGAGAGAAGAGGATGTCCCACATCACCATCAGCACCCTGGAGCAGACAGGAGCAGCCTGCCCCAGTCCTCTTAATCTCTTTCAAAGCAGTCACAGAAATTAGCTTAGACCACATCTGGCATAACAAAATATGCTTCGGTTCAGTATACATAGATGTATAAATCTAGAGCACTCTATGCATTTGGTAGCATGACAGACGTGAGACAGCAGAAACATCTGAGGGGGAAAAGGGCAGCTAGAACAAATGTATGAGAGACAAACATGGTACAGTGGGTCAGATCTCCCTATGAGGGAAGAGGGTACACTTCAACAGCCTTGGTTCAGCTCCCAACCCTGGTGGAGAACAGTAGGGTTTAGCTTAGTGCATCCCCCCACAGGGATTCAGGGCATAAAATGTGCATGCTAGCACACAAATATTGAATGAGCCTCGGGTTGGGAATCTAATCACATTCTATGCTGCTGAATCCGTGTGCTAGTTCACCTTAGGCCTGTTAATCACCTTTGGGGATACAGCAAAGCTATTCAGGGAGGGATTTCTAAAAGCTTGAAGGGCAAGCTACCACATTAGTCTCGCTTGAAGACACCTCTGGAGAGATTTGGGTACCTGAATACATGTGTCCGGCACAGTGTCAGATGCACTACATTATCCTGCCTCATTGCAGAAGGCCAAGTTCCCATATACCTGTCAGCAAACATGAGTATTTTGAGAACCATAATTCATCTGAAAAAGCACTAGTCACCTATGATTAAGCACCTGAATAACCCCTCTAATGCCACGTTTGTGCCTGCAGCTCTTCTACCTTGAAACAGAAAAAGGCAAATCTGCTCAGTTCTCCAAGCTTTTTTTGGTAGGTCACTTCTACCGAGGTTACAAAACCACAGTGAGCTGGTGGTCTTGCACAGATTTTCCCAATATTCAAATGTTCTGATTGGGAAGAAGTCAGACTTCAAATTTTTGTGAGTCAAGTTAATCTAGCATTATTGAGTTTCAGAGTTAACTTCCATTTGAAAGAACCTAACTTCTTCACCTCTTAGGCCACACCCTCACTATGTCAAATATTTTGAAGGAGCATTGGTCTTGGCAGTGTTTTCGGAAAGTTACAGGAATCCAGTGAAGCAGCATCATGGAGGAAATTTTTGAGAATTGTGTGACTTTCACAAAAGTTATGGTACAAGAAGCTCTCTTTTGCCCCTCAACTCCCCCGGTGACAGACTTGACAAATCAGGTTTCAAAATCTGAAGGTCTTATAGGTCTGATCAAAACCAACCAGCGTAAGTGCTGTGACTCAGTCCTCCCAGTCAAAGGGAGGTCTGTTCTGGGGAATTAACAAATGGTTACAGGACTGTTGCCGTAGCTAGGGTTTCAGCTACTTAGACCATAGGACTTGTTTGAGAAACCTGGTCTATCGCAGGCTGAGGGAGTCCATATGTCAGAGAAGGTGAAGAGCATCTTTAGCCATAGACTTGCCAACCTGGTAAAAAGCACTTTAAAGTTGCAGGGGGAGGGGAACCTCAATACATCCCACTCCTTCCAGTTTGGTGGCAGTGCTGACAATAGATGCCCAGAGCTTGGAGAAGGATCAGAAGTCAGCAGGAAAGTACCCAAAGAGCAACACAAAGGAATCCCAGCCGCTCCAGTCAATCAGCCAGCTTCATCAGGGGCCCAATTTAAATGTCTGTATGCAAACACAAGTAGTATGGGGAATAAACAAGAGGAGGCATTTGCTCTCTTTGATACAAGCTGCTTAGGGTTATTGGCAGATCTGTGACTCATACATACAAATCATTGAAGGAATTAATTGCCAGGTGGTATCATCAGAGGCAAAAGCACATAAAATATGCTAGTGCTTGTGATGTGAGGTCAGGGAGGTGATTCAGGGAAGCCAGCATGGCTTCACCAAGGGCAAGGCCTGCTTGCCCAACCTGGTGGCTTTCTATGATGGTGTGAACACATCAATGGACATGGGAAAGGCAACAGATACGATCTATCTGGATTTCTGTAAAGCCTTTGACACAATCTCCTGCAACAAACTTCTCTCTAAACTGAAGAGACAGAGACTTGAGGTGTGGACTGTTTGGTGGATAAGGAATTGGTTGGATGATTACATTCAGAGAGTAGTGGTCAACAGTTTGATGTCCAGATGTAGATGCATGACAAGTGGTGTACCTCAGGGATCAGGGACCAGTTCTGTTTAATATTTTCTTTGGTAATACAGACAAGGTCAATATAGATCCAGTGCCCCCTCAGCAAATTTGCAGATGACACCAAGCTGAGGGGTGGGGGACAATGTAATTGAGAGTAGTCCTGAGGGGAAGGACTCTGGGGTGCTGGTTGATGAGAAGCTTGACATGAGCCAGCCAGCAATGCGCACTCACAGCCAAGAAGGTCAACCATGTCCTGGGCTGCATCAAAAGAAATGTGTTCATCAGGTCGAGGGAGGCAATTCTGCCCCTCTACTCTGCTTTTGTAAGATCTCATCTGGAGTATTGTTTACAGTTCTGGAATCCCCAGCATAAGAAGGAACTGCTGGAACAGGTCCACAGGAGGGCTATGAAGATGATCAGAGGGGTGGAGCACTGCTGCTATGAGGACAGGCTGAGAGAGTTTGGGTTGTTCAGCCTGGTGAAGAGAAGGTTCTGGGGATCCCTTATAGCGACCTTCCAGTACCTGAAGAGAGCCTGCAGGGAAGCTGGGGAAGGGCTTTTTACAAGGGCATGTAGTGATAGGATGAGGAGGAATGGCTTTAAACTGGAAGGGGGAATATTTAGATTAGACATTAGGAAGAAATTCTTCACAATGAGCGTGATGAGGCACTGGTTACCCAGGGGAGCAGTGGCTACCCCATCCCTGGAGGTGTTCAAGGCCAGGTTGGATGGGGCCTTGGGCAGCCTGGTCTGGTGGGAGGTGTCTCTGCCCGTGGCAGGGGGGTTACAATGAGATGATCTTTAAGGTCCTTTCCAACCCAATTCTATGATTCTATGATTTCAGATTCTAAGTGTGAAACTTGATTTTCCTCAGAAGGCTTCTATTTTCCAAAAAGTAGTGGACATCTGAATTTTGCAAGTCAGAATCATTAGACACTTAAGGAAATCAAGATCTAAAACCTGGAGGTACATTAATGTATATTCACCATGTGAGTACATCCAGAATATATATTAATATATTAATTAATATATT
>WAAB01021618.1:0-97137 GCA_013389865.1 Piaya cayana | reverse complement strand
AGAGGCAAAGAAAAGATCTGTGAAGTATGTTATCAGAGAGAGTTGCTCTACTCCTCTTCTCCTAAATTGGAAAGCATGATTGAAGAAATAGATGTATGAAGAAAGATCTTCTTATAGGCATTTGTGAAATTCAGTACAAATATATGGGCTTACCCTTGTGTGACTGCTACTAAAGTGAAGAACAAAACTTCTTCTCTTCTTACTGTGTTTTGGGGTGTGGTGTTTACACATATACAGCAAACTAGGAACAATATAATGTTCTTTTATTGTTAGACAAAACCACAGCAAGGAAACATGTAATAAAAAACCCAAAACCTAAAACATCGTGACTGGAATTATTTAAATGTTCTTTGCCAAGCCAGAACTCTTTAAATGATCTTTTTCAAGGCACAATTTGTAACTTCCTAAAGTTCTAGGGAATACTATACCTCTTTGTGTGTGGGAAATGTACACACACACACTCTCTCTCTCTCTCTCTCTCACACTCACACTCACTCTTAATAATTTAATATAAATGCCAATAGGGTATTATCTTCTTTACTATGACTTTCTGAACAAGCATGTAGCTTCAGAATAATGTGTTGGAACAGGAAAGCCTTCTTACCCTCATCCTAGAATCGTAGAATCATTAGGTTGGAAAAGATCTTTGAGATCGTTAACTCCAACCATAAAAAAATTTTGCTTTGAGACTTGCAGATGCTGTGACCTCATGGATTTTGTCTGACTACTACTTAAATATTTGGAAAACCAGTCCAGTAGTTAACCAGAAACTATTTCTTAGAATATATTCACAAGAAATATAATTATCTTGAATTTTAGTTAGTGATGAAAATTTAACGGGAATAGAATATTCAAACTGATAACTTAGTCCTGTATCATGGTCAATGCTGAACTTTATTCTTTAGATGTTCTTTCATAACTATATAAAATAAATCACTTTTGAACAATGACATTTTCTTCCCTTTCTGTGTGTGGGGATATAGAGTTCAAGACAACCTATTTCAAAACAACTAGGACTTCCATTTACTAGTGCTTTTTATGAGAAACAATGGTAACTGCAAATGCATTCAACAGTGATGTTCTAAAGGACTCCAGAGTTTGAGATTTTATACAAGGTGATAATGTAATTGCTGTAGCCTTTACTGGTTGTTTGAAAGTAGATGGCATAAAGTCCTCAGAAATTCTTTCTGTCACAGTCAGTGATGGAGCCCTGGACTACTTTATAGTTCTCAGGTCAAGGAGTGTACCTTGGCTGTACCTTGCCATTATATTAAGATGAGATTTAGCATACTTTGTCTATATCTTCTGTAGAAACAAAACCATAAAGCATACACACAAATTGGGATTTTTACTGCTCCAAGAGAATTAATTGCATGTTCTGAATGACTGGAGTATCCAATTAGGCCATAGCTTATCTGTACAGGTAGACATGTGAATTGCTAGTGCAAGGCAGAAATCATGGTCACTTAAGAACTCATTTGTTAGCTTCCACATATATCTGTGTCTACCTCAACTGGCTTTTGATTATATATTTCTCTTGTAGTGCAGTTGCCTCAAAAATGTGGACAGATATGAAAAAAACAGGAGAAATTGTAAATAATTTGCTTCANGAGTCCGTTTGGATTTTTGAGTTTAATAATAACCATAAAATAAATTTTGCTTCTTTATGTTTTTTTTTTTTGACTGTTTACAGAGGAGAAAGTGTCTTTTGAACATCTTAACTGAATAATTATTTGGGCTTTTCTTAAAGTGAAATAATGAAAAAAAAATACAGATTAGTTTCTAATGCTATAACTTTTGTAGCTTCTTTCTGTCCCTAAATAACAAATTCTATGGGCTGATTAGTGAAAAACACATATTGAAACTATTTGAAGATTTCTTTTTGCAAATAAAGGGTTATGTAAAAAAATTCTTCAACTACCTTGAGCCTGATTGTGTGAAGGACCATTTACACCATTCAACTACTTTGTACGGCTACAAAGTAATGTTAGGGGTAAGACTACTCTCAGTTAATGTAGAATGCTCAGGCAGCTTATATATAAATTGTATGCCTGTGAGTTTTCAAAACCAGTAAAAGCAAGTAAAACTACTTCAGCAAATAGGAAACTACATGCATTACGGTTATACACAAGTAAGCAAACAACATCACGTGTTGTAATAAACAATGAAAAAACTACTTAAACCCTTCTATTCATGCCAGGACTCTGTTGAAATTGCAAAAGGCTGTTTCTTATAATTTGTTACCTCTTAGTTTAATTTACAGATATATTACCCGCTATCACATTTCTCACAAAAAAATTGGTACTTTGCAGTAAGCCCCTGTAGATTCATGTTCCAGATTTTTCTGTGTCACTTTATTAACCATGAAAGCCTTGCCAATATTTGCAAAATTACAATTGACAATTGTTGTTTATAGATCCTTACTGCACTTGTAGTTAGTATGGAGAGAATTTCTAGTATTTTCGTCTGTATTCTGGAAAGACTACAATTCACATATCTGAAGTGAGCAATTTTAGTTACCATGTCATGCTGTGAAGTTCTTTTTGTCCCTGTTCCTAGTTGCTAATAGTATATAAGGATGCTTCATGTTCAAGAAAAGCAAAGTATTGTTTGAAAATAAATGTGAAAGGGAAATATGTAGATAGACTCTAATGGTCTTGATAAATCAAAATAATTTAGGGATTAGGAAAAGAACAATTTCAGATATTCTTTCTTGTTTTACTCCCTATTTAGATGGTGTGAATGGAAGTAATAGGAGTAAAAGGGCTATATGTATTATTATCAGATGGAATATATATTGTGAGCATAGCTGAGATCTGCTGGAGCACTGCATCTGGAAAGATATTTCAGACAGAAAAGCCTCTGCAACTTCACCCATGACCTTGGGTGCATTTGAAGACCAGTTTCTGCCTTAAAGGAAAGTCAGTGTTGATTAGAACCTTTTAACTTTGCTGCACAGAATGCTTCATTGTAGGCTGTGGTGTCTTAGGAGTCCCTTTGGTATCAGGTAGTCTTATACAGATGCTTGTAGAGTGTGTAAGCCTGGTTTAGCCTTGTTCTGGGCAACCGTGGTAGAACAGACGGAAATAAATTCTGTTTAGTAAACAGTTGAGGTAGGTTAAATCTGCCTTGATGCTTGGGGTAAGAGGTGTTAGAGGTTTTTCCTTTGTCAATGTTTGATTCCTAATCTGCTCTGGGGCAGAGTGGCTATGCACTCCCTTTTACACAAGGCTTTTCATTTCTGCTTAGGCTGGTTCCTTTTTGCTTAGATTCTACTCTGTTTTATCAAGATGGCTCATAATAATTTTTTTTTTTTCAGAACAGGAAAAGATTTACAATTGTATCTGACAATTTGACAATTTTTACATTTTTGTTTCCCATGTAAATTTATACCAATGGAAAAAATTTTCTGCCCTGCTCTGTGGCCTCAAAGCCATATTTTTAAGAAGACAAGGGAAGCACTGTAAGTTTTCTAGCAGTCATTGACATTATATGGAACAGGGAAGTGATAACAATCTTCAGACTTGCCTATGCTCCAAACACTGGTTGGAAGTGAAAGGCTGTTAGTTGTGCAAAGCCTTTAAGAGCAAAGAGCAGCAAAAAGCAATTTGTCTTCTACCAAAGCGCCAGCAAAATGCCAGCATTGTTATAGAATGGGATGGTCATTAATTCCTCTGACAAGAAATTATCCCCATTCAACACTCTGGGATTGTTACTCCTTGTGAGAGTTAGAATCCCAAAAGAAATTAAATCTTCCTTAGCTCAGTGGCTAAAAGACTCTAAATATTTTAGGATTATCCGTGTGAATAAGATGCATAATTTCTCTGGCAAAGGAAGGAAGAATATGTCAGAAGATTGTTCAAAAATATAGTAATTACAGATATTGTTTGAAGATAATATACCAAGACAGCATGAAGGAAAAAACCAAAACTATTTACAGCAATAACTAATAATCACTAATTTATTGAGAGAAGGAATATTTTTCCTTCGAGAAAAATAATTTACATTTGTTAAAATACTAGATTATTTAATTGCTTCCGAACATAGAAAAGTAAAGTTAAGGAAAGAGTAAAATTTGAAATATTGAAGAGCATTGCAAGATGGTCATGCCTGAGCTACTATGTGTAATGCTGTAGATGCTTATAAGGCAGTATCATAGAACCATATTTGTTTACACACACTTTGTTGCTGAGCATGTATCAAGTGATGCTGAGTTCGAATGGGAATTTTTGAGTAACCTGTGGTTCCATAGCCCATTCTTTCTGACAGCCACAGTGGGCCGAATGGACTTCAGGTCAAGTTTTCGTTATAAGTGAATGCTTATAAGCTGATGCAATTGTGCTTTATAGGCATTAAAACAAAGTTGTGAGAAGTCAAAAGAATATGTGGCACCCCGTTGCCCCTTTGGATGCCTCCATGTGCTGCCTTTGTGCCACCATATCATAGAATGTTAAATGTCTGTAACTGAGTAAGTCTGATACACTGCTAACACTTGTCTAAATAATATTCCACTCATATTGCAAACTTTCCATCTCTGTTTCCTTCTGTAGAGGAAGGAGATACCACAATCCTAGCTCCCATTTAGTATTTACAGAAGTTCATTCTTTGTTCAGTACAGTATGAATTGCAATTTAAGCTCTTTTCTTTCTGATCTGTTAGTAAATGTATCTTGTGCTTTTTTGAAGGTAGAATCTCTGTTTTGTTTTGTTCTGCATAGTCTAGGAAATCTTTTTACTAGTATATTCAAGTGACTGTATTCTTTCAGTTTTTATCTACCAGTGGTTTTCATCAAACTCTTATCATTTTTATTAGGGGTAGTAGGAATGTAAATAATTAATTATGTGTAAATTCAAAATCATTATTTTTGGTGTTTTCCTGAGTATAGATTTATTGTCGTTTCATCTTTTAAAATCTGATAGGCATCCAGACATTTTGAATGCGTCTCTTTGATAAATGCAGAAGACTTGCGGAATCAGTTGTTTGTTTACTAGACCTTCAAACATCTTAAGTATCCATTTAGTATTCAGTGAAATAGTATAAGAAAAAAACACCTGTACTGCAGCTACAATAACACTAGTTTTATGTGTGCTCTTGAGCAGGAAATCTAATGTATCTGTGTATTTATATTTTTTCTTGGGTTTGTTTTTATTTTATGCATGAATATCTCGATCCTTCTTTAATAAAGTATTTATTTATCTGCACTATATAAGTTATTACAAGCTTTCTTTCCACAAGGCTTCAACTTTTCATTTATGTTCAGATAGGAGAAGCATCTTAGTTAATCAAAATATTTTCTAAGCAATATGTAAATATCGAGAGAAATGCAAGACCAAAAACTACTCATGTAAAAATCTTTCCTGGTACAAATTTCAACAAAATCACTGGAGCTGGGCCTGGAACACATATTGTCTCTTGTACTTGAAGTTCTAAAAGAGAGTTTGCCTGTAATGCTTCAGAAGAAAATATTTTTTTTTTAAAAATTGATATAAGAAAATTAAAACACATAGGTCCTGCCATTCTAATGTTTTGAAACTGATGTTTGCAAAAGGTGGCATTATTATACGGAAAGATGGAAAGTCTTAGTTTTGTTTTGTTGTTTGATTTTTTGTTTGGTGTTTTGGGTTTGTTTTTTTTTTACTTGGCACAAAGAACATCTTTATTGTAGTTAAAGTTTGAGGACTTTTATTTGCATGCACTAATTCTGAATGATATCAAATTTGATTAAGTTACTTGTAGGGCCAGAGGCTGCTGGATACACAGTGTTCTGCTACTGTCTGTGAAAGCAATCCTGAGACATGTATTGTGTAAGAGGTAGCTGAAACAAGGCTTGAAGTGCAAATACAGAAGAGGTTTTCCAGTGAAACCATGTATTTTAAAAGGCTGCTTTTTCTTCTTTGTGGTCTTATAAAGGTCTACACATATTCTACCCAAAAGCAACCATACCCATCTTAGTTCAGAAGGTTCCCAGTGAAATTCAGGAACTCCAAAAGGAATGTTAGAGGAAATTTCATACTTCACTCATTTCAGAATGGCTTAGAACAATGGGAGACCAAAAGTGAATGCTATTTGTTGCAGATGTAGCTGTATCAATTCTACCTCATTTTGCTAGAAAGGAGACATTTTCAAAGAGGAGGTCTGATGATGAAACCAATACGTAAACCATCCTTGATAGGCAGAGTATCTTAAGAAAGCTGAGGTTACTGATACCTCAGCATATTGTAAGCATACACAGAAGCAGAATTGAGTACATTGCATGTGGCATTTTATTGGGTGCTTTCATGTATAATTCCCACCACATCTATATTTTAAATTTCCTGTTCTCTTTGTATCTCACTGAGTGAACAGTAAATAAAATCTCAGTTGGCATTTCTGTATTGATATCTTTCTTGGAACTGTATTTTTATATGAGTACCTCATCCATCTGCTCGCTCTCAAGTTCCCTCTTGGGCTTAGAACTCAGGTGCTATCATAAGAGAATCTGTTAAATATTTGATAGAGTTTGCCTTATGTTTACAAGTAACAAAAGGTCACCACCTTTGTTTACTGGGATTTCAGCTATCCTGTGTTGACTGCATGGAACTATTCATATAAATGATATAAAGCAAACAGGTGAGCATAACCTCCAAGGTATAAGACAATAGTTTTGAAAGACATCATTTACTGCAGTATAACTTTACTAATATAAACCCACATATGTTTATTGCTTTTGAGAGAAACAAGAACTGCACTGACTGGTTTCTTGAAGACTGAGAGCATTCCCAGTGTGAACCTGATTTTCTGAGGTGTCTGAACAGCATCTTTGTCACAAAACATTTCAGAATATTAATACATCTTATTTGCTTTCTCTCCCAAGGAGAGTTCAGTGTTAACACTTTTTAAATGGACACGCTGAGCAATGTAAAACAGAATTCGCTTTTCATCAGCCCCTTTATGTGGCTCTCACAGTTTCACCTGAATTTAAGAAGATCCTTTGAATCTGCATCAATGCAGTGCAACATACTGAAGATCCAGGCAAACAGAAGGTTCTGCTGAATATCATACTAATTGAATGTGTGTACTATAACTGGATGTTTAACTGAAATGGAATATTTTATACTGCCTTTGTTTTAACTTCCGAAAGGTTGTAAATTTTCAAAGTGAAAGTGTACAGCTGCATCGTATCAAATGACAAATTGAAAATTAGACTTTTAGACAGGTGTGGGTAGCACAGGGAGGGTTGTTTGTGCTTTAGAAAGCAATTCTTACATGTGGAATAGATGCTTCTGTTAAAATAATCAGTGGCAATATAGTTAAATATCTAGCTGCTGTGCTTCTTTTGAATGTCTTAAAATCTGTCATGTATGTCTTCCAGGATTAATTGCAGCATAAATTTATGGTCAGATACTGCAACATCTCTTGAAAAGTAAAAATTTCAAAAGAAGTGTCATTAAAATGACTTTGATTTCAAGAAAACCAAAGTTTTAATTTGATCTGAGAGCTAGTATTAAGATCTTCTAGAACTCAATCTGTTTATCAATACAGTAATGGAAACAGTTTTTTACTTGTGTATGTGGCACTGTAATATTAATTGCCCTGCACATGATGTGAATGTTCATCCAAGCTTTGTCTTAATATATAAAAGAAAAACACCCCATAACTTTTTTCTTTTTCATGTCAGTCACAATTAGATGTCCTTTTGAAGTGAATGCTTTTAGTTATAATTTCTCTTTCAACATGTATCTTACAGCTGTGTTCTGTGCGTTTTAAGCTCTGTCCATCCAGCAATGGCCCAGCCTCCAGACCTTAATCATACTGAAGCCTGTACCTTTCTTGAACAAATTAGAACTTAAGATGTTTTACTGAGGAAATGAAATAGAGGTCAAAAGAGCCAAGTACATTTTGATTGGTGCTTAGATGGAAGAGCCAAATTTTGTATTATAGCAGCCCAACTGTACTTTTTATTGCACAGCAACTAACATCATCTTTGTTTTCATGAAAGCCTTTTAAAGATGTGAATATTGTCTTTACTTTAAGTTTTATAGTAGAGATTTTATTAAACTTCAGGGGAATGGATTTCTTATTTCTCAGTGATTTCTTTGTTCTTAAGAAAAAGGAGAGTCCTGAAAGAGTCTTAAATTAAGTGATCAGTTTCAGATACAAAGTGATGACAATTTAATTCAATGTTGCAACTGTCAATGATTTTCTTAAGAGTTTTACAGCTCCTGAGCTGCAGGACTTGCATTCTACCCTAAAGTTATTCAGCCAAAGAACCAAGTTATTACCAAAGAACCCAGTTAACATATTCCTATGGATGATGGCATAGCAGTTTTGTCACCACTTTCAGTAGACAAAGGGATCAGCGTCTACCTGAATCATATGCAGGTCTTGAAAGAAGACTCAGAGAGTTTCACATTGCATTCTTTTGATTATCTCAGTGACAATTACAAGGACAAACACAAATAGTTCCCCTAGCACTGCAGATGCTTGACAAGATATGATTAATACCCTGCTGGCAGGAGTCTTCCTGCTAAGAAACAGCTTGTCTCCAGTTTTTGGTGAGTGACTTAAGATCAGAGTGAGGTAAATGCACCTGGGACTGTGGGCTTTATCTGAGATGCAAACAGGTGTGTTTGCTTCTTAAAGCATCTCTTTTTTGTGAGGACTTGATCAAAATATATCCATCCCAGTTAGGACACTGAAAGAGATTGTCCTCTCAACCACCACATCAGTAAGTATGTTTTTTTGATAGATATTTCTGAAATAAGGCAAGAATGCCTGAATTAGCTGCAGATGCCAGGAGGATAGTTTCATTCAAGATGATGTGCAACCACATATACACATCTTGAAAGTATCAGGTGTCTAACCATCTCATACTCCTAGTGGTTTTGCATAACTCCATGTTGCAGGTCCTGCAGATATTTCTCATAAACTTGCAATCAATCACCTCCTCCCTGTAGGTAGGGATGTACTAAGTCCACTAGTATGGCATATCAAATACTTTTTATACTTATTATTCTGAAGAGTACATAGCAACCCAGAATATTTCTATTCAAATGTTAGCATTTGATTTATTATTGGAAAATTAATTTCATATAGAGCCAACAGAGACTGTGTTGGTAAATGATAAAACTCATTTGCCACAAAACAGATTATTGAAGGCCTGAACTTCATATTCCATAGAAGGTGTGGAGTAATTTCTGAGATTTCTTCCACCTTGTCTTCTAATGATTTTCTTTCTTAGTTCCATTGTCTAGGAAGACTATTCTTCAATCTCAGATTTTTGTAGTCATTCACTAGGGACTGTCATCTAAAATATTCTCTGTGAAAACAAGTGTCTATTTTAAAATAAAATTCATATCACTTTGCTTTGGTGGCTAATTAGTGTATATTTCATTAACTGCAGTCTTGATGCAAAAACTTACTAATAGTCCCAAGTTAATATTTTTAATCCGCTAGTATTATAGCCAGTTAATCCACTCTGGTATGGCCAGAGTTGCTTGTTACAATCATGTGATTCATGAAGTTGCCATCTTGTCCACTACTAGCACGGACCAATGAATTGACTATTATTTTCCCCTGTGCATGCAAAAATCAGGTTGGTCCTTTAATGAGTAATCTTATGCATATCTATTTATCACTCTCTGGCATACTATCTGCTTCTGAGCTTTTAGTATGTCTTTTGTCTCTCTGCAAGCCAAGCTATTCAAGGTAGTTGTATCTTAAACTGTATGAGTAACATTAGCAGGCATAATAACATTAGCATGAGGGGCTGTTGTGCTGTACAATCATCAAAACATCAGACATTGATCTGCCTAGCACATTATTTCTATTTCATACATTATAATTCAGTTCCTACAAAAATTAGAAATGTTTATTCAGATTTGAGAGCAAAATATACAACCTTCTTACTATCCATTCCTGTGAGATGAGCATTAGTATCTGACTAGTCATGATCCTGGATTTCCTTGTTCAAGTGACATCTGAATCAACACATAGACCATGTTTCTAACTTTGGATAGGCTAATTCCTAAGTAAATATCTGAAGAGAGTGAAGTTTGAAAATGTAGAACAGCTGTTAAGAATACTGTGCTCCCATTCTTTTACAAGTTTCATTCCTGAGTCTGTGAATCTCAGTGTGACACAGCTTCTCATGTTCCAGATATTTTATTCCCATCACATTTTGATAGCTACCTCAAAGTATTACCTGACAGAGATTAGAGAATTTTATGAACATATGGGAAAAAAACCACCCCAGTGTCATAAAGGAGATTTCATAAAGAAATATGATTCACAGATAATAACTTTCAAAGAGCATGGACAATATAACAATTCCAATTTTTAACAGTAGGCTTACACTTTAAAATTAATAGATGTTAATTAATGGGAACATTTTAATTTAATTTGTTTCCATGGTTATGAGAACTGACCTTTGAAGTGCTTGCTAAAGAGACATGTACTTGAACATAATAGCAGGCATATCCTGAGAATGCATTGCAATTTAAAAGTGGAAATAGTTCATAGTTACAGGGCGTTTGGAAAGATTCATTGAAGTGGCCTGTGATGCCGATACTGCTGCACTATGTAGAAGTCACATAAAACTACTAAGTGAATGGTAAAAGGTTAAATAGGAATAGAAAAGGAAAAGTAGGCTTCCATGAATTTGATTTAATTCGCAATAATTCAAATGTGCTTATATATTTATAATTATCATGTGAAGTCTCAGTAATGAGTCTATTACTTCTGTTATCTGCCCATGAATACAATTCTCTTAACATTCACTGTAGAGAAGTGTTTGGGTAAATCTTAGTTGTGACTGAAGTTGACTTATGTTCAGATTCAGTTAAGAAGGAAGGAAATAGTATATATTATATATATCAAGAGGAAAAGTGAAAAACCATGTAATTTTATCAAAGTTTTCATTTGTTTGAACTATTTGGGCNCCTACTCAGTGTTTCAGCAATTTTCACCTGTTCACAAGGCAGAAAGCCCTACCCCCTTCTCTAACCACCCCACACTGGGGCAGCAAGATCATAGAATTGTAGAATGGTTTGGGTCAGAAGAGGCATTAAGATCATCTAGTTCAAATGTCCCTGCCATGGGCAGGGACACTTTCCACTAGGTAGAGTTGCTCACAGCCTCATCCAACCTGGTCTTGAAGACCTCCAGGGATGGTGCATCCACTGCTTCTCTGGATAAACTGTTCCAGTGCCTCACTACCCTCATAGTAAAAAATTTCTTCCTAATCTCTAATCTAAATCTCCTCTCTTGCTGCTTAAAATCATTACCCCTCATCCTGTCACTACACTCCCTGTTAAAGAGTCCCTCCCCAGTTTTCCTGTAGGTCCCCTTTAAATACCGTTCATCCATCTATTTTCCAAGTTGAATGAGGTGAAGTCTCTCAGCTTGTCCTCACAGGTGAGGTGATCCAGCCCTTTGATCATTTTCCTGGCCCTCTTCTGGACTGCTCTAACAGATCCATGTCCTTCCTGTGCTGAGGACACTGTACCAGAGTAGACGGGCAGGTGCCAAACTGCTTAAAGCCCCAAACATGCAGTTTCACATTGAAAGTTTAAGACATACAAGGAAGTAAATGCACCCCTGCAATTACACTGCAAGATGACATTTGATTCCCCAAAGATGCATCACCAAAGACGAACTGCAAAGGTAGATGAAAAAACCCAAACCAAACAACTTAGCTTTAAAATGGAAGCAGAAAAAGGTGTATAACTATGGGAAAAATATACACTGTTAGAGAGAAATATGTCAAATAAGAGTTATAGAAAAAAATTAGAAGTGAAGCTGATAAACAAAATAGATCCAATTTATGACCAGAGACTAATTTTCATTTTGAGACTACATATAATGTATACAACGTCATAGAACTTTATCTATATAACATTAATGCTATTTTCTTTACTTTGGTCTATATATTACTAGAGAGATATTGACAAATAGGAGATTCACAGAACTGCAATAACATTTATCAGGAGGAAGGCTGTAGCTCTCATAATTACAGTGAAGGAGCTGGAAATACAATTCAAAACACAGAAGGCAAATACAAAGTACAATGTTATATGAGAAATAATAATTGATTTTCAGGACTTGAATCATGAGTTTTGGACATAATATTGTCAATACTGTCACATTCAGACTGGGCATGTTCTAATCTTTCAATTTCACAAGACTAGCTCATATTCTTTCCAATATAGAAGTCTTTTTACATTAAGTTAGAGTTAGAAATCACCAAAATAAAAAAAAGGTATTTGTTTTTTATGCAACTGACTATTTGTTAACCACTGCTATTAGTGTACAATAGATCTACAGGCTTAGGTTTGTTTGTCAAAACTTATTCCAGAACTGAAATTTAGATCTGTAAGTATACATCAATATCATGAGAACAAGAACTATGTCAAACTTTCTCTAGATCCAAAATAAAATTGCCAGCAATCTTCTGTGTAGTCAAAAAAAGTCCAGACACATTCATATCATTTTTTTACATTTTCTGATACGCACTCTCAGATCTAACAAGTACCAAAGTTTCTGAAATGTCCTGCTTGACAGACTATTCTCTGCTTTTATGGCTGGAATGCAAGAAACCAGTTTACACAGTCTTGAAAAACCATAAATCCTTGTGAGATTCCATAAAATAATTTATTTAATTACCTTTCAGGGAAACACTGAACTTGTACACCCATCCAAGACAATCCAAATCCTTAACATTTGAAATTTGCTTATCTCTTTCTTATAATACATCCTGCTGAACACAGTGGAATATATACTTCTGCCATAGCTACATGGTCCAGGCAAAACTGAGAATTCTTTGCTTGTATTTTTATGGCTGCAGGAAAACACTACACAGACACATGCAATACTGAGCAATAGGTTGTACTTCCATTAATAAAACTTGGCTGATATTGGGGTTTTTTTGGTCACTGTTTTCTATTCGAGCGTGCTCTGCTTCATAGGTATCTAAACCCAAACTTTATATTTTAGTAGCAGGTGCAGTGACATAGCATCTTATGCTCCTATAATAGCTCATGGAAAATACGCAGAGGAAATATTTTTGCCTGGATGAGTACTAGTTAGCTATTAAGGAAGAGTATAAAGTAATCAAATATTGTCTCAAATAATGAGATTAAAAGGAAAATAAAGTTTGAAAAAAATTAACAGAGTAAGAAGTCTAGAGATGTGATTAAGATTGAAAAAAAAATTATGTGGCGTTGCGTAGAAACTTTGCAAGTCTTCAAATTTTTCTGACTGCATATTTGGCAAGCTTCCAATTGTTAGATGAAAGACACATTTTGCTCTACAATCCACAGAAGCCATATATTTCACTGAGGATTTGGGGATGCAGTAGGTTGTATTTGGGATATACACTGTGGCTGTAAACAATATTTTTTGCTCCATTAGAAAATAATTTTAAAAATAACATATTGAAAACTATATGAGAAAAAACTCCTTTAATATTTCTTTATTTCAGACCTAGCCCTGAGGCAGAAAGTGTGCTTAGATAAGATCTGATAAAATGTAGGTCCAAACATGTAATGTGCATTCAGAATTTTTTGCTTAGGACATGCAGATGATTTTTTAAATTATAGTAAGAAATAGCTGTGAGACAAGGGAAACAGATTTTGATGGTATTATGAAAATGTTATGCTACTGGTTCCCTGTCTTTTTGTGTTGTCTTTTTTTTTTTCCTTCTTTACAATTGGCAGGTTGTTTTGTTAATCCTTTGAGCAATTTTTAATTCTCAGCATCTATGTCATTATACATCTATCTTCATTTTAACTTGAATTACTGAATAAACCTGCAGATCTACTGGTCGATTATCACTGGGATATTTTTTGGAAATCAACAAGCCCTTTCCAAGTCTTTCATAACATCATTGTACTTAAGTGGAAATGGTGGCTATGTGGTAAGATCAGACAGGAGATGTCACCTTTCTAAATAAGGCAGGATTACCCTTTCATAATACTATTATTTTTATGCCCTGTATCAGTAGTATTTCAACATTGATTAGCTAAGAGTTGAGCTAAATGGAGATTTTGTTGTTGTGTAGACATAGACCTGTAAAACTGTCTTTTTGTACTTGCTGCTTTATAGTGAGTTTGAAATCAAATACATTCACCTAGTACATTAAACAGTTTATTTCTTAGTACAGTGACTTAAATTATTCTCTGAGGGCATATAGGCTTGTTTGCTTCTATGTCCTTGTCAGTACTAAGAGTTCAGCAGGCCAATTTTTTTACTTTTTTGTTATATTACATTTGTATTGTCTTTTCTGTAAGCAATTACACTTGCAGGAACTAGGCATGATATATAAGCACTTTACATTGTTCATTCTAATGGGCAATATTGTACCTTTGTCAAAACTGAATTTTATCTTTCATCATGCTTCTTGTTCACCTACCTTTTCTAGGTTCCCCTGAATTTTTTTATTGTTTTTTTCTAGTCGTTGTCAGTTTGATATTATTCATAGTTCTGAAGTAGCTTGATAGAATTTGAAATGGCATAACCTCACTTCTGATGCCATTGGCATTTTAAACTCTGTGTGAGACAGATATAATCTGGACAGGTTTAGACAACAGAAGGGTTGAATGCTGGCAGTCACTTAATGAATGTGGGATGCCAGCTATTTCCAGATCATAGGGTTGGGTGCATGCCCAGCCACATCCCAACAGGATGTTTGGATGAAACCTGCATGTACATCATCCTCAGCCCTCCTACGCTGTCTTCTGTTGACAAAAAGTTTGGCAAATGGGCTAGAAAGAAGTCATGATCTTCTCCAAGTCCAGTCCTGTTCTGCTCTGCCTCTGTAAAAGCTGAGGCTTCCAAGTATCCACAATGCCCACATTTATGAGGAGTATTTAGTGTTTTGTTAGGACCAGTAGTTGCACTGAAGCTACTAGCAAAGCAACAACAAAGCTGTTAACAAGGATGAACGATACTGGGGAAAAAACCCTCACTGTGAATGCAAGTCTAGATATGCATGTCTTCCCAGTATAGTTCAAAAAGAGTTCTAGTTCTTAATCAGATATTTAGTTAAAGTTACTACTGTGACATATATGTATAAGGATTCTGCATCTCTGGAGACAGTTTCTTTTTTCACGTACAGTATAATGCCTGCATGAATCAGGCAGGTAGAAATTTGTATTGCAGAACTAGAAGGCACAACACAAAATGCCAGGCTTAAGTTCTAAGACATTTAACATTCCCTAGTCCCAAGTTACTTTGAGATCCTTGATGTAATTACAACACTGGGAGGCCTGACCCAGTTGTAGTGTCTCTTCTGCCTGTCTGACTTATTCAGCTGTAATGAAAATCTCCTTTCAGTGCTATCTAACCAGTACATCCTCACTCTGAGCTCCATGACCTCTGTTTCAAGGGTTATTTTACCTTCTCTTAGGTAGATAGTATGTTTTCAATGCTCCTTTAATACAAGCAGCATAGTACTTTAAGTTAAGGTTTTAGTCCCTAAAAAAAAAGAATGGCTCTTCTGTAAATTCTAAATGCCCACTTTTCAAGCACAGCTTTCTACTTGAGTTTACTAACTGTGACTTAGTTAGGGAACTTGATATATTCATAGCAATGCAATTGCCTTAGATGCCAGTGTTTCATTTAGGCTTATGAATTGACAGACACTTTACAAAGCTGTCCACTTGCCTTCAGAGGTTTGTATGTGTCTTTCAGGGAAAAAAAAAAAAAAGTAATACAATGACCTGTTTTTCTTAGGAAAAAAGTAGTCTCAACAAGATGTCTGCGTATATACCTTAGCTTTACTTGTCTGGGTGATTTTTACTAGTTTGTTATTTAGGCCTTTTTAAATGTAGCTTTAAGTGGAAGATACACAAACACTAGTGATCAGAGGAGTAGTTAACAAAACCTGTAGTTTATCTGACATGATATAGATTTTTCTGTTAAGTCTGAAAATATCCTACTTATGTGCTGTTTCTAGATGTTCTTCCTAATGGAAACTGAGCATATAAAGCAGAAGTATCAGAAAGCTAGGAAATCAGACTATACCTACCATCAGGAAAACTCTCAGATTTGCTGCTGATTTGTCAACACAAGGGTTTGAAATTGCAAAAAACCACAAAACTGATAGCCAAAAATATTTGGATTATATTAATGTATTACTTTTAAAACCTTTACTGGAACATAAAGGAACAGAATACAGCTCATCATAATCCAGACAGCTGTATAGATTCTCCATTTCCTGCCCTGAAGTGTGAAATTCAGAATGTAGTTTGGCTTTGGTACAGCTGATAAAATTGCATATGACAGTGACTGCAGAACATTTCATACAGGAGATGATTAATTGCTTTTCTTTTTTTAATATCAACATGATTTTTTTTCTGGGAAGTGTTAGTTCACACAAAGCATGCCATATGATGTTGATGAAGATTCAAATGAGATGAGACACTGAATTTTCACTGCTTTTTGACTGCTCTTCTAAAAATGGAATTTAGGGAGTTAAAAGTCTTCAGCTCTTTTAAACAGAGTTTTAGTTTTAAGTGTTGGAGGTACCTCTTACTATGCGAAATTCACTGGGAGAACAAGTAATTGGTTTTCTAAGTTTTGAAGCTGGTTGCAATCATTTCATATAATTGCATCTTTTTATAATTGCTTTCAGAGAAAGGTAAATTCTAAGCTGAAAGGTAAGAAGTGGGAAAATGAGACTAAAAAGAAAATGTAAAGGTAAAGAAAGCTCCAAAATATGAGTTGGAAAAGCTGAACACAGTGAACTGCTCAGTTATAGATTTTCTGTTTGATCTTTGGAAGGGTCTACATGCCCATTTTCCATATGTCTTCAGCATAAGTATATTTAGAATATTGAAATGCTTTAAAATATGGCAAGGGATCTTTTTAAATAATTTCTATACTAGAAACAACAATTACTAAAGAGGCCCTAATATATTACTGTCAAGTGCAGGACAAAAGAGAGCAGACTGCAACTTTCTGTAATTCAAAATACCACTAATACATCTTTTATTTGTCATTGTCATCATTCATCCTCTATATGGCATGTATCATGTTTTCTTTTGAAGTAAGCTCTACGAAATTGCTGCAAAGCAATAATTCTAAACTGCTAGGTAATATATTATGTGCTGTGAGTATTAACTGTGGTAAAGTGATGAGAACAGTAAACAATTTTTAGGTACCCCCTGAAGGAACTATTTATCTTTTCCATGACATAGAGTAGAATTTCAGCCTGTAGGTTAAAAATAAGAAGTGCCTGCCCCTGAATTATGAGCTATCAGTTTCCACCTCCCCCATCTCTTCAAACCTAACAGCATTTTTCTGTGATTTCAGTATCTGACTTCACTAAGCTTTTTTTGCCTCTTGGTACTGTAGATGAGCTCTATATAATGCAGCAGCACTCTAATACTTTGTCAGTGTTTATTAAAGGAGAGATATAGTCAGGGCATATGCACCATCTCAAGTGACCATGCAACTTTTGCTTTAATCATAAAATGTCTTTACTGGTACAAATTCTTGAATTATTCCTAATCCCAAATGTTCTGATAATGTGGTGGCACTTCAGTGCTTATTTGTTTATGGCAGCAAGTTTGCAGATGACACCAAACTGAATGGTGCAGTTGTCATGCCAGAAGGATGGGATGCCATCCAAAGGGACTTGGACAGGCTGGAGAAGTGGGCCTGTGTGAACCTCATGACATTCAACAAGGCCACGTGCAAGGTACTACACTTTGGTCAGAGCAATCCACAGTTTCAGTACAGGATGGTAGATGATGTGATTGAGAGCAGCCCTGTGGAGAAGGACTTGGGGTTTCTGATTGATGAGAAGCTTGACAAGAACTGGCAGTGCATGCTCGCAGTCCAGAAAGCCAACTGTATCCTGGGCTGCATCAAAACACGCATGGCCAACACATCAAGAGAAGTGATTCTGCCCCTCCATTCCTCTCTAGTGAGATGCCACCTGGAGTATTGTGCCCAGTTCTGGAACTCTCAGCATCAGAAGGATATGGAGCTGTTGGAAAGGGTCCAGAGGAGGTCTGCAAAGATGATCAGAGGGCTGGAGCACCTCTGCTATGAGGACAGGCTGAGAGAGTTGGGCTTGTTCAGCCTGGAGAAGAGAAGGCTCCGAGGAGATCTTAAAGCAACCTTCCAGTACCTGAGGGGGGCTGCAAGAAAGCTGGGGAGGGACTTTTTAGAAGAGCATGTAGTGATAGGATGAGGGGGAATCGCTTTAAATTAAAAGGGGGAAGATTTAGATTACACCTGAGGAAGAAATTCTTCACAATGAGGGTGGTGAGGCACTGGCATATGTTTGCCCAGGGAAGTTGTGGATGCCTCCTCCCTGGATGTATTCAAGGCCAGGTTGGATGGGGCCTGGAGCAGCCTGATCTAGTAGGGTGTCCCTGCCCATGGCAGGGGGGTTGGCACTAGATAATCTTTAAGGTCCTTTCCAACCTAAACCATTCCATGATTCTGTGAAACTGCTTGGATGCTTAAAACACTACTTGTGCCTGTTTTTCTCATGTAAAACTTCCTTGACTACATAGAGCTGTGCTTCCTTCATTTAGAGCTTCAAGCATTTCTGATTTTTCTAATATTCTACATAAACAGAGCATGTCTAACTTAGAATAAACACTTATCAGTGATTTCAAGACTCTCTTCAGCCTGAATAGATTTGAATACATCTTGTGAGCATCTTAATTGTTAAGCTATGAGCTACTCTGGGCAAAGGCACATACTGCCTATCCTTTATGTTGAAGATGGGTGTCTGTGCAGGCAGAAAACTTAAATTTGGCATTAAAGTATGGGAAGCAGATTAAAACTGAGTTTAAAAGAGAGGAATTCAATTTTGGAATGTTAGATAAGTGAACATGGATTGGATGTCCTATTTCATGCAGGGGGCAGAACTCCCACCTTACCTTCTTTTCCTGATTGTGATTTAAGACTTCATATGCTCAGCACATTAACTCTTGGGAATTGCAGTCTAGGCAGTCAGTTCTCATCTGTATCTTTAGGAAGGGCCTTAGATGAGTTAGTAGTGTGAATTCTGACAGGATAGCCTATGTATTTAAGTCATACTTATGAATGTCTGCATGTACATTAAAAAAAAAATCCTATGGTTCTGGAGTGGAGTTGCTAAGTGTTTGTCCATTTTTTAAAAATTTTTTTTTACTTTATTGCAAATAACATTTTCTGGGTAAGCACTGAGATATCCAGTATTTGGTCTTTTATTGTCTTTTTTTGGTTAAGGAGCAGATCCAATGAAAGGATCATTGCTATATACTCAACTTCAGTCTTTCTAATTATGGCAATATCTACACAGGATAATATTGGGCAGCATCTAAATGGGGAAGTTTAAGACTCTTTGTCTAGTACTAATTCTCTTGGGGTAAACAGTCATTGACTTCAGCAAATGTTTTGTCAGGAGACTATACTGAGATGGCAGATTGCACTTTTAATGACAGAAATTTGAAAACGCAGCATGTGTAGGGAGTGAACTCAACCTTTGCAGAGAAGACTGTTTTGTTTCAAAGAGGAGGGTTGTATTCCCATTCTTCTAATTCCTCAGCAGGTGATACTTTTTGCCCTTCTTCCCTTGCACTTCAGTGCAGTACAATGTGATGTTTATGGCACAAAAGGCTATGAGTTTATCAAAAACACATACTGTGGATATGAACAAATACTGGGCATAAAACCTGGGATGCATGCTGTTTAAACATGCAGCACACCTGCTAAACTTGTTGCAATTGTTTGGATGAGGAACTTTAGCAGTGCAAATGACTCTGTTGTAGCTGTTAAGGTATTCATAACCACTTCAGCAAGGAGAGTTAGATATAAGGAGGCTTTGAAGGCTTGTTGCAGAACATTGCTATGACTTTTCTTCTTCCCTGTAATCATAAGGTGAAAGTGTTGTTATCTTGCTATATTCTGTCATGCAAAAAGCTTGTCTGATGACTTTTTGTTTGGCTAAGGCAGTTCTGTATGTAATGATAAAACTTAATCTGACTGACTATCAAACATGATGTGAAGGACAGAACAAAATGCACAACAGTATACTACGGTATACTAGATTTTACTATTTTTATTAGAAGTTTTTTGGGGGAATAAGGAACATCCAAGCACAAGGGTAACAAAAGCGCTCCCCCAGATTAGCCCTACAAGTTGTTGCCCAAAGCTATGTTTGCTGTGCAAAGCAGAGAAAGTATGAACAAGTTCTCATGTGTTTTTTGAAAGGACAGGGGGTTTGTAACTCTTAACATTTATTTCCTCTTTCATTCTTCTCTTTGCAGTCTCATATTTCTGAAAGTGAATGTTTGAGCATAGACCTTGAAATTAAAACCAGCTAAAATTGGAGGAGCTTTCATTTATAAATGTTTGTTTAACTGTACTGCCCTTGTCAGAACAGGGTGTTGACATTTATACTATATATCTTTGCTTCAAGTAGATGGTGACCCAGCCGTCAGCTAAAGAAAAATAGTAAATAAAAAATGTGTTAAGTCAGACATCACGAGGGTTCAAAATTGAATTGCAGACTTTTACTAAAATGGTATTTTTCATTCCATGAGATTTCTGGCTTCCAGTATTATGGAGGAATGCCTGATTAAAGAGAAGGCTGCAAGTTAATTCCCAACATGCTCTTTGGCAGCTTTTTCATTTCACTTATAGGTAGGAGCAGGTGGTGTCATTTAGAATTAAATACTTCATGTCTAAGTTGGCAAGAAAATAGCACTTAGTGATGAAAACAGCATTTAGTGATGAAATGTCCCTGAAACGAATCTCATTAATTGTGCACCAATTTGTGGTGATTTTATTTATATTTGCATACTGTAATGCAAGTACAATGGAATACTATATATTTAAATTGCACTTAACACTGAGTTTTACCAAAAGCAATAAAGGACCAGAATAATTTTAGAAGAAAAGATCTTACAGCCATAGTCGCCTTTTTTTTTTTTTTACTGGAATAAGAAAGCAACATCTTTTGTTTAAGTTGACATTTAAAGGAGAGATCTCACAGCTTACTGATTTTTAGTACTATTTTACAACCTATTTGCTTTTGTTGTGCTATTAACCATGTGAAAATGTTTTTCATAATATTGCATAAATTATAATTACGCTACAATTACATGCTAAAAACTGAACTCAGTATTACTGTGGTAGTCTAGTAGTTACTGGGTGGTGTTGTGGCACCTCCCCTTTTTAACAAAATTATCTTTCAAACAATAAATCATACTTTTTCTCTAAGTATACTCAACAGGGGCTCACCTCTGCCTTACTGATGGAGCTCCATGTTGTAGCTGTATTTGAGGAGCCCCAGGAAGAATGTAATAAGCTCTCTGCTATGCACACCATCAGCTCCATGGGTTAATATTGAGGGAAAAAAGTCCCATACTTCTGTCAGGTACGGGGTTTATGAGACTAATGAACTGGAGGCATGTGGGGTTCCATTGCCTACAAAACAAAGGGCCTGCATTTGGAAAGAATTTTGATACCGACTTCAAGACAGTATCCAACATCCAAAAAAGGAAGACATTTTGGTTGCAGGTTGGACTCCTAGTTGGTTTTGTACTCTCTATAGGTTGGCTTTAAAAAAATTAACTTGTTAGTAACCTGTTTAAGAGAAGAAATACTATCAACAACAGCTAGAAGGTAGTTTAGCTCAAAAGCCATAATGAGAATCAAGTTACCTGCTCTCCTCTGTTTACCTTGTTCAGACAATTCAGGTACTGCTGCAGTGTTTCCATTTGGAGTAGTTTAGATTATGCCTACCACTTCAAATGTTCCCTTTGACATTTCTTGTAACTGGATTTTTTTTCCTCTGTTGCTGTCTCAGTCTGATTTACCTCATAAAGCTTCATTATGTTACTCAGAGAAAATATCTGTGCTCTGTAAAAGCAATTAGCTTAAAGAGCACCTTAGTACTCTTATTTCCAAAACAAATATGTTGCATAATGAGACTTAAATTAGTCTGAGCAGCCCAGACACTCTGGACAGGATGACTGCAGCTTGGAAGAGTTTCTCTCTTACACTTTCTTTTGTAGAGTAATTAACTAAGTATTAAAATGCTCAGTTGAAAAACATGTTATGTGCAGGAAACGTGCTTTTTCATGGTTACTTTTTTCTACTCTTTTAAATTTCATGTCACAAAACCTTCTACAAGAGAATAAAGCTGACCTTAATATAGTAGCACTTTAATATCATTGCATGATTTTAATACTGACAGACACAATGATTAGAATAATTAATGTTATCATAATGACTTTCCTGTTACTGTTATTGTGATCCATTTTTTCATTATCAGCCAATATTAAGATCTAATTTAACTTACAAGATACATATCAGGCAATTAATGTTGAACTAAAAACAACCCAGCAATTTCAATATATCTCATCGGCTTTATAGTCAAATACACAAAACAACCTAACAATGTTTAAGAATATTGATTCAATGCTTTATTTATTTAATAGTTGTTTTCAGAAGAGTTGTATTGACACATCATAGTAATGGTGTAATAAATTTTGACAAGTAAAGGTCATATATGCATATAGGACATTACACCTTATATCTTTACACAGGTTTCATAGTACACTCCAGGAAGTAACTGAGTTTTGCTATGTCTGTTTTCAAAAGCCCAACAGAAGTATATAAAGGAATTGTAGCTCAGTGGCTGGATGTTTACTGTTTACTTGAGTGCAGTTCCCCTTAGGGATATTGTTGAGCTGTTTGGAACTGAAGCGCCTAAAATCATTGTCATGTTTATGAATGCAGGTTGACTCCTACTGTCTTTTCATTGATACTCAGGCTATATATTTGAAAATTATTTGACACATCTCTTTTCAAGTAATGAACCTGTGTAACAATTTGATTCAAAGTCATCTATGATCCTTTTTTGAAAGCTTTTCAAATCCAACCCTTCTACTGTCATAAAGACTTTTCCATTATCATTCCCAACATTTTTCCTTTATACATGCCATCCTTCTTGCACTACAGCCAAAAAAGAGTGATGCTAAAGCTTTCCAGAATTTTGCTCAGAGCTACCTCCTTCATTCTTTTCATTCTGAGTGAGAAAAACTCAGCCTTAGGTTGAAGGGATGGCAGAGAGATTCCTGCTGTTGACAAATAGAAAACTGACAGAAAGATGGAATTGTGGCTCACACAATCTGGTCAGAATGGAAGCATACAGTAAGTACCCTTAAGAACTGCAACAATCTGTGGTGTTATGCTGTGAGTGAAGGGAAGAAACAGTAAGGCTAGAATAAAGAGCATGAAAAGAAGTTTAGAAGAAAAATAATTTAAACACTAAATAATCAGTAATCAGTACATAATCAGTAGCTATAAAACATAGCTAAGAAAAAAATGTCAAAAGTATTTAAAATAAAATGTACTTGATGAACTATTTTGTGTCATACTTTAATATTTTTTTAAAAAATGCTAGAGTTGTGCAATTTACTTTTGTTCATATCAAACTGTGGAATTCAGAAATATTACTCTGTTCTACAAGATACAAGAGCATGTAGGGATGTCTAAAACACCTGCACATGCTTACTTCTAAGTTGCCGCTTTGAATTCTTACATGCTTCCCAAACAGCAGGTTTTGAATTTCTGTATCTCCTTTATTCTATTCTCAAAAAAGATTGGCTTTCTAAGCTCTGTGCTACCTATAGTCAATGTTTCACATACCCAGTGGCTTGCTGGGTCACACTCCTTAATTCCTTATTGTTTCCTGATTAAAAATTCATATGCTCTTAATTCTTATCTGCTCATCCTACTAGTTGTATGCTGATAAACTGAATTGTGCTCTTATAAATTATTTTTTTTTCAGCTTCACTGGTAGTTTTGTTGATTTATTTGATCCTCCTCCGTCATCATATGTAGCTACCATGGGCATGCTGGTTTGAAGGTACTTCCTTTTCTTTAGACCTGAACAATTGAAATTATAAATTAGTGGGGGGAAAAAAGACAGAAAATCATAGGTTTTGTTTCATCTTATCTAAAATTTAGACATGTATGTTTGAGTTAATGACTCAAGGCTGTCTGTACAATCTGTGAGGAAGAAGAGCTATCTTAAATGAAAATTTTTCTTGGGAGTGAGATCATGTGTCTCAGGATAAAACAGCTTTTGGCTGTGCTTAGTAACCAGAAAGGAAGCCAGGAATATGTGTCTCAGTCCCTTAAATACAACTTTTAAGTGCTAAAAGGTAGGTTGGTTTAATAGAATTATTATTAAGTATAACTCTCAGCTTTCTTCTCAATTTGATAAAGTCCCCACATTGGCTAACAGTTTTACCAGATTCCCAATGGCTACCAAATTTTGCATAGAAATGTTGTCCTTTTTATTCTCCATAGTTCTTAATTGTGTGCAGTTTTATACTTTTTCACTGAACAATGCTGTATTCATCTATTTTTATTTATTGTAGTATCAAGTGAAATAAAAAATAAACTTGATTAAAAAACAAATGCAGCACTACTCAGTTACCTTGCTACTTCCATTAACCCTGGTCTCATCAGCCTAACTTAGTCAAAATAATGGAATAGGTGTTCAAAGCTTGATAAGTAGGGACTTAAACTAGACTACCTAAAACAATGTTGGGGATTCAACTGGGGATTTTACAAAATATAATAGATTTTATGGAATACAATATTTTTAATGAACTTACAAGAAGGACTGTATGAATAACTGACTTTTAGTTCAGCTGATGAACCAAAAAATTATGTAGAAAAAGGGTATTTAATTTAAATTTTTATATTTGTTTTTATTATACTAAAAATACTGAAATGTATTTTTGGACAACATGAAACATGTACTTTGATAGGAAACTAACATTTTCATTTGGGAAAGCCAAAGCCCTCAAGCACATATTTTAACGAAGTGTTGCAGTGCTTACAGGTTAGCTTCCTATGGTCAGAAAACCTTATGCTCCCAAACAACTGAGGTCAGTGAGGTGTTCTGAATCACTTTTTTTGCCCTCCAGCAGCATGGGTCCTGGTTCTTATTCATTCCTATTGATCATTGAAGAAATCTCAGCCCACCATGTTGAAAATAATTTTCAATAAAAAGAAAAACAACTTTGCAAACCTACTGAAACATTTTAGTTACAGAAGATGCTATAACTGGAGCTAAGTATATTTTAAAATGATATTTAGGTACAATCTGAAAGTTTCAGAACCTTCTTTTGCTGTAACAAGATTGTCTTGGCAAGGTCTCCTAGGGCTGAGTTAAGATTGATGGTTGGTTAGATCTTATCTTACAAAGGAGTCAGGAGATGACCAAATGTACATCTGGACCTGAAGTGAAACTGGAGTGCATCCTTGGATTCAGCAACAGAAATAGCCTAAAACATCCTAAAAATTAATTGATTGTTTCAAAGCAGCATTGATTTCACTTGATGGAAAACAAGCTCATTCTGCATAGGTATACATATATAGAGATGTACACTGATTTGTGTGAAATTGAGATAATTAGGTTTTACTGAATATTGTATTAGGTGTTTTACTGTTCTGAAAGTTTGATCAGGTTGCATACAGCTGTATTTTTCCAAAGCTAATGCACACTGGAAAAAAATCAGTTGCCTCTCTTGCATAAAAGAGCAGGTATTTCCAGTTCTCAGACAAGTCTGTGTAGTAAGTTTTCTCTCCCCTCTTTTTTTTTAATGCAGTCCTTGGAATTTAGATTATCTCTGTTGTGAAATAGCAAAGTATTATGATAGAACAAGAATGTTTTCAAAATATATTAACTTACTTCTCCTGTTAGATATTTTATAACTGTTTTTTAGCTACAAACCCCTCTGCCCTTACTTCCAAGGGCATTAAGATTCAGAGGAGTATTTACATACACAGTAATAAGTGCCACTACTTTGAGGGACAAATTGCATTTGGAAGAATATGTTCATGCAGTAATGAATTTACATAAATTCAGGTGCCCTCCTGTGAAATATTAAGCAATTCAGAAAAGAAACACTGGTTTCAACCAGAGTGTATCTAAATATACACGTGTATGATAGCAAGGTCTTTAGATTTGTGTGATACAGGAGCACACAAGCCTTTTCAGGTCAAGGCAATATGCACCTGTTAATATATGATTCCTAGAATTATGAAAAAAAGCACCAATTATTTTGGAAGTTTAGGAGGAAAATGTTTTTATCTGCCATATTAATGTCATAGTCAAAGACCAAATGAAGATGTGGAGACTAAGTGGATTTGGATGCCACAGCACTTTAATTTTACAAATTGCACAGTTTCCCTGTGCTATGAAGGAGATGGTGCAGTGAGGCAGAGATGTTGGCTGGGTTTGTGTAGTGGTTGTGTACACAACTTCCCTGCTCCATAGGAGAATTGCTGCAGTTCTGCAGAGAGGTTGGGTGGGTGACTAATAGTATCAGTCACACTGTGCATGGTCCTGGAGCGTGTTTTTGAAGTCCCCTAGGTTCTTCCCTGTTCCCTAGTGGTTCTGGATGCTGGCGCAGGGTCATGAAGTTTCCCTTCCTGGAGTCTTTCCGGGAACTCTTGACTAATCTCAACATTCCTTTGATAAGTGTCATTAGTTTTAAGACTGAGTAGAGAATAACTTGGTTATTGGTCTGTTCGAACCATGCTGTTGTTTTCCAGTTTGCTGTCACTGCTGGTAGTGCTCACAGTCTGTATGTTTCTTTACTGCTTTTGCACTTCATGGGAGGCAGATTGTTGCCATAGTTTGACTTACTTGAGCACACAAACTATTCAAGATAGAGGTTGTTGTTTGGGACATGTGGTTGATCATATTTTGTCTGCTTCTGTTTACACAAAACATTTCTTGAACATTTCTACTTCTACTGAAACTAAAAGCTGGCTGAAATTCACAGGGTTATGCAAACAGTAATGCTAACCAGGTCTAAGTCTTGCTAAATGCTGCGCACAGACGTGCTGGAAAAGTAGTGTCTAATGCTTCTGCTAGAAAGTGAGGTCACACAACAAAGAGTTTGATTCCCTGTATTGTAGCTGCCTATACAAAGATGTTCATTATAGATTTTTTTCCTCATCCATAGCTGGTCTAAGAGGCCTACAGTCAATATGGTTGCACAGTGAGCATCCTCCTTTTTTTAAGTATCTAAGAGACCCACTCAGACAGTTGAACCTAAACAGACCTCACAGCTAACTCAGCATGACAATTTCTATGTTCCTGTGTTTACAAATGCAAATTAAATTTTGTTTCTTCTCTTTGCTAATTAGCAATGGCCAGAATATTTATCTGCATTTACAAATACCGTCTTTGAAAATGAATACAGCTAATAAGACTTCCCAGTTTTCTGACTGTAAAAAAAAGATACTTTTTAATCAACAATTCTTTTCCCTTTTTTATTGGTTTCTTTTTCTTCTTTGTCTCTTTTTTGGTGCCACCCTGAATCCATCACCTATGTCTTGTATGCCTATAGAGTGTGACAGTGCAATGAGACTTCTTTCTGATGTGATTGTCTGCACTTAGGAGTCTGCACAGCTTTTGCTTCAAAAGCAAAGCATGAAGTTTTACTTAAAAAAATATTTCACCATTGATATATTGAAAACTTCAGTTCTATTGAGCATATTTAAAAACAGAATAAATCTACCTGTCACTTCACTGGTGAAAAATATAATCCTTAATGGTGGGGGCAAAGGACAGAAAGATTGGATTAAGTTGCAGTATGGGTAAACTGACAAATGTGAATATTACAACATGTTTTCTAATGGATCTTGCAAAAAAAAAGAAAAGTAGGTCATAGTCATGCAATATCAATACAATTTGAAAGGTAATTTTCCTCTGTAAGAGACATAAGAGTTAAGACAGTCAACATAATAAGACATCAGAACATAATAAACCTCTTTGTGTGCCTGAAAAAGCAATGCATATAATTCTGGAAACAAAGGATCTTCAGGAAGGTTTTTTAATAGATTTATGAACAATGTTGTTTATGGTGAAATTAGTGCTTATGTCTATTTTAGAAAGCAGTGTGGACCAAGAGGACCTGATCCTAACAGTGATACAGAAAGCTTTGATGATCTGTTACTCACATGATACATACTGCAGTTTTTATCTTGGAATTATCTCTAGTCTGATCCCACAGACCATTTGCAGCTGGAGTTTAGACATGTATTGCAGTTCAGTTTCATTTGAAAGTATATATATGTATACATGCACATTCATATACATGTCTGAATGCATATTCACAGTGTATAAAACAAAAAAACCAGAAACCCACCTATGTAAATGAAGGAACTATATTAACTAGGAACACCAGAGAACTAGCTGATGAAGAGGGAGTTGAATTGTAACTTGGTTTTTAAGAAGAATGATGTTAACTTAGAAGTATTCAGAAAAAAATAGTAGCCATGATTTGGGTTTCCTTTCTAGTGGAAGACTTAGGAATCACTGGCTAATTACAAAATATTAATATGTGATCTCATTGAACAGTATGAACGTGGTAGGTTTTTATTTACCATAGATTTTTGTTTACAGATTTTTGATGGAAAGATTTAACATTGCTTAATGAGACAGAGGCTGAACTTTGGCAATTAAAATAAAACATAAAGAAATTTAACAATGATGATTGTCAGTAACTTCCAGAACAGCTTGCCTGTTAGTAGTGGATTCTTATCACTTGCAGTCTTCAAATCAATATTGTCTCTTAGTGAGAAATTTTTCTGTACATCATTAAATTGTTTGGATGAGTGGCTACTGTAGAAGGACATAGCAGATGATTAAAATAATCCTTAAAATCTGTCAATCTATTAGAATACTAAAAATGTACAGTTTTGCTCATTAGGGTCATGTAGTTTCTGTAAGTTCTATGGAGACTAGAAAGGATCATTAGATCATTTAATCTGATCTCTAGAATAATGAATAACATACATTTTTGCCCAAGGATATTTTTGCTTTCAGACAGGTAATTTTGTATATAAGAAGTGCTTTTTAGAGAGAAGAAAAGATATTTCATTATATGGTAAATGTGACAAACACAATACACTGCATGGTAGCATTTCTACTGTTTGTTGATCTCAAAGCATTCCTCGTTCTAAGGTTACAATTGATAATGTAACTATAATTTTACAAGATATTTAATCAAAAGATTATACTTTTTTGGTAATTAGAGATTTTAAATCAGTGTACTTATACCCTTCAACCTTTGCCGCATGGAGTTTTGAATGAAGTGAAAATGGCTGAGAGGTTCATTCACTGAGGGAGCTCAGAATAAGCTAAGATGGAAATCTAGTTATATGCAGTACAGGAAGCTCTCGCTGTCTGTTAGTTTCACTATTTGTCTCAATAAGCTTAAAAGCTCCACAGACACACTTGCATGGGCATAATCAGCGTGCTGTGTGGAAATTTAGCTGGAGGACTTTCACGAGTAATGCAAATAAACTACCGTTTGACATTATGCATCTTTCATACTGCTTCTAACTCAAGCAGGCTACAGCAAGAAAACTGTAATGTAGGTAGGCTGTCTGCTCTTTGGTCAATGATCATATACTTCTGGGTCTGTGGGGAAACAGACAGAGCAGGAACAAAATAGCAGATATTTAGACACAAGCTTGTTCACTCACAACATATCAAGAGAGGAATACATCTTCAGCAAGCTAGTCCCTTTTATTTGCTAATAAATAAAACACTGGAGTGTGACTGAGGTTAAAATTTATGTCATGCAACTTGAAGCTTTGTAAAATGAATTTGTTGAGTCGACTCCCTCTAGGGCCAATGGAGAGAAATAATTGCTCCTGAAGGTAAATCATCCTCTTTACCTTGGGTATCTTCCTTACCATCCTGGCATGATATGACTGACTTCTGATCACAGACTCTCTCATCTGGTCTTATGCAGTTAGATATTTAGTCTAAACTTCTCACTGAGACTATTTCATTCAATGTAAATAATATATCTAAATACGTTTTCCCTAAATGTCAAGTGAACTGGCATAATGTGTATGTTCCTCCTGCAAACTCATCTAAATAATTCCTTTTGTAATCCTTGTTATCTGTGCTCTGCAGAATCAAGGGGACTAGATATCACTGATCAAAGCATTGGCAGTTATTTAGTGCTTAGATGGAAAAAGATGGTAGGTTCTTTCCTCACAGAAGAAGAGAGGCAATGATTTGAAGAGAAAGATTTCACACATTTCTTTCTTCCTGATTAAATATGCACCAAAGACCTAAGCAACATATGTAAAGGCAGTTTTTCTAAAAGTCCACTGAACTTATATTGTGTTTGGTCTTTTTCTATTAATAGCCCGTAACTGTAACTAAGGGAATTTCTGATCAGAACCTTTTCCTTGCTCATGTATTCTCAAAAAACTAAGTGGAGTCAGGTACGTCTACTGCTTCATTTTGGGTGACTTTATATTAAAAAAACCAATTTGCACATAAATTTTGCACTTTAGATGCATACATCCTGTTATATAGGTGGTTCCTATTAACAGCACAAACAATCCCACAGATAAGTTGACTTCTATGTGAATATTAAATTATTTGTGTGATTTGGCACAGTGTGAACCATAAGTAAGCTTGTTCTTACCTTAAAGACAGAATAATAAATATGATAAAACAAGATATAAATCTATTTACTGGTTTATTTCTATGGCATAAACTTATACAAACTGCCTAATTTTAATTTTTTTTAATTGAAACTTGAGGATTGACAGTGCATGCCAGAACTTAAATATTGTTGCTGAAATCCCAAGGGAATGAAATTACTTGGGAGTATAATTTCCTCATGTTCGACCACCTTCTTTTCTAAATAGTGATCACAATTCTATGCTTATGTTTTAGGATCTGTTACCATGGAGATATTACCATACACACAGGATGGTTGCTCCATAGTATACAGTCAAGTAGGATAAAAGTGTTGATTAAAATGGTGTCAAAAATCTTCAAATCCAATAATTGAAAGGGAATAATAGAAGAAAATCAAGTATCATTGAACTGATAAACGAAATAATCTTTGACCATATCATTGTTCAAATTATCTTGTTTAGATTTCTTGTCTTACATTTTTTGTAGTGTGTGACAGTTTTAACTTGGATTTATAATGAAAAAATATTAGCTAAATAAATAATAGTAATAATAATAGTAGCTAAATAAATAATAATCCAACACAGATTGATAACTGTCTGACTACTAGCCTATACTTAAGTGCATGTTACAATGACCTTTTTTTCATAGCAAATGTCCCTAGAAATTATGAGACTCAAAGTGATTTACTTCATATTTGAGATACAATTAAAAAAATATCCTTTTTGAAATTATTTTACCTACAAAATGTGACATGCATTTTGTGTATTTTTAAACACACCTTTCAGAATGCTATTTCAATTTAACTGGTAATTAATTTTGACTGTATGTAATTTTAATTATATTTTTAGTTCTAAATAGTGATCTTAAAAGTATCTTTGCAATGACACTATGTCATAAACCTGTGTTCAGTTCTATAGGACTGATCTTTTGTCACTTTGAATTATTATTATTATTATTATTGCAGAAAAATCCAATGGCTTTCTGACTCTGTGAAAGACAGTTAAATATACAGTAATTTAGAAAATATTAAACTGTGAAACCCTACCCCCCTCAGTGCAAGTGTGACAATTTAATTTTTTAAATATCTTGTTGAATTAGGCTCTAAAATATTCCTTGCTTTGACTGTCTCTCAGTATAAAAGACAGGCAGGACAGAGTATTGAGAGGACTAGGTTGAACTTACTACATAAAACAGTATTAGACTATTTCTAGTGGTTTCTTAGAGTTCTTTTCAACTTTCATATGGTATTGGTGTGTCCTAGACTACTTAGGACTGTGGGTCAGCTCTTGGGAGCCCTCTAAAAGAATGCAAAGGCCTCATGGCCATGTTCCATGTCCACGATGCAGAAAGTCAGAAAGCATAGAATTGTCACTGAGAGAAGGGCACGTGACTATCCTTGACAGAAATTAAAAGACATGATGTAAGATCACTAGAATGATGATGGATATATGTAGAGGGTCCCTGTAACTGAATCTGTTATTGAGTACATCCTACTTGAATCCTTCATATGTCCTGGAAAAACAACAAAAAATCCATTTTGCAAGGAATTCTTCATCCTTTGCTTTCATTGTTTACAGTAATAAAGTTTAAGTAACTGTTATGCATACTAGGACTAGAGGAAAAGTAATCAAATAATGGCAGTAACGTATACTGGATGCCCTTCATTTATTCCAAAGAGGAAACCCAGTTTGTAAAGGCATGTGTTCTGCAAACTGAGCCCACAACCACTGGAAGCAATATATGCAGTCCAAATCTGTCAACATATCACAACAAAACTGTATATATATAACTAACATGCTGACAAGAATATCATTTAAGACAAAAGGGAGGCCAGAATTTTCACTTATCGCTATGCTCCATTAATTATGTTATGGACAGCTTTTCAGTCTTTTGTTTTGGACAGAGTGAAACCTACAACTGCCTTGTGTTTCATTTTGTTCTATATGTAAATCAAATTTCCCTCCTTGATGGTAATTCTTTTTCTACTTTTCAGTCCTTTCTTAAATTTTCATTCTGCTTGTGAATATCTAGCTGTCCGCATTGAAAATGGAAGTTTACCCAGTGAAATGTGCGAAATTTTTGCATGATAGGAGTTAACTGATTTTTTTTATTTCTATGGAGTTTTAGAGAAAAGAAGTCTGTATGACCTATTTGAATAAAATTATGAATTTTAATAAGATATCTTAACCTAGTCAATACAAATAATATTCATAAACTGCCTTTGTAGGTGTAATTTGATCATATGTATTCACTATATTCACTAAAGAACAGAGATATTATTAGTGTTCAGAAGTACAGCTCAACTATATCTACTATAGTAAAATATAATAATATTTCACCCAGATATTTCTGTTTACTATCTGTGCCTGCAAATAAAATGATGATTGTATCTCAGCATTTTCAGAAGAAGATATTTCCTTGATCTAATTGAACTCTAAAGGAGCATTTTTGAAGACTCATGAGGGAAAAAAACTGAACAATTTTTGCAATTATATTGAGTACATGATATTTTAGAACTTTTCATTTGCCTACTCTGGTCTACTGATGCTAAAGAAATTACTCTGCTCTTCAGAGTGACATTTTAAGAAGGTAATATAGAAGACAAAACTATATTTAACATACATTATGAATCAACACACTACATGCTGGCAAAAGCACTTGGGAGCTAAATATTTAGGTAAATAAACTACTAGTTTTAAGCTTCTATCTTGCCTCTCTTTATCTTTTTCTGTGCACTCTACCCCAAATTCTGATAGTCCTAAAATAAATGTTAGAGCAGCCCTCAAATGACCTTCTTGATCATATTCACAGCATACTTCCTTGATATAAAATTCAAGTTGACAGCACTGTGAATAGAGAAGTATAGCTGTAGATTCTGTGTGATTCACATGTTACCTTGCAAATGTGCTCTCATTAGATTCTAGAAATAGATGTTGGTATATAATGAGATAGACCCTAGTGGGCAACAAATCAGATGAGTTTCTAAAGTGTTTGAAAAGAAGGATTTACACTTTAAAACTTAACAAACTTTGTGACAAGAAGGGGAAAGTCTCCAGATTGTCTCAACATAGAGCATTTTGTTGCCACTTGGCTGAGTGGGAGTTGGATAAGGTGTTGAAGAGCTGCAAACATGACGGGTGCAAAAAGCAAAAATCTCTAGCTGAAAGCCAGAGTGGTCGGACTGGCCTGAAGATCTACAGTTTTGGTAGACAGTTTGCCCCAAAAGTTGTTGCAAAGGTTACAGGATGTTAAACCCCCTTCACATGCCAGCTTCAGAGCAAATTTTTATTAAAAAAGGAAGGGGGAAAAAACCCAAACCCTGCTGTGGCACTTGTTAGGCAAGATATATGTGAGGGAATTTGCTTAAGCAGAAACTATGAGTTATTGCTAGCTTTGGTAGAATACAAGGATATAAGGTTCAGGAGGACAGAAGGCTCAGGAGAACCCTCCTGAAAAGAGGGTTGCTTTTGCCTGAGGTCCTTCCATTAGTTATAATGGCATTTCTGTATGGTGAGTTATCTTTTACAGAATTTATCATTATCCTTGAAAGTGTTTTGCATCTGCTTTAAGTCTGACAAGTTCTCATATTTTTATAGTTTGTTTACTTCTTTCCATCAATTCCATGTAGATATAAGGAGGAATTTCTTCTCCATGAGAGTGGGGAGGCACTGGCACAGGTTGCCCAGGGAAATTGTGGCTGCCCCATCTCTGGAGGTGTTCAAGGCCAGGTTGGATGGGGCCTTGTGCAGCCTGATCTAGCGGGAGGTTTCCCTGCCCATGGCAGGGGGATTGGAACTGGATGATCTTTAAGGTTCCTTCCAACTCAAACTAGTCCATGATTCTGTGAATTGCCCCTTTTATGTTTCAATTGCACATACTGCTGCTAAACCTAGGGCAAAAGAGGAAGGAAGATACGGGTGGAATCTGTTTGCGTCTGCAGTCTTAGTAGACACTTTTTTCAAAATAAATGATAGAAATATATTTAAAATCTACTCTGCAGATATTTCTCTAACACTGCTGGAAATGATTTTCACACCATGGGGACCTCTTCTGAGGAAAGCAGGGTGCAGTGACAACAGAGGCTCCCTACAGCTGTGTACTCTGTAAGAGTTTTGCTTCTAGAGAATGTGAAATTTCTAAAAAATAGGAAAAAAATAGGTAGCTTGCTTTCTTCTACTTTGTCCTTTGTGCATATGCTTGCTTGCAATGTGTGTGTAATCAGTGGAGCTGTTTTGACTCAGATCCTGGCCCTGTGATTTACTCTAAGCAGGAGGATAACTGCTACTGTGGGAAACCATACTAAAATTTGTGGGATCTACATAAATCACACTTTCGTGTCCTAGTTTTAGTTAAAAAAATATTTCCCCACCAGTGCCAGTTGATAATTGTATTGGGAAAAGGAAAATACTGTGTATTTATCAAATTCATAACAAGCACAAAAATTTACTCATTGTGGTACAGATTGTGGAAGGGATCCCTAAGGCAGAATTTAAATGACCTTCGGGCATCCAAACCTCAAATTTTAGTATAAAAACAACTGGCTAGTGCTTACCTAACTCTCTAAGTCCCTAAACTTTCAACAAGCCTCTCTTTCTGACACCAGAAGTCCCTAGTTTCCTGCAGTGCCTTACATAAGTGATCTTATGAGTGCCTTAGGAAGTTCAGAGCCACCACCTGACTCACTTTGTGGAATCCAGAACAGGGATGAAGATTGCGACCTGGTAGTCACGTTCCAGAGAGTCACACTCCACATATGAGATATCTGTAGCATGTTTCTTACAAAAATTTCTGGTGTATGTTCCCATCTGCATATCTCTACATAACCTGGTGACTCAGAGCTCTCACAGGTGTGCTGCATAGTCCTGGCTGCTGCTGCTCTCTGCTTTCTCTAGTATTTCTGTTTTGTGGAGACAATCTCTCTTTAATGTCCCTTCTTCAGAGGCAGGTTCACAAGGCCTTTTTCCTGTGGCCATGGGAATCTTTGTATCTTTCTACAGCGATGCTCACTTTCAGTGGGTTAGCACAGTGCTGTTGTAATCCTTTGGAGAAGAAATACCTCCAGCAGTACTTGATGCAGTTTGAGTCTGCCCTGACTGTGTGAAGGGATCTTGCTTTCCAGGCTATTGCTTTCATCTCATACAGGGGTTATGTACAAGGCATGGCCATTCATCCCTCTTCACCTCTTTCTAGGTAACTTTATTTATGACCTCAGCTTTCTGGGTTTTCTTCCATATATGTTGTTCTGTAATTACTACAGGGGTGTAGGTGCTGCTGGGCTTATCATTTTACTTTAGCTATTTTCTTTGCTGCCTACTCTCAAAAGGGGATCTGGCCCTTTGAAACATTAATGAGATTATTTTATTAATGACATGTGTGCTACATTCCTCCATTCAAATGGGAATTACGTATGTCTGTGATAGGGTAGTTGAATGCATTCTCTATGTATGTAAAAACCCTTCAGGTATTCATGGCAGTTTTGGAATTTTAAAGCTCAAAGGAGTGGGAGATCATTATGAATGCACAAAGCAATCGATTTTGCTGGTAATTCATGTCAGAAGAGACTAATTTGGAGCTATTCTTTTGTACATGGCAGTACAACAGTTGGAGTTATTTGTGCTAAGTAAAGGCCAACCAGAGCTGAGGGAATTCAAATACTTAAGAAAATGCAGAAGCTTCTGCTAAGATACTTTTTGATCAGAATAACTTGGCAGTCATGGAAAAAGGTGAACTCATATGGGTCCTTGTCCTCACATTTTATATTCCTTAAATGAGTAATGTCAATTGATTTACCCCGTGTAAAACTGGCTGATACCATACACGTTTACTCTTTATTTGGTCACAGTCCAATCAAAACAATTGCCTCCTTTGAACCCTGGAAATACTCTGGTCTTTCTGAAATTGCTCAGTTTTTCCACAGACACCACTGGAAAGAGGATTCACACTTTTGTGCTCTTAATAAAGTATTCTGAGCAGCTTTCTGTTATTAATTTGCTCTGTGATAAAGAGCCGATTATGTATTACTTATATGTATATTTATACATAAGTGTACAAATATACTTATAATGCACTGTGTACAGATATATTTATAGTGAATCGTAATGTGTTAGGAATATTCTAGTGCATAAAATTAAGTTTCTACTGATGTAATTGCTAAGAACATTAAATTCTCTACTTCCTATTATCTATTTTTTAGTTTTCTGAATGTTTCATCTTTTTTTCTCAAGGTCTTTCTGTCTTTCTTGACTACTGAATTTGAGGAAAGAAGCTGGTCTGTTGGACAAAGCTTAGTCAGGAAGGGCTAGACAAGCTAATATAAAACATTTCATAAATTCATCACTTGTCCTGTTCTTGAGCAGATCATGGGAACGCTGTCAGTTCTTTTAACAATGCACAGCAAAAAAAGTGAAGTTACGGGTCTGTTTTTTTCGTTTGTGCCTATATGACATTTCAAAGCTGTTCCAGAAAAGCTGTCTTTTCCTTAGGCAAGCACAACCCTTAACACGCTGGAGTTTAGGTTCAGACATTAGAGGTCTGAAAAGTTGACGACAGAGAGATCATTATAATGAATTCATTCTCCAGCTGCTATTAGGCTGAAGTTTATGTATAAGGAGACAATTTTGCCTGGAGCCAAGCTAGTGTGACAAATGAACAGACCTGGTCTCTACATGACAATCAGTGTTTTCAGATTATTAAATGTATTTACTTAAGGCTGAGGAAAGTCCTGTTGTGTCCATTTCCACACCTACAAAATGAGCACAATGATGCCATCTTAGGAAGTTGACTCTGATTCAGTAAGGAATATCACTATAAAACATAGGAATTGTTAGTAATTTCTTTTATTCTGCATGAAAATGCCCATTTGTAGTTTGAGATGTGGTCTGAACTTTGGCAACAGGGCAGTATCAAAGCTTATAATTTTGTTCCAGCTGTTGTATTCTGACTAGTTCTAGACTTTTTTTTCTAGAATATGTTTAAGTGCTGCTCAGTACACATAGATCAGTAGGCAGCAACTGTAAAAGTGCCTTCATTTTTTTAAAATGTGAAGAATGTATGTGCTATAGAGGGAAATATGCTTTAAAATCGTAACTGTCATTTCAAATTTGAGTTCACCCTCAGAGTCTTAAATGAAGTGGTCCCTGGAAAGTTTGAATGCTGTAAACTTTTATTTTAGAGGCATATCTGTGCTTCTGTGATTAAAAGCCTGACAAACTTATTCAGAAAGCCTGTTTGTGAAAAGATGGAATTCAGATCTCAAGAAATGTTTCTGAACTGAAATGTGGGAGAAAATCTTATTCCAGAAACATCTTAATCTAAAATTGAACTTAATATATTTATATGTAGGAGTTTATATTGCATTTCTGCTTTGCTAGAACAAGATCACTAAAAAAAGTGCTATAGATATTTTCCACACAGTGTTACCCCTCTTTTTTTGGCACACTATATCACAACTGCCCATCATAAGGTAATAGTATGAAAGTTACGTATGTTTTAATACCCAGTCTTACACTGAAAAGTTGTACAAAAAAGAGTTGTTAAGAGAAATGACTCTACAGGGGTCTTGCAGCTTAACATGTTCTTTTGATTTCTTTTTTGATTATACTTAACCTGATTTAAAGCATGACAATCATGCTTTATAATGGGTAATAATGAAGAATTAAATATATCAGAGTCTCACAGACCACACAGTACAGTAAAATGTGCTAATATAATCAAATCCAAATAGGCTTATTCCTATATTCCTTAATATTTATAACTGACTGAATAAAAGGATTTAGGGATAAAATTGGGAGTGAAGGATATTACAGCAGAAAGCGAAATGGTATGTTACACCACCAAAAAAAGAAAAGAAAGAGCACTAAAGAAGATACCAGTTTTTGCAAAGAACTTCAGTACTTAGATTAGCTGTCAGCTATTGCATTGGCTAAATCTTGTCTACAACATAGAATAGTAAGAATGTAATGATAAGCATTCATTTAATTTAACAGACTTAAAGGACTGTGTAAGACAAATCCCTATAGATGGAACAGCAGCAAAGGGGTTCACATGTCCGAATATATTTCTATTTCAGCTAAAGATTAATCAGATGTAAGATGGATAGGAACTAATGATTTATCTTTCAGCTTTCCTTTAAAATGTTTTAATGGGATGTACCAACCAGTAAGGCAGATCCTTTGGAAAGACCCTTAACATAATCCATAAGGCACGTTATAGTAATTTGTAGGCCATAACAAAGCCTAAATTAAGCTATTCTATGTCCAGCCCATTCAGTCTCATGACTCTTTACACAAGCAGAACAGCAAAGGCAGTGGGAAGTTTTAAGTTCGTATTTACAGTGCTAGAGATGTGTTTGCATGTAATAATGGAGTTTTCTGTTTTGATTTCATATATTTAAACAAAGTATTTTAGCTTTTAAGACAGATGGTAAAATTATCAATGGATTGTAACAGTTGTGAGAAGTGCGGAAGGAGAGGTGGCAGCTAAAATTGTTGCATCCTAAGATTTTTTCTAGGTTTATGAATTCTAACTCACACTTTTAACTGCATTGATATATAAACAGGATCCCAAAGATAACATAAATGAAAATAGCATGTATTTCCTTCAGATTAATCTAATAACATGTATAAGGATCATGTATGGTTTCTACATATTATAGCTTCTGAGTCATCTCAGAAGACGAGGGGGAATGGCCTCAGGCTCCGCCAGGGGAAATTTAGGCTAGAGATTAGGAGGAAGTTTTTTACGGAAAGGGTCATTAGGCATTGGAATATGCTGCCCAGGGAGGTGGTTGATTCACCTTCCCTGGGGGTGTTTAAGGCACGAGTAGACGGGGTCCTGAGGGACATGGTTTAGTGTTTGGTGGGAATGGTTGGACTCAATGATCCGATGGGTCTCTTCCAACCCGGTGATTCTGTGATCTTAAAGAACTGGCCTAAACGTGGTAAATTATAATAGGCTAATACAGAGGAGTGGGTAGAACAATACTTGGCAAGCAATCAGCTTTAGCAAAAACTGTCACACTGCTACTGAATATAGCAGAACATACACAGAAGGTTTCTGAGTATGTGTTGTAACATAAGTAGGTGTAGGTCAACAATTTAGTTCTTGAATACCTGCATTCATCAGGAAGTAACATAATTTCTGCCAAAACCAGCAGGTCCAATTAACTTATTACTGGACATCTAGTTCCTCATGACTGCAGCCAAAGTTTAGGGATAGTATATTTTTAGGAAGTTATCCACCTTGATTTTGAACAATATATATTTTTATGTTTTCTGCATTTGCATAGCAATATATAGGAACATCTGACTCTAAAAAAAGCATTGCTGGATATTCCTGAAGGCTAACATTCGGATAGTCTCTTGCAACTATGTGTGTGCATCTATGGTAAACAAGAAAAGTGAAAGATAGAGATATTCTGTAGACTGATTCAGCAGCGTCCTAACCTCTGCCACCATTAACAGTAAGGGGAGTCAAGACTAAGTAGTTAGTGCCTAGAGTCAGCTGCCACACATACACATCATTTATTGTATTCCTTTTTGTCAAATTATGAAAATACATTCCTGAATGCTTTAATTGGATTTGGACTGTTGTGCTAGTTTGCATGGCTTATGCTTTATTATGATGCTGGTAAAACATTCAAACTTGTTAAATATTATGGAATAAGTCACTGTGGAAATACCTCTGCATTTGGATAATGCTGATTAACCTTGTAGAATCTGAATTCTATGTACGTTGCTAATCATTTACATTGTTAAATGTTTTTGAATTGATCCTTCTTTTCAAGATATATGACTTATTTCCAAATTGAACAGGACAACAAAAACTTCTCCGACACAGACAAATAATTATTGTATTGCTGTCTAAATGCCCCAGCTTTAATGAATTAAAGAATCTTAAAAATCTAAATCTGTATAAAAATAAGACTATTAATATTATTTTTCTTTAGAGCACCAGTGATATCACAAACATTTTTTTGATTTATTATGAAAAATGCAAAAAAGGAGGAATGTATGGCAGTTAGGTGATTTTACTCATAAGCTAAAGGATGTTAAGACTTTTCTTCAAGGTGTAAATGATAAAAATGGGAAATGGCTTTTTAGCAGTAATTTTATTTATTTGCTGTATCCTACAGGGAATAAAACAAATAAAAGAATGATGGAAAGTGCTTGGTCTTTGATGGCCATATATTAGCCATTATTCAAAATTATTTAAGTTGTCAGAGGCACAAGATTGCATACTGTTACTTGAAAAAAATATCTTCTTTCATATGTTGCTGTATTCTCTCCATTTCATTCACTTTCTTTGCTTGCTTTAGCTTGTAATGGCCAGTGTTTCAGGTCAATAATAATATTTTATTTTTATTTTACTAGAAAATAGAAATTTCAAGAAATATTAGAGGCCACTAAATGGGGCCAGTATCAGTTTCTCATTGTCTTGTTGATTGTGGCTATATGGTATTGATTTATTCTGGCTTTCTTCTGTCTTTAAAAGACCCTGAGATATTTAATTGAATCCCATATTGGAAATTAATACCTGTTACAGTAGCCACCTGAGAGTCAAAAGACTCCATCATTGTCACATGATTGCAAAATCCACTTCCAGTGTTGTATCTGAATCCAGTAAATCTACTGAAACAGTGCTTTATTTTTAAAACATAAAATTGGTTTGCAAAAGTGCATAGTTCAATTACTTGAATAAAACCAATTGATTAGATAATAGGAGAGTCTGATCATTCTTTTTTTAAATCCTAGCTTTATTTTATATCTGAAGTAATTATATCCCTTAAGCCTAGTCTTTGCTTCATAGAAATGATGATTTTATCAGGGTTTCCAAGAACATTCAGAATTTCTGTAAACTGAGAGTTTGCTTAGCCCAAAGAGGCACAAAAGTTTCCAGAATTGTTCTTGGAGAAATGATAGCTGTAGTTATTTAATCATTTTTTTTTTTCCTGGACAGCGGATTATATCCAGTTCTGTTTTACTATTGATGCAATAATTCATGCATTCATATGCTCCTGAATTTATTTTTATTTTTTCCTCTGTATAAGAGCAAAACTGTGTTCCCAACGAAGATACAAGCTGGGACAAGGTGGAAGCGGGTGACATGGAGGTACATAGGAAATTATAGAGTTTGAAGTCATGCAGTTTGTTAGGCTGAGGTTTGTTGAGTGTAGTGGTAACAGTCGTTTTACTATAAGATGTGGGTCTTTATAGACTTATTATTACAGTGAATTAAAAAATATCAAAGATAAAAAAGTTCAGACACAAAAAGAAAGCTGTGGATTACATACCTCATGCAGCAAAATTAAGTTTAAATAGAGAAAAAGTGAAGGTGACTTCTACTTAGTTCTTAGCATTTGTGAAATAGAAGGTGCAATTTAATTTCCAAATTATCCTAAAATTAGTGCCTCTTTGAAGAGATAAGTAGCACTGTTAAACAGAGAACTCCCTGAAGCATAGGTCATAATAGCTGCCTTGCTGTGCAGTCTTCTGTTTGCAGAAAGCTGAGACTTCACTAGCTGAGGAATTCTGAGGATCTGCTCTGGATCCTCTGGACAGTGCCAGCCTTTCTGCTGTCTTTAATGTCAGTCCTTACCACCCTTTAAAAAGGATTAGCGACAAATTAGGTGGATTTTTTTTTTTTTTTGTGAGGGTCGTGGTAATGTGAATTTTAGAGTATGTTGGTAACTTAGTAGAAAAACAGTAAATCACCTTAAAATTTGAAGCTTCTTTTATTACATGCTGTTACAAGCCTTTCTTTGATCTTCAGTTGGAAAAGCTACAGCACTCTAGGAACTTTATCTTTGTCATTTGTTCCAATTAGCTGTAAAAATCTCAGTTGTTGGTCTGCTTGATCATTGTTGTTGTTTTCATAGAAATAGCATCCTGATCCTTTTTAACCTGGCTTGGCATCTCTTTCTGAGAGCTTATTTCTCAAGATAATTTTCAAGTTGAACTTTCATTTTTCCCCTGGGTAAGTCTATGATTGTACCAAGTGACTACTGGTTGGAAAATTCAGTTTTCCCTATCTCAGCCTGCTTCAAGGAGAGTAGCGACTCTTCCAAAATAACGTACACAGCCAGTGTGGACTCTTCTATAATTCATGGAACAGCAGAAAGTGCAAGAAGAGTATATCAAGGACACATCATTTCAGAGAAAATATTCATGGACTACCTGCAGAAGCATAGTTCCAGCATAAATCTTTCAGTATAACTACTTCTTTTTCTCTGTTTTTCTTGGCTTTTTTTTTTTTTGTATTTCAAATTAGAAAAAGAAACCTCTAGTTTACTTAAATCTATCATATACTGTGGAAAATGATATTTATAGTCCCTGTTACCTTAATATGACCATATATAACAATTATAACTATAAATTACTACAAGTACTACTTGTTAATTTACCTGGAGCAAAACCAAGCTCCCTTGTCAAATAGGAAGTTGACAGTGACTTTATCATTTTATCCAAAAATGAAATAAAAATATCTTTATTTGCCATGCTTTTTTTCCCCAATAAAAACAGCCATTTCTTATGTTGCAACAGTTCTTCATAATTTTTGTGTATACTGTCTATGAACCCTGGTGTATAAAATTAGTATGTAGGCTGGACACATACAATCCTCTAAAAACAGATTAAACTTTCCCTGGTACACCAGCTTCTGATATTTTCCAGCAATTATTTCTGCATCTCACGCTTGCATCTCTGGCAGTGAAGCCTCAGTATATTTTTATTTTTCACTGGCTGCGGATTGCTCAGGCTTCACACAAAAGATCCAATCTTAAAGTACTTTCAGGTGAAGTTGACTGTGAGTTGTATTGAATGACTGACTCATTTCAGATGTGGTCCCATAGAGAAAACATGGCATACCTGCTGCACTGGAAGTGGGATCTAAAGAAGAAAGCCTGGGAACTGAGGTTAAATGGATAGTTTTTAAGAAAGAAGAAATTGGTGATTTAACGATAGCCAAATCTTTGTTTTTAATGCATTATGTTTGGAATCTGAAATGAGTATTTTTTCTGTAGGTTGGCATCACCGATTTTAGTTTTGTTTTTTTTTTAATTTATTATTTTCTGGCGGTTTGTTACCATGCTTAGAACAGAGAGAGTATACAGCAGTGCCTTTGTGATGGCTGAGATGAGGTGATTTATTCCACAGGGCTTAGCAGCTTCCTGTGCAAAGCATTTTAAAGCAACAAAACTAGATATAACAAATGTGTTATTTAGACAGATCCTGCTACATTTTATCTGACTACCCCAAGGGACTTGGCTTTATTATTCTCATATTCCCTGCCTCCCAGAACTGTCATGTAATGTAAGGGTATTTAACAAATTGTGTTCGGAAACTGATTCTACTCAAGATCACTGAGGTTTCAAACCCCATAACCTACACTCAGTAATCCACCTGCAGTTATTACTGCAGCCCTTTAGCATTGCAGTATAAAAAGAAAGACTTCTCAGAATTTTCTGAGAAAAGATCACACAAATTATTCATGAAACTGGAAAAAGCTGTATCAGTTAATGTGTACTGGTTCTGGGCCAGCAAAGTCCAAAGGGAGCTTTGCCTTTGTCCTCTCTAAATTTAGTATCAAGCCAGTTAAGAAGGTAATTTAATGTCAGATGATGTCTTGCATTTATTTCAAGCATATCTTTTGAACAGATGGATTTTAATGGAGAACATTACATGGTTTTAAAGTCAATATAAAAGCCCAGATTCTTTTAATCTAATTGTAAGCCTTGAACAGAGACACCCAAATTAATAGCACAGTTCCCTAACCTACCTCTAAAGTCAACGGAGGGAAATGGAGAAGACTAATAAAGCTTACTACAGGTCTGCATCACTATGTCAGGGTCCTATCTCTGCGCTGGTTTTTCACACATCTTAACGTGACTAACTTTAGGCTATTGACTTATATAGGAGAATTTAAGCTTGCTGGATTTTTCACAGAATTGCTAGAGTATGGTGAGAGACTGACTAGTAAATATACAATTCAAGCAATCTGCGTTTAAGTTCAAGTCTTCTAGCTGAACCTTTTCTCAAATTCAACTTGCTACCTTTAATTTCCTAGCTTTAATATATATTTTTAACTTCTGATAATGTTGATACCTTGGTTGGTAATCACTGCTCTCTCTCGTTTCTGTTTTTTTGACATCAGAGCACAAAGTATTAATTCCCAAGTTAAATCTGTCTTTTTCTTATCAATCTTACTTCAAGATTTGAAATAAGTCAATTTTGGGCAATCAAAAATCCTAAACTATTTGATTTGTTATCATTCCAGCATGCAAGCGTGTCTTTTTTGGGTCAGAGAGGTGTTCGTATAGGCTGTTCCTATAAAGGAGGCAAGATTGCAACATGTTTTCTAAGTACAATGAAATTACTGGAAATTGTTCCCTGGTGATTTCCAGAGAACTTTTCATGTGTAAACCCAAGTATCTTTGAATTGGAAAAAGTGCAACAGTATAAGACAAGGAGAATAGTAATAAAAATCTTTGAATCCCTCTCTTCATCCACCTGAGGAGCTCTGAATAAGGACTGCATGCAATTCCTTTTGTATTTTGTATTTTTCCGTATGCTTCAGTAGACATTGGATAAAACTGAGGGTTAAATCCAGGTCCATTGAAACAAATGAAATTATATCCCTTAAATCTAATAAGCTCTGTGTCAGGCTTGTAAATTTTACAGTAGTCTGCATTATACTCTAATAGCTGTCTGAGTCTAATGCCTGTGAGGCAACTGGCTGCTCACTACTCATATCTTGTCTTATATAAATGGACAAGAGATTCAGAAATTTCGAAGGGAATGAATGTTCTTCCTTGTTTATATAAGGCTTTATTCTGGTAGATAAACAAGTTCTATAAACAAATCCCTCAGGTCATCAACACTTTTTAATGTTGAAAAGAATATTTAGTAGCATTCACATTTCTGTAACAGAAATCAAAATATTTGATGGGTTGGGTTTTTTGTTTTTCTTTTTCTTGGAAAATCTCTAATTCCACTAAATAATTTCCTCCTTTTTTTTTTTTATAAAGATTGGATAAGTTTACCTTGCACTTCAGTAGGTACCATGAAAAACAGTGCCTGTGTCCTAGTGACATTCATAAATCTTGTGCATTTGCTGCAAGCTCTCATGTTTGTCAGATAAGCCATCACAAGCTGTGGTATTGTTAGATATTAGGCCTATTAGAAATGATAGTCCTCATTAAAAGCAAAATGCAGTGCAATACTAGGCTGTCATCTACTTATGTCAGAGTAATAATACTGTTAAGCCAAGCTGCTCACACTGCTCCATACATTAACAGTTGAAACCAGTAAGATTAAAGAGGTGAAGTTTGTCATACATATTTTACTCTTCCATAAATGTGTGGAGTTTGTGTGTCTTTGTGTGATGTCTCTTGGGGTTTTATTTGTGTTTAATGTCTTATTTTACAGAGGAAATTAAATGAGTCTGAGGATCAGGTTCAGGTGTCCTTGTAAATGAAGAATAGCACCGGTTTACAGGAACAGTCCTCTCAAATTTACTGCAACTACCTACTAGCTTACAAATAAGTTACTAATCCATTTGAGGAAACGTTCCAGACTCTAGTCAATGTTCAAATTACATCTGAAACTAAAGCATTAATAAATTCACAGCACAAAGTGGCTTTTTGTATGAAACACATATCATTATATAAAAAGAACAGAAATATATATTATAAGGTCTGGGTAGCTTTGTTTTCTCTAGGAAATGGCAATGGCAAGAATTAATCTCTTAAAAAGCCTTAAATAATAGAATCATATTCAAGAAATTATAAAAAATTTGCCAAACTTTAATTTTTATTTTTCTGTCACTGTCCCTGATTTGCTTAACAAAAATACTCTCATTTTTAAATATATTTAATATTCTTTTTTTGTATTGTCTTCTAATTGACTTTCTGTAGAATAACAAACAATTACTATTAACAAAAATAATTTTGAGGTTTTTATTAGCAAGCACATTTTTAAACAGTCCACACTTCAAGTGGCTTATTTATGAAAAATAAGGGGCACTTCATATTTCTGAGTATCTGTTTTAAGGACAGTTTTTATACTACATTTCAAAGCTTGAGAAGTTTTCAGAACCTTTACTGTGGTCCTTGCCATACTCTTAAAATAACAAAGCAAAACAAAAACTAATGCCTAAGCTTTCCCTATGGGTGAGATGTCATGAGAATCTTGTTGACTCTTGACTGATGCAATTTGACACACTCCAAACACAGAAGGGATTTTACACAGACATGCCATAGCTCATCATGTTAGTGTCTTGGTCAAAGACGGAATAATAAAGCCTTCATGAACATGTTGGTTACCTTTTCTGTTCAGTTTATAGCTGTACATTGTAAGAGTGGCATTTGATAACAGAGAAGTTGGGGGACACAAACTAAGTAATTAGTGATTTTCTAGTGAGCATATGTGGATGTCAATTTGTCATCTACAAGGAAAAAGAAAGGGAAAAACCCCTGTGGTGGCAGAAATTTTAACTCCATTTTTTCAAGAGAATAATAAAAATGCCACTGTTTAGTCATCAACAGGGCCCAGGTATCAAGCATAAAATTATCTGACAGGCTGTCATCTGAGCACTATTTCTGACATGGCTTTAGGACCCAATCACAGCTTATTTATAAGCTATCATTTTTAATTACTTACAAATAGTTCTAATGAGCATGTTTCAGAATTTTGATATTTTAAGCCCTTTTCAAAAAACTTCATTAAATACGGATTAATTTTGACATGGTTCTGTGTAGGAAATCTCAAATGATAATCATCAAAGGTTTAACCTTGTTTGTGTAGCAGCAATAAATTTAGTTAAAGTAAGATGTAATCTGACATAATAGAGATACCGATGTCTCTTTCTTAGTAGAATTATGTCTATGACGATCAAGAAAAGGAACATATTACATATGTTTTGTACATATGTAAATGAGTATATGTAGTGTACTAAAGAAGAGTAAGTGCAGACAACTTTATTTGATTAGTATAGATTTGAAATGTTCTTTTAAAAGAATGTCAATTTCTGTGTTTGTATATTTTGATGTACACTCTGTCTAGCATTTTCATTAGCAGTAGGGCTTGGTTTAACATTTTCAGAAATGCATATTAGTTATTAAGAAGTGTTGATACTAATGCCATAGTACAGAATAGTAAGAACCTTTAAGTTTAGAGTCACAGGGGCTGGGCAAGAGTAAGCTTTACTTACCAGAAATGAAATGTATTATAAACTCAACATTGAAAACCAAAGAAGCATTAAAGCTGCTTTAAGCTGAAATATTCCTGAGAATAAACCACTTCTATTATTTTTTGTTTTCTGATACATTTTCTTTTAGTTGCTACAGAATAATCAATACACATTCAAAAAATTTCATGTTTATTTCATCTGCCTTTTGAGGAGAGTCTCAAGTTCTCTTGAAAAGATTGAAAAGCTGACCATAGCAATTTGCTTTCATTGCAATCAGACAGGTGAGATGGCTTTCCTGAATAGAGATGAGGTTTTAAAAAAGTAACAAGGGGGATAGAACGTGCCCCAATGATTTCAATCAAGGTCTAATCTAGGGTCGTGTCTGTGGCCAGAAAGTTAAATATTAGTTCAAATGCCACAGAATTTAGCCCTTTTTTTGACAATTCACCTTTTGGGGGAACTTGGAAATTAATCTATCTTGGAAATTGTTTCTGTATCCTTTGCCACCCAGATTCTGCTTGTGATGATGACTTCCTCTCCTGTCTTCCTTGTAAAAGACTGTTTGGGGATTTATGGTGGATTCCTCTCCCACTGTGTAATGGAGCTAGGCAGCAAAGAGTCTGGGAAGCAGAGCTGGGTGCTGTTGTGCTCAGCAGTGGAGGAAGCTTGATGGGATTTTCTGCCTGGGGAGTGTTACCAACCAGCAACTAGGAAACCTTGAAGATGAATAATTGAGGACAGCTGGAAGTTCTTCCCTTTTCTGGCACACACACAGAAAGGGTAATAGGGCTGCCAGAATGACATCTGATTAGAAATCACTCAGGAGTTATAGCCTGACTTACCGGGGGGAAAGCATCAGGTTCCTCTCCGGGTATGGTCTATATATAAAAAGTTTCTTATGTAGATGTGTACTAGAGAACTATGCAAGAGCAGTGAGTTAATTTCCACATGTATCTGGCAGAAACTATGAAGAAAGCTGATGTGAATTTATTCTGAGATTGCAGAAAGAGTTGTCTTGCATTTGAATACAGCAGGTTCTGCGTTGTACTCCCCTGCTGCAATTCTTTCTTAGTAGAAGTCTGAAGCTCTTAGTGCCTTAATGGGAATGTTTTCCATTTGTAGGTACTGCTTGCTGAATTTATGTTATTATTCTTCTAATTTCAAGTTGTAGGCTGTCCAAGCAACTCTAAACTCTCATCTGAAGTTTTGGTGATATCTACGTCTTCCTTTGCTCCCACCCCCTTTTGTCTTGAGAAACTAGCCTGGCATTTATTGACTTTTTGTAAGAACCACACCTTCCTTTTTATTAGATCCTAGCTTCCATCTTCTTACTTGCTGCATTTAGTTGATTTTGGCTCATGATATGTATTTGACTCAAGGTAAAAATCACATTCCTATGCCTACAAACATACAGTGTGGCAGCCTCCATTTTCAGGTTGATTCACTCTTCAGGGGAGTAAATGGTGCATATGGCCAGATGGTGAGATTTCTGATAACAAGGCAGCTCCAGATTCACCTCTCATGGTATGTGGCTCCAGACAGCATGGGGACTTAGCTTACTGATGGAAATCTGGAACAAAGTGTAAAAATCTTTCTTTGAAGATTTTGTGTGGCTTTTGTCTATTCAAGATTAATAACCATTAGACTCATTGAACAGAAAGTACAAAGAAATGTAGTTTTGAAAGCAAGAATGTTTGGTCTTTACCAAGCTCAGGCTGGGTTGCTCAAACTATGTGGTTGAGGGAGAACAAAGATGCTAGAGGGAAGTTGCCAGACCTCCACTGCAAAGCTATTGCAACAGTCGTCTTTCCATAGGCTTTACCTACAGCTGTCAGAAATTTGGTATTCTAAAGCAAGGTAGAAGATTAACTGTTTGTAATGGTCTCATTAAAATATAGATAACTTTTTTCATCTGCTTTGAGTGCTAAGATTGTGAAGCAGAAAACAACACATCAGTAAACGTACAGAATAGTATTGTTTCCAGAGCAGACTGATGAAAATTTATCAGATTGTGCTGTCTGCACATGTTACTGCTGCTGTCTCCTCAACTGATTTTGGAGACAGAACTTGGATCTCCAGGCATTGTAGCAGTGGTGATGGATATCCAGTCTGTTGCTGACCAAAGATATCATTTCTGTCCCAAAACACTGACATACAAAATAAATGTTTAATTTACAGTATGTTTTGAACAAGATTGTGTTATAAAGATGAGGACTTAAAAGGAATTTTACTGCAAGTGATTTTTTTACTGCAAGTGAAAGAGTCTGCATACTAGATTACTTTTAGTGATGTTAAGTTTTTGCATTTAGATCTCTTAGATCCTAAATACGCTTATCATTTTCCTTTACTGCTAACCTGGAGGTCCTGTGTGGTTATAACTTGCTGAAATAGCCTAATAGCTACATTGAGTCTGAAAAATGGAATAATTTAATGAATTAATAAATCTGGATCATCGATTCTGGAAATCATATTAATTCTATTTCATTTTACTTGATTTTAATAATGTGCTCAAGTGTTTTACTTGAATATTTAAATTTCAGCACATGCTTTGCTGAACTATGGCTTCATTATGACTATGAGAGAATATTTTATTAAATATGCAGGCAACTGAATTCATTAGTCTTCCACTACTGTCTTGCTCTTGCTGTATAGCTTACAAGCAAGTATTATTACTTCCTTGAGATAAATATAGCTCCTGTGGGTAAAGTAGCATGTTAAATCCATTTACTGTATTTGGCTAACAAGGAAGGTAAGTTCTTATTTTGAAAGGATGCAGTCTATGACTCACTTAACTTGGTTTATATTATCCTGTTTCATTATGTAAGGATACATTAAAGAAGGCTAGAGAGCAAGGGGGAAATGGAAAAAAAAATGGTAAGTATATGCCAAGAAGAATAACAAAGGTCTCGAAGAGAGCAATGGGATTGCTATCTGGCTATCTACAAACAGCTTTTCCTGTGTCCTAGTGAATTTGAGTCATCTATGTGCCTTTGGAATATATAGCATAGGACTTTGAAGAAGCCTGTGCCCTTTTGAATGAAGAGTCACAGTGGCCAGTAGAGGTTTCCTGGGACATCTCAAAAGGCAGGAAGTACCTCTGTTTAGGTCAGTTAACTGGACCTCTAATGTAATGGTCAGGAAGCTCATGTGTGGGCTCCTCCTGTCCTTCCTAGATTTTCTGATTTCCCCATAACGATGGGGAGCTGCATCACCCTGACTGCTGGACCTCTGGATCAGTCAGCTCTGTCTGGGCTGCCAGGTACATGGGCCACACCTAGGGACTTTTTCCATCATATCACTTCTCTGTAAAATTACCTTTTCCATAAACAAGCATAATTCCTTGCTGATAGAGTTTTCTGTGGGGAATTAAACAATCAACTCAGATGTGAGATCTAGCCTCATAGTCTCAGGATAGCATAGAAGAACTAAAACAGTATTTGATTAAGCATGTGAACCTTATTATAATTCTGATTTATTTTTTAGAAACTTTTTTCCTCAGCAGATCCTATTATCTTAAGCTGATCAGGGTGAACTAGAGAAAAAAACGTGAATATGAAGAGGATTAGTTGCATATGATGCAGAAATTATATTCATAAGTATATAATGTCAATTATTTAATAATTATTTCTGTTATGATGTGAAAGGATAGCTATATGATTTGAATTTTACCAAGAAGCCTTGTATTTTCAAAAATGTCACAGTATCATAAAAACATGGAATGCTAAATAATAGTAAGATTGACTAAAGAAATAATAAAAAAAAAAAACCCAAAACCCCAACCAAAACCACGTTCTGGAGATACTTTCAAGTTAAGTAAAAACTGTGTTTAGTATATTTAGTATCTTCTCCATAGTTTTAGCAAAAGTACAGAATAAATCAGATAAAGACAAGAGAGTAAGTACTTAAGCATTCTTAAATTCATAGCTATTATTATAGCTATAAGGGGAGAAAAATCCTTGTATATATTTAAAGTATTTTTGTATTTTTTTTCTGTTAAATCAGCTTGGGGAAATTACATACACACAATTATCTTGATGAAATTAACCATTTTAGATAAGCTGTAGCTGTCCTCACACAAAGACTTCTATTAAAAAGTCTTTTATAATTTTAATAACATATCATGCAGCTATTTAATGACATATTGATATCCTAGCTGCTCATTGAATATTTACTCCCCGTTGCTTTTCATAGCTTATATTGCCAACAGCATGTTTTCTGTTAGTCTAAATGTTTTTGTCTGCCATTTTAGAAAAAAAATATAAGCAAGCATCACAGCTGGATTTTTAAAAACATTTAGTTAAGTGGAATAGTTTATTAAAGAGTCGTCAATTTAAGGTATGAGAAAATCAAAATTATTTTATTAACAGTATTGCAATAACCCCATTGTTTTAAATGAAGACTGTTGAAATATGTGATAAAAAATAGAGAAGTTCTGAGTAGACTGAAAGACTTATTTGCTGAACATACAAGCCATTGTCATTGAAAATTTCTGAACAGCTCTCCTAGCTTTAGAAAAGTCTTACTTTGCCAGTAATATTGTAATATTTGTAATACATTAAGTTTTGTACCATTTTGTTTTAATTAAGAGGTGTTTTCTTGCTAATTCCCGTGAATTAACTTTTCTGGCCTTCTATACTTCATCTCTTTTTTTTTTTTTAAACTTCCTTACTTCAGCATTTGATAATTACAGATCTTGACTGGTGGCCAGTTATCCGCAAGTGAAATTGAAATTAACTTTCCTACGCACCTGGGATCTACTGTTGCCAATGCTGTCCCATTACAGTGCTCACTGGTGGAGCCACTCAGGCTTCCTCTTCTCCTAGCAAAGCAGAGAAAGCAGCAGCAGGATGCAATGTTCGTTGTGACATCCATTAGTGTCAATACTTCTCTAAGTACATAAAAGTCCTGATTTTTTACCTATGAGATCAGGTCCTTCCCTGAGCTTTTGGAAGGAATATTAAGAATATAAATTAGATGCAACAACTAGGTAACTAGTATGTGGGGTTTTTTTTGTCATCACTTTTGTTGAAGTATTTGATTGTATCTAGAAACTGAAGCCTACTGATTCCTTCTAGCAGTAGGACTCCTTCTATTCCTTTTAGATATCCTGAATGAGTCCAAAATGTCACCTTTCCCAGCTTGCATGCGTATGATCCCCAGGACAGTCACATGTCTGGAAATTTGGTGAAATTTGATTTGTCACTGTAGCTTGTTTGTTCAGCCTTGCAACACTAGCCGCTCATTATTTAAGTCATGAGTGGACGAGGTCCTGAGGGACATGGTTTAGTGTTTGGTGGGAATGGTTGGACTCGATGATCCGATGGGTCTCTTCCAACCTGGTGATTCTGTGATTCTGTGATTATTAGGGCCTGCTTTGTCCGTGAGTGTGCAGTGGAAGCACAACAGGAATATATCATGTCTCTCCCACATATTATGCAGGTTGCCACAGCAAATTTCTATGGCCAGAGCAGCGTCAGGATACCTCCATCCATCTCTCACAAAGAAGTAGTGATGGAGCAAAGAGCATGGTTCTGTCTACTCGAGTACTAGGCTGCAGGGATGAGTTGAGTCTGTGCAGGCGCAGTGTAGTGAGAGGACAGTGTGGTCCCTGTGCAGTGTGTGAGCTCTCGGAGTGACTCTGTGACTCCTTCCCATGGACTCATTGCACTGTACTGCTGTGTTTGTCAGAGCTTTAGAATGAAACTTTAAATTAACATTAACTCTAATACAGCACAACAAAACTGCAAATCAACTTAATTCGTAATGTACAGCATTTCTGCATAGTGTTCTAAGCATTCAGTCAAGAAAGACAATGCGCATAATCAATATCAGTGTAGTAAGCTGAAAAATTGCATTAAGCCTGACATTTTTCTGACTGTTGGCACTGACACAACATGTTGCTGAACAGAAATTTACATTGAAGGTTTTTATGTATTCCTGAATAATTAATATGCATAGATTTGGGATATAGCTAATGCTTTCTAGTTGAAGATAATACACGTGTTTTAATAATTTTTCCCTGCAATTTGATTTATCAATTTTTAAGATATTGAATTGCAAATATATTACTGCTTTTTAATGTAGAGCTCTTTCATGAAAGCTATTAGCACATTTTGTTCTCCTATTGAGTTATATGACTTAATGACAATCCTATTTAGTCTAGGAATTTTGTGCAGCACTCAGTGAAATATTAAAAAGCTTTTAACTATTAAATGATATTTATGTATATGCAGCACGCAAAGCCTGTCATACTGTGCACTAAGCGATTTTTTTCACCATTTCTATTATAGAAATCCAAGATAAATAATAGATAAGTTTGTAAATCTTTCTTGTAGACATATTTAGCATAATGATTCTATTAATCGTAAGCAAGGAAGAATAATTTCCACGAATGCTATACTTACTGAGATAGAGAGTGCTGTGTTATATACCAAACTCAATTTTAAAAATGGTGTCTTAAAAAAACTTGGAAAAAAGTGGATAGGAGTGAAGAATTTAATGAATTATAGTGTCCCTTTCAAAAATATATCCTTGAAAATTCCAAGAAAATGCACTGAAATAAAATTTAGTTCATAGAAAACTTGTTCCAAAGCTGTTAATCTGTTTATTTTAGTCAATGGCATTGAAAGCTGATTTCTTCATGAGTTGACTAAAGCATACACTATCTTATACCGAATTCCTGTAAATCTGCACTACTTTTTTGAATGTAAATTATGGTTCAACGTCTCTGCATATATAAGTGTAGAAAACTCTCATCTGTGAAATATATTCTTTTGTCAGTGACCATATCTTTCCTTTACCTCTTTTGTAACTTTAGCCTTAACACAGACACGTAAGCATGGTAGAGTAAAAGAGAATGCAACCTAGTTTTTACACTTAGTACATTACATATTTTCAATTCAATCAATAACCTGAGTTTTTATTACAATGCAGTGACTGTGCTCCTCACTTCTGATATGAATAGCTTAAATTGCAAACCCCTTTGGACTGGAGCAGTCACAACTGTTATACTAATTTTAAACAGCTACTCTCTGCTAACGCATGAATTTTATTCATTCTGGGAATCATTCATTGCATTTGAAATGTATTTCTCTGGTCACATCTTATTTTGTGTGCACCCCTTTTCAGTGTCTCTTTTCATTGTTTGAACCTTTCTTAAAATGATTGTCATTTATATATATTTTTGTCAGAGTTTTTATAATCTATTTTCTGTCTAAATGAACTCTTCTGAATTTGATAACTTTAATAAGGACCTTTACTGATGATACAGTATCTCTGTGAAAGAAAACACATATGGAATGTTTTATCTGTAACTGCTGCTTCGATTGTCAAACTAATGGAACACTTACTAACAAAATTAATAGGCTGCATTCTATTCTTTGTCACTAGATCTGCACAGCTCCCTTAGAACTGATTTGTTCATGGATGAGAGGAAAGAATGATGAAGAGTCTAGTACTTGCTACGTAGTCAAAAGAAATCTATAGCTTTTTTCATATTCATGAGCTAGTTATCTTTTTTGCCAGCCTTCAATGAGCTTGTAAAAGCTGAGGATCATCTATTGTAGTATGATTTTATTTAAAGAGTTTTTTTGTTCTCATTTTTGTGTTATTCTTACATTCATAAAAGAAGGAAGTCAAGGATACTTGTTTCTTCTGCCATTGTTCATTATCCCACATGCTTCTACTAGAGGAAGTGGTTCCTCAGGCATTTTACTCTAATCCACAGGATTTTCTTTTTATTGAGCCTTTTTCCTGCTACTGCACTTGACAGTAGTTGTTTCAAAGTTCAGACATGTACAGAAAATGAAATGTAATAGCAATCATGCTTACTTTCTATTAAAGTATGGATTTTTTGAAGAGATTAATTTACTGGGAGAATTTTCTGTGAGGCTGTTTTACACCTAAAATCTAATATCAAAGCCCAGTGCAACAACCTTTCTTAAAGACAAGCAGTCTAATTTGACACAGATAGCTACCCCACACTGTATATTTTTGTTAGTATTATAGCTGAAACACTATATAGTTGCTGGGTGGGGGAAGGTGAGTGAGTGGGTGTGTGTTGCTTAGTTGCTGGCTACGGTTGAACTGTGACACTATGCTGAAGTTTTCTTTGAGATTTTGGGGGATGAAATATTGTGGAACATTTTTATTCTCTCCTTTCTCATTAGGATGGTCCCTTTACACACTGTTTTCGATCTCCACACAAATATAGAGTTCCAGGTCTTCCAGAATTTCAGTACAATTAAGCTATAGCTACTTGACTAATAGATTATAGAACAGGTAGTAGGGCTGCGAACTACTAGATCTAGAAAAAAAATCTAAATAAAGCCCTATGTCTGCTCAAATGGTGCCATCTATAAATAATCCAGGTTTTCTCCATGTTAGAGTATTTTTCACTTAATGTGTATTGGCACCTTTCAGAAACTCTGTGGGGAGTAACAAGTATCCAGCCAGCAAAGTATAGTCTAAGTAGACCTCTGCTGCTGCAGAATTACTCTGCCCCATCCCCAATGACTTTGTGTTAACAGAGAGAAAATTTTAAACCCCCCAACCCACAAAGATGTTTTGTTATGAAACAGAAAATTTGAGAAGAAAATATTGGATATAGCTGATGTTTCATAGTGCTGAGCATGTAACAGTCACATATAGATAAAGCATGTGTGCATTAAACTTCCTTTCTAACCTTCATACAAACAAAAAAACATAGTGAGAATATATTATTTCAGAGAATAGAAAGCTTAATTTAAAACATTAACTGTGATTGTTCATATTGTTTTATCTCCTTTTGGTTTGAGAGAAAGTTACATTTATTGTTTGCATGTTTATCATCTGCCATTGCATTTGGAAGCTCTGTACAATATTGCTAGAGTAAAACACAATTTAAGAGACTAAAGAAAAGTGGTGCTTCAAAACCAAAGGCTGATACATGCCTTTAAAACTGTGGGGTTTTGGCTGTTGATGAAATATTTCAGCTACACAAGTGGTAATTACTGGCATTTGTAGCTTAGTTCTGTTTCTAGTTTTTTGGGTAGCTATAGTTGTTCTATTCTTGTGGTACTTTAAAGGATTTGCACAATTTAAACATTTATTAAAGAGACTAGGAGACAAAATACAGATGAATGCTGAAATTTTTCTAGGCTTAAACATGATGAAATAAAATCATTTTTCAGATAGCATTTTTTAGAATTTATTCTTCAGAAAATGTATATTTATATTCAAGTGCTTCTTCAAGTACACCTTCAGAGAGTACTGTGCTGATTCAATGTTAAGGTTCACTGCTGTGTTTTATTATTAACTTCCTATTACATTCGCTTATTATTATCTTGTGTGACTGATCTAGATATTCCCAGAATTCTTGTGTTACCTTATACTTTGCAATATGACTCTCTTTCAAAAAGATGTAAATGTTTCATGTATATTTCATGTTTTTATTGAAATAGCTAAGTTAAATTTCAGCCACATTCTCCCCAAATCAAAACACATTGTACATTTCCCTTTTTTTTAATTTATTTTGAATATATTTTTTCTTTAAGGCAGAAGAAACAGTGGAAACAAAATATGTTTATTGATATTTGATTAAAATATCCATGTTTGTTTAGGAAAAATACAAAAAGAAATATCAAGAGAGGAAAAGACAGATAATCTTTCTCTATTTTGCACCACTTAACACAAGTTAATTAGAAGTCCAATGGTAACATAACGTTACAACAAAACTTTGTTGTGAGCAAAAATGCAAATTGGAAAAAATGGAGAGCATAGATGCACTAAAATCTTTGCTTTGCTTAGACTGTTAATATGATTAGTTCAATTACAATATTTCCACTCACACTCCAGATTATCAAATTAATGCACAGTAAGTCTCATTAAAACAGTTTTAAAGTATCACACAAACACTTGCAAGTATCTACCCCTTTCTCAGTGTTTGTGAGAGTTTGTTTGGACTCTTTAGGTCCAAAAGTTAGCAGCATCCACCCTCCTCAAACAAGAAGGAGAAGTTTTTTAGTGAGATCTTGGCATCCTGAATTCCTTACTCAGAGGGTTGTGATGTTGATTATTTCTTCCTCACTCTCAATTGCAGTGGGACTAGTCTACCACATATATGGGCCAGCAGCATCCTGGCCTGTATCAGAAACAGCAAGGCCAGCAGGACTAGGGAAATTACTATTCCCCCGTACTCAGTGCTGGTGAGGCTGCACCTCAAATACTGTGTTAAGTTTTGGACCCCTCACTACAAGAAGAACACTGAGGTGCTGGAGCTTGTACAAGGAAGAACAATGAAGCTGGGGAGGGCTGGGGTTGCTTAGCCTGGAGAGAAGGAGTCTGGAAGGAGACCTTATCACTGTCTATCACTGCCTGAAAGGAGATTGTAGAGTGGGTGGGTGTTGGCCTCTTCTCCCAAGTAATAAGCGATAGGACAAAAGGAAATAGCCTCCAGTTGCATCAGGAGAGGTTTGGAATGGATTTTAAGAAAAATTTCTTCACCAAAGAGATTGTCAAGCACTGTAATAGCCTACCCAGGGAAGTGGTTGAATCACCATCCCTGTTGATACTTAAAAGATGTGTAGATGTGGTGCTTAGGGACATGGTTTAGTGGTGGATTTGGAAGTGTTAGGTTTATGGTTGGACTCAATGATCTTACAGGTCTTTTCCAACCTAAGCAATTTTATGGTTCTGTATTTTTCTACCTTTTTTTCATTATTCTTTATTGATTGGCAAAATCCCTTTTCTTCCTGTGTATCTGTATTTATTATATATTTATTTTATGTATATAAGTGCATTCCTTGTCCTTCTGTACTTTTCCTTCCTCTTCAAAACCTTTTTGTCCAGTTCTCCAGTCAACTGCTTTTTTGACCATTGCTTGATTTTTTTATAAGCCTATCTTTTTTCCCGTGGTTATAGTCTTGTAAAGCACATTATAAATACTGTTATAAATACTTTATTCTACACAGAATAATTACCTTTTACCATATATGTAAAACCTCTGATTATATCCCAAGATTAGGCAAATATAAACAAATATAAGTGATATAAGCAAAACTTTAATAACTTGGGCAATAGTCACCTAATCATTAGAAAAACTGTTAGAGTGAAACAAGCTAAATCAAAACTCCATGTAGACAAGGTAAGTTCAGATGAAACCTGAGAAATTAGTCCTGAGACCTTGCAGAGCTGGTACATGGTCTATAGCTTGTTACTCGTAATGGCAATACTGGCTTACAGGGCTACAATAACAGCTGAATAAGCATTCTTGTACTGTTTTCTGTCTCCTTGTCATATTATTACCCTTAATTAGCAAACTAACTAGTTAGGAAGTCTAACTTTAAAAAAGGCTATAAAAACCTGTGGTTTTGGGTTTTCATTGCTTGTTTCTCAGGTTATGTTCAGTGGTGCTGCTCTTACTTGTTTTAATGTTCTTACAGAATTTGAAATCTTGGTTCATTAGCTAGAACAAAGTAACCAAAGGTTTAAGGAACAAAGAAACAAAGAGAAAGCTGTTGGGAAGGCTCCTAAAGTAAAGTTAACTCACAACTAGGACCAGCAGTACCTGAATTTAGCACGTTTGGTAGTTTTTATATATCCTGAGAAAGTCAAGTATAGCCTTATTAGGTTACATCCTTACCTGGTCTTTTCCTTTTCTTGAAATCTGAACTGAAGACTTGGATTTCCATAGATATTTTGTGCCACACATGCTACAGCCACCCAGGATTCTTGCATATTCTGAGTGCTGCTTTTCCCATTATGATTTGGGATTAGAAAAGGCATCCGGGTAAAAGACAGTGAAGGTGTCAAATGGCAAGCAGACAAGAAGAAGAAGTGGAGAGTACAGTCTGTAAATAAATAAGTATTTTATAATGAAGTATTTTGGAACCAGGGGAAGTGATAGTAATGTAAACCTCTATACTAATAAAAGTGCATTCATCCTAACCTGTTAGGACAGAATAATCAAGATAGTTGTAAATACCACTGCAGATAGCACTATCGAGTTTAAGATTATCTTTCCCTAATGCAGTGCCAAAACTAATCAGTCTCCATACAACTTACTAACAATGAGCAGACTCTGAGGACATATGCTTTTATCACAGTAACAGTGTCAAAACAGTATTATCCATTCAAAACTTATTTTCAAGATAAAACTGCTATGTTAACAGAATGTCTTCTCAGCTGTTCAATTAAATATTCAACTTTTTTAAAAAAACAAAGCAGAATTAATGCCTAAACAGCTTAAGTTGGGAAGAATAATATGGATTCAAATCAACATAGTGTCTGTTGTTGCCACGGCAAGAATAATAAATAGATCATAAAGTAGAATAAAAATCAACTATTTAGATTGCTGGCTTCTCTTTCGTTTCATGCCTGTAAATGAAATATGTTCCTCAAAGAAATTATGTCTATTTTTCTCACAATTAAGACAGTGTTTTAAGAGGGTAAACATATTTTCTTGAGTTAAGACAATAGTGTTCATAAGGGGACTGATCAATCTTTTTTTAAACAGATTATTTCAGTAATCTGTTCAGTGTTTGAAATCTGTTTCAATAATGTTCAATAACAGTTCACGGTTCATCCATATCTAACCTTGATGAGGGTAAAACTGTTAATGAGGGCAGGTTATTCTCTGCGAACAATTCTGTTCTTCCTCAGTGAAATTCATGGCTGCTGTGGTAGCTGCAGAATAATAATAGGCAGCGGGCAAAAGTTATTAAGGTTGTTTGCAGAAGTGAAGCATCAAGGTGCTTTTAAAGTGAGCCTTTAAGTAATTTTAAAAGAAGCCCTATAGCATCAGTGTCATTTATTATTTAGTGAAGACTTCCATCACCCAACAGGACCTGTTTTTCCTTTTTAACACTCGTCATGTTGTCCTGTAAATCAGATTTATAGGAAGGATATTTCTTTATTAGTTTCAAGTCAGATGATGGTCAGTAGAAGTAATCCTCTGGGCAGAATTGTCCCCAGCCTCAGCCTAAAAAAGTTTTGATTCATTTATTATATTCTCAGTCTGCATGCAGACTTCCTACTGACATCAGTAACAAGCTCACTGAGAAAAAGCACAGAGCTTTGAAAATGGGATGTTATTTGTGTTAGAGAAGAATATGTTTCTCTGTACTTATGCTGTCACATTTTATATGCAGTGGTGTGGTTTGCTGGGGTTTTATGTTTTGGCACCAGCCTTTAATGTGTGCACCACCATACTGTATATTTAGGGAACAAATCCCCATGGCAATATTACATTTCAGACCACTTTATGGGATAATTATGATAAAGGATATTGTGATTTCCATAAATATCCAACAAACTACACATAATTGTGTCAAGACTTAAGAAAATAGCGCTAAATCCTATCAAAACAGAGTTGCCACTTAGCAGCCTGTCCTTTGCTTAAGTGTAGGAAAAAAGCTGCAATGGATCAGGGAAACAGGTGATCCCTGCAAGGGATCAAGCAAGTGAAATATGAAGCTAGACTGCAATTTTGGTGATCTGCTTCAGATTCTTTTAGATATTGTGGGTTATTAAGTAACCAAATTATATTCAAGTAATTCAGCACCTGCTTCATCAACCAACAGAATATGCAATTAGATATAGACCACTTCAGCTTCACTGATTTGATTATGTAGTAGAGAGAGACTGGTGAATATACATTAATCTCATGAAATTAAATCAAGAAAATTAGCTGAAGATATTCCTAGGGGCCTATTTGGTGTCTATTTGCATGAAATGCTGAATTGCCTGCTTACTGAAATCACTTTTTTTTGTGATGAGTAATGGAATGAAGTTGAAGAACTGAGTTTACATAAAAATTTAAGCAGGAATGTACGGGTTCAAACCAGAAACCCATTTCACTCCGGCCTTTGACAACAGCCAATACTAGAGCATTAGAGCATAAGAACAAAACAAGCATATAACTTTTATCTCAGTGTTTCCTAATGTGGAGTATAGAGACTACATTGTTAATTTGTTGATGTTCAATTGTGTGGACTTAGCATCTGTTAATATTTTCTGAACCAGTCCATTATTCTTTTCTGGTATCTTTGCTAAGCTGTGTAATATATGCAAGTATGATGTAATCGTGCACACTCTGAGGAAATATTTCCTTTTTGTTGGCTTTAAAAATTCTTTAGGATAATGTGATCTGATGTTTCCTCATTCTTATGAGAAATAATGACATAATAGGCTAATAAAGCCTCTGCATGCTTTATCTATGCCATTTAAAATTTTATAGACTTCTGACCTTTTTGCCTCTTTAGGAGTCAGAATTATTTCATCTTTTCACATATATTGACATTCTAGAATTTCTGCTTTTGTCCTGTTTGTAACTTTTTTATTGGCACTGACTACTTCATAGTTGGTTGGAATCTTATTACACATTATCCCTCCAGAAGATATCAAAACAAACAATTTAAGAAGCATAAGTCTATCCAGCAGGCTTTTCAAATTAAGTGAGTTTAACTTTTACCAAATTACTTGATTTCTAAACTATGCCATCTATAAGACATCCTTTTTTAAATATTGCCTTTTTCTTTGATTTAGTGAAGTAAAATACTGAAGTAAAATTTTTTGAACACAGTAATAATAAATAATAAGGTGGTAATACATGTTTGCAAAATGGATGAATGAAGTATAAGTAGCTCTATTTTTAAAATAATTTTATCACAAATACATTTTTGTCCTCGGTGAAATATTCATGATTCACAGTAATTTCCATTTTTGGTTGGAGATAAAATAGAATTGTGAAGGACATTTCTAAACAGAAAGCACAGCACGTTTAGAAAAGCCACTGTCCTGGTATGCTTAGTGTACATAGGTTGAGTCTGAGACATAGGTTCTGTTTAACTTAGTCAGAATAGATACTTGAAACTTATTCTGTCATACTCAAAAGATGTAACAACTAAAAGCATTTTGTGTATTTTAGAATGCCTCACCTATTTTGACCAGCTGTTTTTCTTGAACTGAAAAAACATTCCTGGTTCATGCTTGTTACAGCTAGTGAATTTCAGCAAGCTGTTTTGAGTACACCTAATTATTTTAACAAAAAATAAAAAAAGAGGTTGTCATTGAAGCAATTTTTCTTTTCCTCTCATTACATGCTTGAGATATCTCTCATGAACACAATTTTTTCTGCTTTTTATTCTCCCATTGCTCTAACAAATCATCATGTGCTTTGTATTTTCTACAATCCATTTTATTTGCAGTATTTAATAATCACTCTGGTTTATATTTTGGCTTCAGGTTTCTCTTGGACTTCTACATGCTCGAGCTACTCATATCCTCTGGCCTCCAAAACGCTGGCAGAAGTTACAGCCAGTGCTACCTCCAGAGCGCAAACCACTCCAAAGTGAACAAGAGTGATCTGAATGTTCAGACAGGAAAATTCTGAAATTTAATCAGAAAGAGCTGCAGTGTTTATACCATCACCTGCAAGAGCTTTGCCAAGTGTGTTTTAACAATAGGTACCGTATCAGCAAATACATGTGACACTTTCCTGGTGAAATGCCCCCTTATGTGTAATTTTTTTTCTGTTTTTTTTGTTTGGTGTTCTTAAAATAAAATAAATCTCAAACTGTAGTGCTTTTTGCATTATTTTTATTTTAAATAATTGGTTGTAGAAAGTTTGATTGTTCAGTTTTTGGGGGAACGGTAAAATGCTTGACTTGTTATATCTGTACCCATGCTTCTCTGGATAAGAAATTCAATAAAATATTTTAATATTTTACATTCAGCTTTATTCTTGGGTAAGTGAACAGAACCTTTAATATTATCATTGACTGCATATGAAAAAGAAAAAGCACATAATATGCTTTGGATTGTCCTATAATTTCTAATACCAAGGAATCAATAGCCAAATCAATTGTATTTGTCAATTTTTTTTTAAAAACGAATGACTTTTTTTCCTTTTAATTATTATTATTATTAAACTTAGTACCGAAATTATTTTTAATTCCTCTTTCGGGAGTGTTTTATATATTCATTATATATTTTTATAAAGTAGATTTTCAGTTAAAATATGCAAATTATGTCACAGAATCTGAAAGTAGAGATTCGTGTATTTTTCAAATACAGTAAATCATTGCTAGTATTGATTACCATGTTTCCTTGAAATTATGTAATCAGATTATAAATTCTATACAACTAATATTATAAATCTATAATTAGTATTGTAAATATGCTCTGTGAATATGCAGTAACAATTCTGCATAAATTATAAGTGAAAAGAACTTGAAATATGACACATTTTCAGATGCAGATTAATATAAGCCTGCTTATTTTTGTATTTATTGGATTTTACTTCAGATAGGATAGTACTTTAAAAATCTGACAAGTCACACATAAGATCTTTAAACATTTCAGCTAAAATCATGCAGTTGTCAGAACTTCAGAGAAGACAAAAATAAGTCTATAGATATTTGAAGTCGCACCTCTGCATATGGGTTAGATGACAGGTTCAATCACTGTGCAAACTCACCATTACTGTCTAAACTTCTTAAATGCTCCTGTTCCATAGCCCTGAACAATTTACAGTCTGCATGTTGCCATAATCTTTCTCTGTTCCAAAAAGCTATTCCATAGGTCTCTGCATTCATCTTAGTTAAAACTAATACAGTTTGTTTGGGTGTTAATTGCAGTAAATTCACAATTGCTTTGATTGACATGAAGTGATTGAAAACAGTAGTTTGCAGAGGAGGATATCAAATTAATGGATATTAAATTAATTAAAGACGTTTACTACAATCGTAAGTAACTTTTGTGACAAAAATACAAAAACATATCCATGAAAGCAAAAATAAAGAGAAAAACATAAAAAGAAGCAGAACAAAACCAGATTAGACCAATTTTATTGCTCGCAGTTGCTCAGATCTTCTTTTTGCTTCTTTCCACTAATTCATCCCCCTCTTCATCCTCCCCTTGAGTATAAACTTGGCAGAATTTCTTACATATGCTGACAACCTGGAAAATTTGGTTGTCTGTTCTGAGTCACTGGTACATATTCTGCAAAACCAGTGCCAGAGAGTTATAAACAAAAACAAAGGCATTTGTTCATCACTTATTATCTTAATTAAGTTTTTTCTATTCATCTTGTCTAAAGATACAGCCAAATGTGTCTGCATCAGCTGCATTTCGGAAAAGGTTCTTGGAAGTTCCTCAGGACTGCAGACCTTATTTCCAATGAAGAATGATTCAGAGATATTTGAGAATAAAAGTACAGATGAGGTAGGACCAAGGGCTGCACACAAGTTCTTAGGTGATGCCAGATCTTGCAGCAGCACAAGGGCAAGGCTACTGCAGCTACATATCCCTTGGTCCATCCAGCAGGAAGACCCCTGGGCCCACACATACAGAGTACGTTACATTCATGTAACAGACACTCTTCAGTGGATCCTCACAGTCACTGGGCTTAGATACACAGTGTACCCAGGTCCACCTAGTAGCTGGACCTGTATTCTCGCTGTCCCCATGCACACATGGACACAAACAAATGGATTTCCGAATAGAACTGAAATCTCGGTAGCTGGCTGGGACCCTATGGTGCCTCTGTCAGCCAAGTCTGGCTGTGATCTCATCTCTAGGGACGCCCTAACCAACCCTTCAGTTTGTGTCCCACTCGTCAACTGGTCTAGCTTGGTACTGACCAGTGTTTTCACTAACAGTGCATCCTCATCACACCCAGTACTGAGCCACAGGCATGAAAACCTCCCACCACTGGTCCACCCCAGCCACTTGGCACTCAGGTCCTCCCTACACAGTCCAGAAAGACCCAGGAAAATAGCTAGGAATGGAGTTTAATGAGACAGGTTGCACTGATCAGACTCAGGGTCAGGTGCTGGCAGATCAGCATCTGTTTATGTGCAACTGGATCCTCTCATACCTTTCTCTATTTTTTCCACACTTACTCCTCCCCCAAGCACTTTTATTTACCTGATTTTGGTCCCCTAAACAGAATCACAGAATCACTAGGTTGGAAAAGACCCACTGGATCATTGAGTCCAACCATTTCTGCCAGTCAACACTAAACCATGCCCCTCAGCACCTCATTCACCTGTCCTTTAAACACCTCCAGGGAAGGTGAATCAACCACCTCCCTGGGAAGCCTCTTCCAGTGCCCAATGACCCTTCCCATGAAAATTTTTTCCTGATGTCAAGCCTGAACCTCTCCTGGTAGGGCATGAAGGCCATTCCCTCTCGTCCTATCACCTGTCACTAGGGAGAAGAGGCCAGCTCCCTCCTCTAATCAACCTCCTTTCAGGTAGCTGTAGAGAGCAATAAGGTCTCCACTCAGCCTCCTCTTCTCCAGGCTAAACAACGCCAGCTCTCTCAGCTGCTACTTGTAAGACTTGTTCTCCAGCCCCTTCACCAGCTTTGTTCCTCTTCTCTGGACACGGTCTAGAGCCTCAACATCCCTAATCATCTGTGCTCCTTCACAATTTTAGGAATGAGACTTCCACAGTCTGATTACTCATGTCATAGCCACAGGGGAGCTAAGTCATGGTATTATTTGACTTCCCCAGCAGCCATTGCTCCTCTCAGCTCCTTTGTCTGTGCGGAGGCCAGTTCTTTATCATATAAACTTATACAAGCCATGAAAATTTAAATGTCCCAAGTAATCAACTGCAACATGCCTCAAGGAGCATAGTATATTGTAGATGAGCATGGAACAACATAAGCTATTGTAAATAAGAAAAAAACCCCACACTTTGTAAACATGCATACTATAAACAAAGCAAACAATATTTCTCCTTCATGATTTTAGGCACCAGATCCAGAAAAAAAAATGAGGGACAACTGGAATTTTTAGAGAGAAATAACAAAATTGAAGAGAAAACAGAAAAATATAGTGTATGACAAATGTTGGAAGAACTTAAGTTTGTCATTTAATTTGAAGAGTCTGAGGCACAGCCTCCAAAATCATGAAGTCCAAGTCTTTAAATAATTTTATCCAGGCTGTTTGAAATGGGAGTAGGGATTAACTAGACCTTGAGATTCATGTATCTTATATGTTATCCTATCAGGTATTCTGTGACAGGTAAATTAGTGGTGGTTTTGATGCTGAACATGCAGGCAGTTACATCAATATTTGTAAAACTTCCTTTAGAATTATGAGGTTCATTATTTGCAAACCAAACTGTATTACAGTAGCCTCAAGTACCACTTTCTTCTAATAAGCATATAAGGAACCTGGTTCCTGTAAAAGTTATTTGCCACATATGGCATCACATTAGTGTATGCAACATTTTAGGTCATCACATAGGTTAGTGAATAGAAATAGCTCAATGAAATCATAAGCATTTCAGTAAGATGATGTAACAGTTCATTTAGCATCCAAAGCATGAAGAGCAGACCCATATTGTCAAAGCAAAGAGGAGCAAGCAGCAGCAGTAACACACAACCACATATTCAAAGGTCTTATTATTTTATTGGTGTATTAACATACTTGATTTTCAACCCCTGGAAGTGAAACATAAAGAGAAGCCTGTTCTTACAATAATGATACTAGTGACAAAGTTTTCATAGACTCAAGCCATTATGATTAGCTTTCTAAGTCAGCATCTTCAGTCACAAGCCTTCCAGTGTTTTGGTGCTGGCTTACATCTGCATTGCAGATGCTAAATAAGAATGAACAAAAGTGAGATGTATGACATCCTTTAAAATTACATACCTACATGACTCAGCATGAAATCTAGCAATTTGTCATGACAAAGCACTATCACTTCAGGTCTGGAACCTAAAAAACACAATAAAATAGTGCAGAACTATCCAAAGAAATGACGGTAAACCCAAGACAATAGACCGTGCTTTAGTAAACAACTTACAGTGCCTGGCTTCCAAAGTATTAACACCAACAAACACACCAGACATCAAAGATGGCATCTAAGACGTGCAAACCCAAAGTCACGTAGAAAGTCAAAGGATGACAGATGTCAGTTCTTCCTATGTGGAATTTTTATTTCCACAAATGTTTTTTATTCCTGTGGATTTGGTTACTACACTAAATCAGAAAGAGCTCTGAATACTTCTAACATATTACAAGTAAAATAGCTGTCAGAGGCATCATTCTGTAGCTGTATAGCTTAGGAGTCCAGCAGCTGATGAACCTACACAGTCTTGTGCAACTTTGGTGATCTTCTGGTATTTTGACATAATATGGAATAATCCTTTTGCTTTGAAATATTTTACTGTAATTACTATTGTGATCAAGAAAATCATTACTTTATTCCTGCCCACAAACACTGTCTGTTTTTCTTATCATGGTCTAGGAAGCATCTTATCCAAAACAGTAAAAGGTAGTCATGATGGGTTAGGGAAAAAAAGAGGATTTCTTACATCACAGTTTACATTCTTAGTGGCAAGATTGTCGGTCATTCACTGTCATTCATTATCTTGCACAATTAATGCACAAATGAACCATTTGTGGTATGAAATGCAAATCTAAATGAAAGAAAAAAATCAGTGAAAAACCGAATTCTGAGTAGACAGCTTAGACCTTCAACATTGTGTTGTGAGAAAGATGAGACTTTTTAGAGCTAAGGTTCACTATGGCAATATAGGCTCATAAAAATGTAATGAGACCATACTAATGGCAAATACTGTAGAAAATGTCCTTTTCCCATAGATGTCCATTTTCACTAGAGCTAGTGGATTTGTGTAAATAGCATGTAGCAGCATTTTCTAGCCAAGCTACCTAGGGAGGTGGTTGAGTCACCTTCCCTGGAGGTGTTTAAGGAATGGGTGGATGAGGTGCTGAGGGACATGGTTTAGTGATTGATAGGAATGGTTGGACTCGATGATCCAGAGGGGCTTTTCCAACCTGGTGATTCTATGATTCTATAATCCTGCTGAATCTGCACTTTTGTGCAGAAATAAAATCAAGTTCTTGAGAAAAACTAAAGGACAAAGCCTGCAAGAAAAATGCACGGCAGTGGTTTAGGGGGTAGATGGGGAACCCCAGAGACAGTAGAGCTGCAATCCTCATCCCTGCATCTCTACTCCTTTTCAGTAATTCCTTTGTGTGAAGTAAATACCCAAATTATTACTTTGGTGCCATAACTGCAAGCCTGATGTCATCTATTTNAATGTCCCAAGTAATCAACTGCAACATGCCTCAAGGAGCATAGTATATTGTAGATGAGCATGGAACAACATAAGCTATTGTAAATAAGAAAAAAACCCCACACTTTGTAAACATGCATACTATAAACAAAGCAAACAATATTTCTCCTTCATGATTTTAGGCACCAGATCCAGAAAAAAAAATGAGGGACAACTGGAATTTTTAGAGAGAAATAACAAAATTGAAGAGAAAACAGAAAAATATAGTGTATGACAAATGTTGGAAGAACTTAAGTTTGTCATTTAATTTGAAGAGTCTGAGGCACAGCCTCCAAAATCATGAAGTCCAAGTCTTTAAATAATTTTATCCAGGCTGTTTGAAATGGGAGTAGGGATTAACTAGACCTTGAGATTCATGTATCTTATATGTTATCCTATCAGGTATTCTGTGACAGGTAAATTAGTGGTGGTTTTGATGCTGAACATGCAGGCAGTTACATCAATATTTGTAAAACTTCCTTTAGAATTATGAGGTTCATTATTTGCAAACCAAACTGTATTACAGTAGCCTCAAGTACCACTTTCTTCTAATAAGCATATAAGGAACCTGGTTCCTGTAAAAGTTATTTGCCACATATGGCATCACATTAGTGTATGCAACATTTTAGGTCATCACATAGGTTAGTGAATAGAAATAGCTCAATGAAATCATAAGCATTTCAGTAAGATGATGTAACAGTTCATTTAGCATCCAAAGCATGAAGAGCAGACCCATATTGTCAAAGCAAAGAGGAGCAAGCAGCAGCAGTAACACACAACCACATATTCAAAGGTCTTATTATTTTATTGGTGTATTAACATACTTGATTTTCAACCCCTGGAAGTGAAACATAAAGAGAAGCCTGTTCTTACAATAATGATACTAGTGACAAAGTTTTCATAGACTCAAGCCATTATGATTAGCTTTCTAAGTCAGCATCTTCAGTCACAAGCCTTCCAGTGTTTTGGTGCTGGCTTACATCTGCATTGCAGATGCTAAATAAGAATGAACAAAAGTGAGATGTATGACATCCTTTAAAATTACATACCTACATGACTCAGCATGAAATCTAGCAATTTGTCATGACAAAGCACTATCACTTCAGGTCTGGAACCTAAAAAACACAATAAAATAGTGCAGAACTATCCAAAGAAATGACGGTAAACCCAAGACAATAGACCGTGCTTTAGTAAACAACTTACAGTGCCTGGCTTCCAAAGTATTAACACCAACAAACACACCAGACATCAAAGATGGCATCTAAGACGTGCAAACCCAAAGTCACGTAGAAAGTCAAAGGATGACAGATGTCAGTTCTTCCTATGTGGAATTTTTATTTCCACAAATGTTTTTTATTCCTGTGGATTTGGTTACTACACTAAATCAGAAAGAGCTCTGAATACTTCTAACATATTACAAGTAAAATAGCTGTCAGAGGCATCATTCTGTAGCTGTATAGCTTAGGAGTCCAGCAGCTGATGAACCTACACAGTCTTGTGCAACTTTGGTGATCTTCTGGTATTTTGACATAATATGGAATAATCCTTTTGCTTTGAAATATTTTACTGTAATTACTATTGTGATCAAGAAAATCATTACTTTATTCCTGCCCACAAACACTGTCTGTTTTTCTTATCATGGTCTAGGAAGCATCTTATCCAAAACAGTAAAAGGTAGTCATGATGGGTTAGGGAAAAAAAGAGGATTTCTTACATCACAGTTTACATTCTTAGTGGCAAGATTGTCGGTCATTCACTGTCATTCATTATCTTGCACAATTAATGCACAAATGAACCATTTGTGGTATGAAATGCAAATCTAAATGAAAGAAAAAAATCAGTGAAAAACCGAATTCTGAGTAGACAGCTTAGACCTTCAACATTGTGTTGTGAGAAAGATGAGACTTTTTAGAGTTAAGGTTCGCTATGGCAATATAGGCTCATAAAAATGTAATGAGACCATACTAATGGCAAATACTGTAGAAAATGTCCTTTTCCCATAGATGTCCATTTTCACTAGAGCTAGTGGATTTGTGTAAATAGCATGTAGCAGCATTTTCTAGCCAAGCTACCTAGGGAGGTGGTTGAGTCACCTTCCCTGGAGGTGTTTAAGGAATGGGTGGATGAGGTGCTGAGGGACATGGTTTAGTGATTGATAGGAATGGTTGGACTCGATGATCCAGAGGGTCTTTTCCAACCTGGTGATTCTATGATTCTATAATCCTGCTGAATCTGCACTTTTGTGCAGAAATAAAATCAAGTTCTTGAGAAAAACTAAAGGACAAAGCCTGCAAGAAAAATGCACGGCAGTGGTTTAGGGGGTAGACGGGGAACCCCAGAGACAGTAGAACTGCAATCTTCATCCCTGCATCTCTACTCCTTTTCAGTAATTCCTTTGTGCGAAGTAAATACCCAAATTATTACTTTGGTGCCATAACTGCAAGCCTGATGTCATCTATTTTTTTCCCAGTGGCTTTTTTTTTTTATTAAAAAATATTGCATATCCTATTGTGGAAGTTCTAGCATTATCTCTCATGCCCCTGAGTGCTCTGGGTTTAGTTTGTTTTTTAATTTGTGAAATAAAGGGTAAGCCAGAAGCTAGCTTATGTAACTGCACCTCAAGAGGATTTTAAGCAAAACATTGCACAGAAAATATTACCAGTACTAAGATTATGTCACCAAGTATCTTACTGATTGGAATATATTGAGTGCTGTTGGGTGAGTGGCTCATTTTTGGATCATTTAGTACCTAGAAACCTGAAGGTGTAGAATATTTAAAAAATGCAGTAACTGTACCTGAATATCGGGTTATCCTGACCATACAGGGACAAAAGCTGTAATGTAATTTTTTTTCTAAATTTGATTACTTGTTAGAATAGTATTAACCCACCACATCATGTACTGTCTTCCTCATCCCACTCACAAATGCATCAGCATTTTATTTAACATATAACCTTTTCCATATCCTTCTATGAAATGTCAAAATTGAATATCATATCCTTTCAGATCGAAAATGTACCATCCTCATATTTTTTCTTCTACACATTTCAATTAATAAATGAATCATATAACATCATTTTTTTAACTCTCCCTATTATTTTATCCATTTGATTACAAGGGTTAATTACAGAAATGGTCCTGAGTTTTCTGTAAAACTGTGATGCCCAAGGATCTAAAATCAGGCTGTAATACTTAACTTTTTAACCTGTTTTTGATGAGCCTGTTATTAAAGAAATGCACTTCCTTTTATTCTCATGCATTCTTCCCTCATTATGAATGGTTGGTTTTGAATGTGACATGAAATATCTAAAAGGTTCAGATCAATAGTTCATTTGTCCAGTAACCTGTTCCTGACAGGGTCAGTAAATTATACTTCTTATAAAGACGAGTTTGGAATAATCTGTCATAAGGGAAATTACTTTCCAACACTGGGTATATTAAGCCCTGAAGCATGGAAGTTTAAAGCCCTTACTTATCTGACCACATTTTTAAATGTAACTGAATGTTCTCATTATTTATACAAATGTTTAATTCTTACTTCAACAGCAACATCTGAAATGCCTCGGTTTCTAAATAACAAACATCTGAGTAAAGTCTGAAATTTTTAGACTTAACTTCTCATTACTTGTGCTATCCTGTATGTTAAGTTGGGAGCAGTTATTTCTTTGTTGGTTGCAACCATCTGTGGGATGCTTGGTGTGAAAAAATTTGGTAAATGAAAATGATTTCCTTTCAGCTCTCTTAGTCTAAGGAGTAAAAAACATAATCTTCGTAAAGGAGGAAAAACCATAATCCTTATAAAACATTGTGAGAAGCACCTATTATGACTAATATCTGTGTTAATGATTATTATCATGATGTTTCACACTTTATGAGTCTTTAAAGATGGGAAAGATTTGGTAGATCACTGTATGTGTGCAAAGGTAATGACAAAGGTCAACATACAAGAAACCCTAATGTTTAGGATGCTTGGGCCCTGAAATAGAGTCTTCTAGGCCACCCAGAATCCCTGAAAAGTGGACAGAAAGAATCACGCTCTGGAGTGCCAGACTCAAAACAGGGCCAGGATGACAAGGACAATATTTAATCATTGTCACACACAGAATCACAGAATCACAGAATCACCGGGTTGGAAGAGGCCCATTGGATCATCGAGTCCAACCATTCCCATCAAACACTAAACCATGTCCCTCAGGACCTTGTCTACTCGTGCCTTAAACACCACCAGGGAAGGCGAATCAACCACCTCCCTGGGCAGCAAATTCCAATGCCTAATGACCCTTTCCGTAAAAAACTTCCTCCTAATCTCTAACCTAAATCTCCCCTGGGGGAGCTTGAGGCCATCCCCCCTCATCCTGTCCCCTGTCACTTGGGAGAAGAGGCCAGCTCCCTCCTCTCCACAACCTCCCTTCAGGTAGTTGCAGAGAGCAATGAGGTCTCCTCTCAATGGAGACGAAATTGAAGCCAGACCCACAAAGTTCTGAGGGGCTACTACAATTCCAGGAAAGGTTGCTTACTGGAATCCATCACCTGGGATGATAACCTGATTCCAGGAGTGTGTTACATTTTGAAACATATCTTAAGAAAAAGGTGCTGAGACATGTTTCTTCTACATGATAGCTAAATGGCTAGTACATTCATCTACAAAATAGCAGCATTCAGCTTCAAGGCTCTCCTCAGCTTGAAGAGCTGAGATCAACCAAATAACCTTCTACAAAGAAATGATTGATTTGGTAGATGACAGGAGAGCAGTGGACAGTGTACATAGAAATAATATTCAGGGAAATACATAAAACTGTGAGGAAAAATGTGCTAGAGGTAAGCTGAAATATATTTTGCCACAGAGATCTCAACTAGAGAATCTTTTAACTTGTGACCAAGATAAGATAAAAACCTTTTTAAAGAATATCCACAATGGGAAATAAATTTCTCTAAATGTCTGGCAGTATTTATAATAGCATTTCCTAATGCCTAGTAGGGAGGTCAGCTGATTCTTAAGGTTTTATTTTCAGTTAAAAGAAGATTGTTAACTCTTCAAAGGGAAAGAACAATTACGTCTTAAAATAGAAGCAAGGTGTAACTTGAAATAGAGAAGCTCATAAGTACTGACAAAAATTATGACTAAGATGGAAACCTCCACTTTTAGGCTTTAAACAAAATGCCTTGGGCTTTATTTCAGCAATTATTAAGTGTTTCTTTCTTGCTGCCAGATGTCTAAAATGACAGAGGGTAAATGGAAAAGCCATACAGTGATCTTCCAAGTGCTTCTTTATGAAACCCATCTGTATTATCTTCTCATACTGTAGTAGTAGTAGCAATTATTATTATTGTCTTGACTGCTTTATATGATTTGGTAATTTGCACAGCAGATTGCTATCAGAAAACTCTGATAAGTGAAAATCAAGGCCACATTGTCCATAGTTCTGCCTGAATTTTATTACAGAGATTAATCCTGAACTTTCCTTTGATCCTGCAGAATTATGTAGCTGATTTCTTTCTTAATAAATTGTTCACGGTTAGAGACAATGACTTTCAGAATTAAAAAAAATAGTTTCCACAGAAAACAGCATCTATTTTTTTACAAAAGTATTGAAAAGAAGATGTAGACATTTTGCTTTAACTTACATTTTTCAGCCAGATTATGTGGAATTCTGTTGATCATGTCACATTTTTACAAGGAAAAGAACTGAATAATATCACTCTACAGGTGAATTTACAAGCTCAGAGGCCAGGCTTTGTGTAAGCTCTTTTGTGAATTAGCTTTTCATTATGAGATCCCATTCATCTTGCCATCTTGAAATCAGTAGGAGTTTTATGTGAGCAAATGGAACAATACGTGTTCTTCTGATGTCTGAAATGTTCACTGAAAAAAACCCCAAACACTATTAGTTCTAGATCCTAGGAATAAATCCAAAACTAATTGTGCAAGTGATGTCTTTTTTAATCTGTGCTAAACACTATAGTTAGACAAAAATAAGAGTTTCTCTCTTTCTCTACAGATGGTTAAACTTATTTGGAGTGCCTTATGGAACAATCCAAAATCTGACACTGTGTCCTCAATAACTGGATACCAGCATCCAGTTTTTGAAAATCATGTCTTTCTCCTTTTAAGGTATCTGGAATGAAATATTTGACTTGACAAGTTACTAACCACTACTGAAAATCCATGCAAGGACGTGGTACTGTTTGTACATACTTACTCTTTGGTTAAGTGGATTATCATTATCTCTACCTCTTCTCTATTAATAAGCTATATTTGAAACAATACTTCTCAGAGAAGGGCACATGAAAGTTTCCAAAAAACACTGAAAACTTTTGATGGGATTTTGTAAAAATACTTAAATGTACAAGTGGATGCATTACCTTGATTGAAAGGTAACCGAACTCTTTATCCTAAATCATTTTGGGATAAATCCACAGAGTGTTTTAGGCACCTTGCATTCAGCACAAGTTCTTTAGCCTGTAATTTAAGCACAATGAATCTAACCTCTGCTGCATATTTCTCTCTCTTTCACACATACAAAAACACACACACAGATGTCATTAGTACTGTGCATATTTAAAGCATGAAAAGCTACATTCATAAAAGGTTTCAGGTTCTATACTTCTTTACGGAATTAACATCTTCAGTGTGAATACCCAGGCTCCCTATACAATGAATAAGGGAAAAACAATTGGATGTGGAAGAATGAGATTTCCAATGAACAAGGAAATCTCCAAACTGCCCAAAGGCAAAAAGGTTAGTCTCAAAGATTGCATCAATCCTAGTAAATTATAAGTGCCCAGTAAGTCTCTGGCATAGTTTTGTCTCAGAAAAATTATTTCATATTCAACAACACCCATGTTTCAGGAGTTTATGCAGGCCTGTGACCATTGTTATAGTCTCTATCCTGTGACCCTATATTGGAGAATAACTTATTTAGTAGTGTGAAAACATGCCATTGGTATCAACGCCAGAGAAGGAATGGTCCTAGACATACTTTATTTAACTATATGGATATAACATAAGGAAGCTGGTAGTCATTGCTCTTCTGGAATGCAGACGCACCACTGTTCTTTGCATGATCTACTGGAAGTAGTGGCTAAACACAGCTATTTTCTTGGCTTCCTGGCTATACTCCAGTTCTCTTTTGTTAGAATCTTTCTCCATTTTGCAGAACAGCCAGTATCTTCTCCACAGAAAGGATTATGTATTTTAGCAGAAATTTTGTTCATGGCTTTTACAGGTCTCTTCACTCTTGATCTAGATAATCTCAGTATTTGATCCTGTCTTTGTACCACCTTTTTTTGTCCTTGTAATGTCTTGCCCTTCTGAGATGCCATTTCATAAAAGTATTTTGTATACTTCCTCAGAAGTTTTTTAATCTTTATGGAATGTTTTCCTATGAGTATTTCCTCAAAGTTTCAGTGAGGCTATCCTTACTTTTTCTGCACAACTTCCTTTGTAAAAGTCTTTCCTTCCATTTACAAAGGCAAAATCTTTTCTACTCGATGTGTTTGCAGGTTCTGGTGAATTGCTCTGAGAATCTAACTGTCCCTTCCTTTAGGTTTTTTTTCCTTTTTTCCCTCTTCCTTGAGAAATAAAAACCACAAACTACTCAAACCAAAACAAAAAAACCCAAACAAACATACATACACATTCTTCTACCCCTCACCCCTCCAACAAAAAGCTCACCTAAAGCCAACCACAGCCAAACCCCCCATGGTTTTAGCCTCAACGTATCTGCAGAGACGAGGAATGTGTGTTTAATTAAAAGCAGCCTCTGCCTGCTGCTAACATCTGACCTCCACTTCCCTTCCCCAAGAATGCTGAATGTCTCTGTAGTTTCCTACATCAGCAGTGGCAGCAATAACCTTGAAATAAAGACTGTAATGGCTTGGAAGACTCTGCCAATATTGCTACATGGCGGAGATGGAACAGCACCTTGGCCAAGGGAGCCATTCTGCTTTTTTCTGGTGGATGCTGATGAAACACAATGCTTGTTTGTCCCACAGATTAACAGATCAGGGTCCTTCTTCCTTCCTCAGTGCTGTGTGGTGGAGAGCTTGCTGTGTTGTGGGCATGTCCGCAGAGTAAATACAATATGAATCATATAAGATTCTTGGAATTTCTAATGTTTCGTATACTTATTTTTAAAACTTATCATGTACTGCATAGTTGATGCCTGAAACATAAACGCATCATTTCAGAATGGAAATATTAAAAGATATGTAATTTACATTAACATATGGATTCAAATTCTTTAATTATAGACTACTGAGTTTAAAATTAAAGGTAATAAACTAAGAAAGCACACATTCAACACTGATGCTGCTCTAAGCCTTTAAATACGGGCTTGTTAAGGAAATAAAAGAAACAGAACCGATGAGCAGTTTTTTATTTACAATAATCTGCCCTTAAACCTACAAATGGGTTAAAAAACATGGTTTAGTCATTTCTATCTGCATGGATGACAGGTGTCTATATCAATAACACTAATTAGTTACCAAGGGAAAATCTACACTGTTATTTTGCAATCAAAATTGATGGGCCTCATCGAAGGTTTAGCATATTACGAGAACTGCCAGTGCTTGAACAGAAATAGGATAATTCTCTTAATTAATGCAGATAGTTAGTATTCTATTTAGAAAGAAAAAGCTGCAATGATAGAAAAGAGAAGCTTGGCACAAGGAAAATACAGATACTTCTGACAAGTCACAGACATGTCTTTTGACCTACTTTCAATATTTAGAAGATTCCAGTGTTACATAACTGTTAGCAATTATGTTATGCGTACTCAATAAATCATTATTTCATAGCCACAAAACATAGAACAGGTAAGAAATGATGCTTTTCCAGATTTAATTTAGAAACTCCCATATCTATGTATCCCAGGGAAATACATAATAGAAATTTCACTGTTTAGCTCATGTTATTATTGGAAAGGAATAGTTAATATTTAAGAAAATAATCTAAATACTTGCTACTTTTTTACTGAACATGATGACTACCTCGTTCTATTATGCTGAAATATTTAGGGGCAAGGTAAGTGCAGTCCTGGAATCATGGAGGAGCAAGTAGTTCACCTTATCTGATAAAAGCATCTTGAAAATGTAAAAACTTTTTAAAATTCCTGGAAATGTAAGTAGAGCCATGTCTACTTGAAAAAAAAAAATGAGAAATTAAGTAAAAATCCTCACTGCTTCTGCCTGAAGCTTGTTCATGGCCTGAAGAGGGTGTGTAACTGCCCAGCCACTCACAGTCCCCAAGGTTTCATGCCTTTGTCCTCACCCAGTAGCACCCTCTCGCCCGGCCCCAGTAACATAAGGGCAACATATGGTGGACTTGGAGGGTTGGTATACGCACAATGTTTATATTACTTGTTAGTAAAATAATAGCACATCAGAAAGACAATGGCTTGCTTCCCAGAATAGTTGAAAGGGATGTGTAGAAGGGAAGCTGTTTTACTGCCTCATCTCTTGGCTTCGCTTACCCGTGTCTCTTCTTTACCCACATACAGATTCTCATTTAGTCTTTTCCATTTATGACATATCTTCTGTAATTTCACCAGTGTGCAACGTCTGGCAATAATTAGCTATATATAGCATGTAAGTTAGAGGCAAAGTGTTAATATTTTATGATTTTTTTTTTCGAGTACTTCCCCCATCTATAATTAATTTGCATTTAACAGTGATATGAGAAAGTATATGTTGGCTATCATTTTCACTACCAAACTTATATGCTCACAAGGGTTCACTGGGCACAGAAAACTTAACTTAATGCTAAATCTCAATTTAAACTTTGCCATGGAAATTTCTGAATGACAGGACAAATCTCACTGTTATCTTAATCTCTCCTTGGCTGAATACGAATTTACACTTGCAAAAAAAGCCTCACAATCTCCATTAGGTATGATTTAAACTTGTATATTGCAGCCTTGGTGGTAAGAGAATCCCAGTTCCAATGCAACAGAAACTGAAAGGATTGTGTGATAAGCTAGAGAACAATATTTGCAACTGCCCTGATCTCATCATTCCAGCTGAAGAAACAACCAGTGCAAACCAGTTAAACAAATTAAGTTATCTCAGTCTGCTCACGAGAAATAATTGATAAGCAGTTTGAATTGTAGTTTTGTGATTGTTTAAAAATATTTAAGGTATGTTTTAAAAAATATGAGCTGTTTTCCAAACACAAATCTAAAAATTTTAGCTCTATTTATATATTATTTCACTGTTTATGTGTAAGTGATCAGTGAAATGAAAAGTATGTAGTACATTTTTAATGGAAGAAAAGAAAGTCCTCCCTATGCTTATCTCTAGCTTTGAGAAATATTGATCCTGATACTTCTTGAATTATTCACCCTAAATCAACTGTGCTCTACTTACTAGCTCAATAACTTCCTACTATGTTGTCTCTGTCTTTGTTTTATAGTGGACGGTGGTATATCAACATGTCAAGTATATTGGTATTATGTTCTTGTCCTTCACTTAATTTGTCATATTTTTCATATTCCTACCATGGCCATCATTCTTCAAGACAGTAGCATATCTCATGAATAAAAGGAAAGCAATTTTAAACCCTACCACTGTGAAAAAGGACTATGTGGGAAATCAGCAGGTAAAAAAAAAGGAGACAGTAATGAAGAGATATCCAGATTGCTTATCTCCTTTTATTTCAGGCATATTGTAGAGTAGTTCAGGAGTGAATGCATCTCCTGTTCCAACTTGCCTCAGAAAACTTTATCATCATGACAAAGTTAAATACCTGGACAGATTAACTTGAAAGAGACAAAATTTGACATGTATACTAAAGTCTAGTCTTAGGAAGTGGATGAGCCAGGAGAAAAATGCTGAGGAACGTTGGAGAGGAAAATATATTTCCCATAGCATTCTGTCTTGATGAATCTCTTGTGCTAGAAAGAAATGGCAGTGGGTATAGTAACTCACAGTAAAACCAGAGAAACCTATATAGCAGATGAAGGTATTCTCAATGTAAATCAAGTATGAAGAGAAAGTTACATGAAGCATTTGGAACAAGAAATGGACTTTCTGGAATTTTGCCATATTAATAGCTTACAACAACAACAATAACAAAAGGAAGAAAAGAGAGTGGGTTGCATAAAGCTGCAGGCTTTTCTATGCTGTAAAAACAGGCATGGTATTACAGTATTGATCTTGACTAAGTGTGTTAGACAATGTTGGGGTTTTGAGGTAATTTTCTTTATATTCAGTTTATCTTGTTGGAATTTAGGCTGAGTTTTACGTTATGATAAATGACGTTTCAAGAGCATTGACTTGTAAAGGAAAAATGAGTTCTGGATCGTGAAGTAGAATCGAAGAAATGAGTATTTAGATAAATATGAATGAGTTTTATTACTACCATGCATGACTGTAATGCTAAATGTAGGGTACCTCATAGTACAAAGAAGCTTCTAAATAAATAAAATATTTGTACTTGGCTTTCAGTTCTGAAATGGAATGGAATCAATTGTGAATGGAATCAATAAGAGTAGGTTAATATCCAAGCTTAGAGAATAGCATGTAAGACTTTCCTTTGCTCAGGTCAAAAAAATCACGAACACTAAAGCAGTTAACAGAAAAAAAACCATTTTGGTGCTATTTGTTCATTTAGGACTCCAGAAAAAAAAATTATTTTTTTGGGGGAAAACATGGGTCTTAATATTTTGAAATCTGGATGATTAAAAAAACAAGAAAAAAGAAAAGCGCATAAATGTTTATAATTCTCTTTTTAAAAGATAACCAGTTTTGATGGATTTTTTTTTGTCTCTTCTCTGATTTTCCACAAAATTATCATGGTGAGAATTCACAAGGAACCTGCTTTTGATAACTTCAGGTAAAATTCCAGTTAACAAAGATCAGAAGAGTTAAATTAATTATGACATGTGATAAATTATATTTAACTGAGCATATGTCCCATCTGCACTTAACAAAATTTTATTAGATTAGTAAAAAGCATATGCTTTAGTTCAGGGTCCAATAGTAGTTTGGCATTAATAGAAAAATAATAAAATTAAGATTTAAAGACAGCCTGTATTTAACAATGTAGAAAAGGATGATGCATTTTTCCCTACGAAGGCCAATCACAGGATTATCTTGGAGGGAAAACAGCTAAATGTTGCACTTTGAGAAGACTCATTTTAGGTAGCCTCCCACAAAATAACACTAGAGGAAGAGGACAGAAATTTAATATAGATAGAAACAAATAGTTCTGTGCCACAGAACCCAGTAAATCTGTAAATTGTCTTTAAAGAGACTCTAATGACTATTCACGCGTGCATGAGATAATCTAGGCAAAGGAAAGAAAGTCAGGTTGCGTTATGCAACCACTATGGGGAAATTTCTGAAGAACACAGTTCATGAATACTGATACGAGTTGTAAGTAAGAGGAACAAAAACCCCACCAAAGTTATGGAAGAGGAAGGAGGATAATTTATTTTTTTTTTCTGAATAGACTAGTCCCACTTCTATTTTATCTATATTTCTTTTTGCCTTTGGGTTAAGTCAGGGAGTTAACACTTCAGCTGAGCTGGACTCTAACTCCACTTGCTCAGGTGGCTGCACACTTGACTAAGGACAGGTTATTAGAGAGCTGTGGTTCCCTGCAGAACTCAAACTAAAAATGCAAATGAACAAGACTGACACTGCATGGAAAGATTATAAACTGGTAATAGTATTATACTTGGCACCTTTCACTAAGCTTAGGAAACCAGGGCTGGTGCAGCAGTTAGGGTTGGAAGTGGTTTTCGGTTCTAGTAGGAACACTTAATTTTTCTTCAGAGCGAACAAGTTTGCATTGTGAAAATTGATAAGGAAAGAGTCACCTATTTGGAAACAAACCCATACAGCAGTCCAGTTGGCAAATGTTTTTCAACAACTTTAAACTTTTGCCCTTCTTACACCCATAATCAGATTCTTTTATTTTAGTAATCCTCTGGCTACTTTTATTAGTCACAGTCTGCAATTCTTATTTACACCCTACTGATGAGTTTCATTATGATAAACTTTCCCTCTCACTGGGTCAGGTGAAAAATCCTCTCTCCCTTTTATAAGAAAAAATTGCTCTTACTGTTTGTTCTGTTGATTTACTATTCACACAGATTATTTCCTTTTCCATGAGTGTTTGATTTTTTCATTCTCTTCAAAATATTTTTGACTTCTCCAAATATGTTATTATGCAATTCAACTTTTTGAAAATAATAATAACAACAATAACAATAATCATCATCACCACCTTTAACAAAATAAAAACATAAAACCAGCATTTTCTTTTTTCCCCTCTCACAATGTCAGTACCTTTAGATATTATGGCATTTTTAAATTTAATTCTTGTGTTTCCATATATGAAAACATAACTATCTAGTTACATGATGGACCTAACCTGATGTATTTTGTCTCAGTATTATTATACTATAAAGTCAAACACTGCAAAGTTATAAACCATGTGGCACTGGCGGTAAAGTAAGCTGAGAGTTAGAGTATAGTTGCAACATGACTGGGGGGAAAGAATCCATTAATGAATAGCTTACATAAATAAGGTAAACTGTTTCTTGAAGTGCATCTACTCTTTCTACTTAAGGTTCTTTGGGCTTTTTAAAAAATATCACCATTCTTTACCCTTACCATGTCAAATTAATTCAATAGAAGTGGAAAAACTGCAACAGGATTGCAGGGTAAATTATGTTCATAGAATCATAGAATCATTTGGCTGGAAAAGGTCTTCGAGGACATGAAGTCCAACTGTACCTGTCCACTACTAAACTACATTCCCGAGCATCTCATCCACCCATATTTCAAATACTTGCAGGGACACTGCCTCAATGACTTCCCTGGACAGCCTGTTACAGTGCTTGACAACCCTTTAGGTGAAGAAATTTTTCATAATAGCCAATCTAAACCTCCCTTAGTGCAACTGAAGGTGAGTTCCTCTTGTCCTGTCACTTATTATTTGAGAGAAGGTACCAACACCTGCCCTCACTACCACTACCTCCTTCCAGGTAGTGGTAGACAGTGATATGGTCTCCCCTCAACCTCCTTTTCTCCAGGCTAAACAACCCCAGCTCCCTCAGCTGCTCCTCATAGACTTGTGCTCTAAACCCTTCCCCAGCTTCATTGTCTTTCTTTGCACACGCTCCAGCACCTCACTGTTGTTCTTGTAGTGAGGGTCCCAAAACTGAATACAATATTTGAGGTGTGGCCTCACCAATGCCAAGTACAGGTGCAGAATCATTCCCCTGGTCCCGCTGGCCACACTATTTCTGACACAGGCTAAGATGCTTTTGGTCTTCTTGGCCAGTTGGGCACTGATGACTCATATGCAGCCGGCTGTCAGCCCACACAGAAGTTGTCCCTCTTTGCCTGACAGCTTTCTAGCCTCTCTTCCCTAAGCCTGTGGTGCTGCATGGGGTTGTTGTGCTTCAAGTGCAGAACTCAGCACTTGACCTTGTTGAACCTCATACTGTTCGTTGCAGCCTTCCATCCAGCCTGTTCAGACCCCTCTGCAGAGACTCTCTGCCCTTTATTTGATACATTTTGCATTTGTTGATTGGAATTAAATGGTGGCTAACTGGAATGTCGTAAAGTGGTTTAAATTCCAAGAGTAAGAGAATAGGCTGGTCAGAAAAACAGAGTCTGAATCAATGACTAGATCATAATCTAAACGTCAAAGAATGTAGTAAAACAGATCATTGACCTGTAGGTCAGTCTATAAACACGTTGTTGAAATAAGGTGCATATCAAAGATTTGAACTCTAACAAGAAGTTCAAATTAACTGAAAAGTCAGATGAATAAAATGTTGAGGAAGGAATTAATTGGTGGGTAGAATGAGGCTTTGAGGTTAAGAGAGGTCTTGTATGGATTGGTTTGATTTTTATCTAGATGAAAACAAATTAATTGAAAGAAAACAATCTAAAAGATAAAAGGGGTAAGACTCAGTACAGTACAGAGTTTCATGCCTTATGCATCCTGATGCTGAGGTTCTAATCAATTTCAGTTTTATTGACAGACTTGCAAGTGCCTCTAAAGCAAATCAGATACTGTAAGTAGAATGGAAATTACTCAACATGACCAAGTAGTTTCTTTGAGAAATATGTATCCCTGGGCTACAAGTGCTCAAAATCAATGCTTAGTGCTATAATATGGATGGTGGACAATATTGAGAGGCATAAAAGATATTTATGATGTTAAGTTCCTTTGTCACTGAATTGTCACTGGATTGTCAAAATGAATAACTGAAAACCTATGTATTTAGTTTAACAATCTCTCTATGGAGAATTGATGTTATGGGTTAAGAATTCTAATGAAAAATAATTACTGAAAAAACATCTTACTACTCATGATCATGTCCACGAAATAAGCATTCAGAAAAAAACCCAAACAAACAGAAGCCTAGCTAAGCTAGAGATATGCAGACATTTGCAGTCAAACAATGCATTAAAAAGTTAAGCCCAAAAGGCCACTCTATATGGGAACTTCTCACAAACACAATGTTAATAATGGTTTCTATATGGAGAACCTTCAGGCTGAAGTTCAGAGAAGTGGCTAATGAACAGGTAACATATGTTAATAAACAAATGGATGTGCCTTGATTACCTGCATGTGGAACACATTTTCTCATTCAGTGAGACTCTACTAACTGACATTTACTTAGTCCTTAATTCTTTTATTAATATGAATAAAGGGGCTGGTCATATTTATCTTTATCTAGAAGGATACTGGTACATAAAACATGCATGTCTTTTTATTTTCCTTTGCAATGCTCTAGGATCTTTTCTTCTGTTTGTACTGTATGAAGTCTAATAGCTCAGATGCAGAATAATTACACAAAATAACGAAACTATTTGCAAACATCTGTGAATCCTTTTGTTCCAGAGCTCATTTTGCCACTATCATATAAATATAAATATAAATATAAATTTATAAATATATAAAATTTTTGTCAGGGTATTTGAATTACAACTGAAACAGGAGTAATAGATGGATTATGAATATGTATCCATATTTATTTTCTCAAGAAACTGTAGTTCACCCATTTCATTCTTAGGAAACATTGTGAGAATACATGTTCTGGGAGACAATACAAATGGTGTCTAGGTTGCTGTTGGTTGATGTGTAACCACTGTTCACACTTTGTAGACAAATTCTTCTTTTTAGTAATATACAAAAAAGTCTGAATAGAAGATGACGCATGATAAGTATAAAAGTTTGCACTGTTCTTTACTCACTGAGGTCACGTCACCTAGAAGTGTTTTGTTTTGATTTGAGAAAGAGGATTACTTGAGTACTGTTTCTTTCCACCTTTGTACCAGGACATATGTAAAAGGGTTACACATGAAAAGGTACTGAAAACAGTATTTCTTCCTGTATTGGAAATTTGACCTCTAAGATGTAAAACATCTGTGACTAGTGCTTATCTGGCATTTGCAGAATCGGATGTTGAGTTAATATAAGAATAGGCACACACAGTTAAATATAAAATGTGGGGAAGATTAAGTAAAATAAGCAAAGTACTTGTGCATTACTCTTTTTAGTTTACTGCACCTCTCTTATCCTAGAGCAATTTGCCTATCTTTGGCCAGATGAACATGAAATGATAAATATAAATTTTGCTTATCAAGTAAGTGTGTTAGAGCTTCTGCTTCCTTCCTCCTACAGTGTGTCACTGTCTTTGTGTCCCTAAATTGAAGTGTAAATGCCCTATGGCATTGCTTTTAGAAACAGAACTGTGAGCTTGTAACTTTCCACATTTTTACATTAATTTTGTTAAAATATTTTCCACGCTGTGAGGTTAAAAGACAAAAAGGTTATTGATGACATTTATTTTAGTCAAATGTAATTTTTTAATTAAGTAACTTTCTGAAAGCGCTCCTTTATACAATGAAGTCTTATTTAAAACACAAGAACATGTAAGTTACATTTCCATTGACATTCACACAAAGGGAGAAAAAAACATCACATTCAGAATGTGATTAAAGCATGATGATCTACCTCTTAATATTATTTTATGGTATTTCAGCAGAATAGAAAATAATTCATTTAGTTCTAGAGATTGGGCTCTATAGGATAAAGATTAATCATAGAATAATAAAATGCCTAGATGTATGATTGTATTGTCTTAATACTTCTAGCAATGAGTTTCCTAGGTACCTAAACCTCTGCTGCTTGTTATAACAAATATAACCCTTGGCTCAGAAAGCTGAAAACCTCAGAAAGCTCAGTGGAAATGTTACTGCATGACCTGATTTATTTCTGCATCAGGCTGTTGCACTGGCACTAGACTATAAGATCTCAGAAGTAAAAGCTCAAGCCTTTTCTTTAGGCTACAGTTCCTCCAAGAACACAAAATTCATGAGGTCAGTGTTTTGGACCAGATCTAGAGGAAGACAAACTTTGCAGCCTGTCTGCAGAAGACTCAGTTCTAAAACAGGAATCCTAAGGTTTAGCTCTGTAAATTCTTTCAATTCTATATCAAGTGAACATTTGATGTAAAATTAATCAAAATTCTTCTATCTCACTTTCTTTCTTGCCTTAGCCGTATAGAGAGCGTAAGAACCTGTACCTCAGTCTTATATAACTTGAAAGTATAAGCCTAAGAGCCAAAGTTCTGCACAAAACACCTGGGAGTTCAATTTACTGTCTTGAGTGCTGCCCATTTAGCATTCTATCTGTTATAAACCCCAAACTGGGATCATGTTTTCTCCTCAGGGAGATAGTAGTTCTGAGCATCAGTACTGGGCATATATAGTTGACTTCCCGCAGGAGTCTTGTTAATCAGTGCCCTGCAAGTGATCATACAGTCGTGTCTTGCTTGCAATTCAGTGGAAGATAGCTCAAATCTAAAATTAACTCTAAGGCTTGCAAACAGTCTTTGCAAATATCCCTTTACTTTAGAGGAGATCTTAACATATCACTTTTGTAGTATTTAATGTATACCTGTATTCATTTTTATACCATGTGCAAATATGCTAGATTAATGTAATCTCACTCTATGGTATAGACAAGTCAAGACAAAGGCAGTGTGACTGTAAACAGAAGATCTAGGTTGTTCTCCTTTGAGCTAAAGTAGAAGCAATTTTCTAACATTTCAGCTAAACCTAATCCAAGTAAATTCATTTTCTGAAAATTAACTCCATGTTTTTCAGACATCATCTGTCTCTAGAAGTGATAATGTTTAATGTTTATTTTTGTTACCATAAAAATGGGGCATTGGTATGCAGGATGACTATTGCTTATATTTAATTGCATAGAGACCAAGACCATCCTCCAGCGAGTGGACTATTGTAAGTCAAAGGGGTGAAAACTGGTCAAACCTGAAGAGAAGACCTGACAAGACAGGTGATCCAAAGCTGGCTGACAGAGTATTCCATTCCATCAACATCATATTCATTATAAAACTGATGGATCACAAGGGTCAGGCCCTCTCCTTCAATGGCCAGTGTACAATATGGACCTCATCAGTCCTTCTATCACCTGATCCTGAAACCTTGCATTCATGAATCCAGTTGCTGAATCAAGTTCCCATCTACTGCTGAGTCCAGGCCAGGACTTTTCCCTATGTCTGCTCTGCAGTTTCAGTGGTGACATATACTCATCAGGAAGTTCAGTTTTGTGTATTTGTATATATTCCATTATTTTCTTCTTAGCAGTATTTTTCTTTTTATTATTATTGTTTCATTAAAACTGTTCTAGTTTTAGTTTCCAACTGACAAGTTTCTTTCCCTTATTTCCATTTCCATTCTTCCAGGGTGGTGATGGAGGATTGGGGGTCCACAATTACTCATACATAGCTGCTCACCAAACTAGAAGGGAGGCTAAATAATGACATAGACCCTGTATGCACACCAGCTCGTGACACATTTTGGAACAATGGTAGCAAAATAAAGTCACTGTTTTGACACAAATTAAACTGGACTAGTTTAGAATGAATATGCAGATTCCCACTCTGTCACTTCCTTGACCCTTATTGAAAGAGGGTCTAACCAGCTGCTTGGCTTATGAAAGTGGAAGATTATCAGTCTCAGATGAGAGGAAGAATTCAGCAGATGTTGGAATGGTTGATGCCAATTCTGTTAAATTCTTTGGCTAGCAAATTTGCAGAAAAGTCAAAAGACATGTGGGAGTCAGCATAGATTCCATACCGACTGTGCCATGACAATTTTTTTCAGCTGTGTCTTTCAGATGAAGCACTTTGCAGAAATCCAGAACTTTTAATTGATCTTCCCTAATCCTTCTAAAATATTTGATGCTGTGAATTGCTCTCATTTGTTAATAGTCCATTTGGCTGCCCTGATTAGTCCATCAGTAGTATCCGGTTCAGTTATATGAGAAAGAAGTTATTGCCTTATTAGGCAAAGATGATTCCTGAAATGTTTTTTTCACTTTCTTCAAAATGCACTGCATATGATGCAGTGTTGATGGACAATATTAAGGACAGCTCCAAGCATGTGTTACATTACTCCATGTTCTTGAAACCTGTAAGTGTAAAAAGTTTGCTCATGACCTGCAGATAGCCTATTGATCACTGATTATTTTGCTACAAAGCACAGGCATCTCTCAGTCTGTCAAACCCAAAGCCTGGCGTTTGTGCTTCCCATAGGACAAGGCATCTTTGTAAGAGTCCCTGCGGTGTCCACAGACAATGTGTGACTCGGATTGTCAACAAGTTTTGTTAACTTGGTAATGAAATGTGGTGATTGCTGATGGTATCACAAAACACATCAACATGGCTAGAAATACTTCAGTAAATTATAGTGCCAGCCACTGGCTGAATTAAAAATTAAGTTTTGAATGGGAATATTATGCTTCTGTCGTCATAGTTTTATGGTTTCAAGATTTGGACAAACTGCTGTGTAAATGCCTCATTCATTTTCACCTCTGCAGTTTTCTGTAGACACCTAGTGTCAAGTGGCAAAATATGATAACTAGTACTGAAGCTGTAGAGGTCTGTAAAAGCTCTATCATTAACACTCTAATTATCATATTTCAGATGAGACAGCAAAGTCATAGAGTTCATATGCTTGAGGGAACATACTGTATTTTTGATAGAAAGACAAAGGTGCAGATCTAGTTGGCTAAAACATTAGGAAGACGATCTCAAGGCTAATTTTGAAGTATGTAAAGTAAACTCATATCTCAATTCAAAATCTGATTACAATAACTTCTGTAATTCTAATCACCTTGAGGGACATACATATTGCTGCTGACAGACTGAGTTGAAAAGTCTTCAGTGTATGAGCAGGAGAAGAAAATAAGAACACAATAGAAAAATAAGATCAGAAAGGACACCATTCACACATGCATTCAGACTATGCCAGGTTTTGCCTGTGACACATTTGTAGATTACTGTGCCTCGCATCTGCACTCGATCTTAACCTATAATTCATGAGTGAACTTTGGAAGGCTGGTGCAGATTTTCATATCTTGATGGCAAGCGAAGGTTTGTTTTCCCTGTAATAGTATGAAACAGGAAATCTGTACAAGTGCCTCTTGGATCACTCTTGACTACTCCAGGGGGTTTATTGTGTGTTGTTTCTTTACTGTTTATTTTCTTTGAATATAAATGTGTGAAAGCCAGATTTAGTCCTGAAGCAGAATTTGTATGGGTGAACTTTGGCAAGAAGGTGTTAATATCTCAACAGAATTTACTGGATTACTGTGTTATTTGGGAGCTTTTTACATTTAGATGCAGAATACACATGGAAATTTAAACTCTATGAACCATAATAAGATTAATTATAAAGTGCAACAGTAGACTTTAATTAATGCAAACTACAGCATCTCTTTCTATAGTTAGGAAGTGTGAGTTGCTGTCTTTTCAAGCAATAGACATGTTCAAGTGCCCTACAAAATAATTACAGTCTGAAGTGTTCCCCTAAACTTAAACCAATAGGGAAAAACTAAAAATCAAGACAAAAAATTCACCTTTCCTTGGATTTTTATCTCAGTTTATATTAAAGAAATCATAATTGTATTTTAAATTTTAAAAGCTATACTCTCATTTCAATGCGGTACCACTGAAATTATTAAACTTATTCATGTTAAAACGGAGAATAATTTGTTCAGCATAATCTAGTCTGAAGGAAATTATGACTTAACAAGGTCATAACAGTTTCCCTAGCGTCTACAAGAAACCTATAGTAGGACCTCAGAGATAGTTGGAAAAGTTGGTTATATTAAATTTAGACATCTGAAGGTTAAAGTAGGAGAATGAAACATGGTCAGGTTAAGTGATGCTATTAATGCAATGACTTCACAGACAGTCTTTCTAAAGCATTAATGTATAATCGCATAGTTACTTATGCTTACACATCCCATTAACTACTATCCCTCTTACACCCAGAAGAACTTGTAGAAAATTGAACTTATATGTTTGAAATAAAGAAAAGAAATAATAAATGCATTTCTTTTCTATTCTTCATTGTCTGATCCTGGAGGCTAAAAGTGCTGTATCTTGGACTTCACTCTTAAAAAAACAATCAAAGCTCCATCTCAGCCTGAATTCTCTTAAGTTTGCCAAACTTAAGTATTCAGATGCCAAACCTAGTTTTGAAATCAAGGATGTAGTACCCAGATAATGCACTGGACATTGGACAGGTGATCAAGATATTTGTATTCATTTGGACCTTTCCTTTAAACAAGCTGCTCAGTTTGCTGTCTCAGTCTCACTCTTTGTGAAATACTGTTTTACTAGTCTAGGGTAAAATATGGTTGTTAAGACCCATTAATATTGAGAGGTCATCAGAAGCAGTGAGAAATGCTGGTGCCTCCTATGAATCCACAGTAATAGGTTTGTCTGAACTTCTACGATGGATCACAATTTTACACTTGATAAGGTAAGACTGGTTTCTGTCAAAAATTCTGGATGCACTGAAAAAGGAATCTCTTACAGGTCAAAACAAAAACCAAATAAAGTCTAGAATGGGGTAATAATACCCAGTTTTGAGTTTTGGAGGTCATCTTAACATTCTAAGGCACTCACAGTATGAATCCATTCCACATATTTGCAGTCAATCGGAAGTATTCTACTGATATAATATGTGTTGGTCTGTTCATCTTGTCTGTTCATTTACCTCTTTCCATGTGTATGCAGCCTTCATCACTAATGGAAATATTCTCAGGGCTATGATTGGTTTTTTTAAAAAAAATTTTAGTGTTCTGATTTCTTGGCATGCTTGTTGTGTTTGCATATGTAAGTGTTTATGTCTATTTCTGGGCACATAAACTTTCATTATAAATGCTGACAATTGTATTTATATGGAAGAATTTATATCTAGAAATATTAATATTTACAAGTACTTGTGATCAAGAAGGATAAAGGTATTTAATGTTTTTGGGCAGATCTGAAACTCCAGCTGCTTTGTAATTCTTTATTTCATATATTGTTTATAATTACAATTTTCACCAATCACACATTTAGTATTTGATTTCTGTCAAAACAGTGCCAGGAAAACAGAGATGTGTGTGCATAAAACACATTACAGTATTATGTATATAAATATTCACTGCAAATACAGCACTTGAGGTCATTACAGCTGCTTACTTCATTAGAGAGAAAAACCTGGTAACATTATATTCTGTTCCATAAACACTGGGGAAACTAACAAGTACGACAAAGATGCTATCACTCCTCAGCTGGACAGGAGAGAGGAAATATATTGAAAGACTCATGTGTTGGGATAATAACAATGAGATCGCTCAGCAATTACTGTTGTGGGCAAACAGACTTGACTTGGGCAATTAATTTATTGTCAGTCAAACCCAGAGTAGGATAATGAGAAAGTGAAAAATAAGTCTTAAAACACATTCCTCCCATACTTCCTTTCTTCCTTTTCTTAACTTTGTTCCTGAATTCTCTACCTCCTGCCCCACAGCAGCACAGGGGCATGGGGAATGGGGTTTCAAGTCAGTTCATCTTGTTTCTGCCACTCTTCTCCTGCTCCAACATGGGGTTCCTCAGATAGAAGACAGTTCTCCATAAAATTCTGCAACATCCTTCCCAAAAANGCTCCAACATGGGGTTCCTCAGATAGAAGACAGTTCTCCATGAACTTCTGAAACATCCTTCCCAAAAACTGTAGTTCTTCATGAAATTCATGAACTGCTCCAGCGTGAGTCCTTTCAGTGTAGGTGAAGTCCTTCAGGAACAAACTGCTCCAGCATATGTCCCCTGTGGAGTCACAGGCCCTGCCAGCAAATCTGCTCCAGTGGGTGCTCCTTTATCTCCATGGATCCACAAGTCCTACTAGGACCCTGTACCAGTACAGGTTTCACATGGGTTAATAGCCTCATTTGTGTGCATGGGGTCCTCCATGGACTCCAGGTAGATCACAGAATCATAGAATCATAAAATGGTTTTTATTGGAAAGACCCTTAAAGATCATCCAGTTCCAAACCCCCTGCCACACTTTCTACTAGTCCAGGACACTCAAGGCCCCATCCAACCCGGCCTTGAACACTTCCAGGGAGAGGGCATCCACAGCTTCCCCGGACAACCAGTTCTAGTGTCTCACTGTCTTCATCATGAAGAATTTCTTCCTAATATCTAGTCTAAATCCTCCCTTTTCAGATCTATAGCTATTGTCCCGTGGCCTATCACTACATGCCCTTGTAAGAAGTCGCTCCCCAGCATTCTTGCAGGCGTCCTTCAGGTGCTGAAAGGCCACTGAGCCTTCTCTTCCCTAGACTGAACCACTCCAACTCTCTCAGCCTGTCCTACAGCAGAAGTGCTCCAACCCTCTGATCATCTTCTGTGTTCCAACAGTTCTACATGCTCCTTTTATTGGACACAACACTCCAGGTGGGGTCTCACGAGAGGGTTGTAAAGCAGCAGAATCGCCTCCCTCATATCTCCCAGGATATGGTTGAGCTTCTGGTCTGCAAGTGCTCTTTGTAAAGTCATATCAAACTTCCCATCAATCAGCACCCTGAAGTCCTTCTCTCCTGGGCTGCTCTCAATCACATCATCCCCCATCCTGTACTGAAACTGTGGATTGCTCTGACCCAGTGGTAGGACCTTGCACTCAGCCTTGCTAAACCTCATGAGATTCATACAGACCTACTTCTCCACCATGTCCAGGTCCCTCTGGACAACATCTCATCCTTCTGATGTGAGAATTGCACCTCTCAGCTTGGTGTCATCTGCAAACTTTCTCAGGGCGCACTTGATCTCACTGCTTACATTATTGCTGATGATATAGAAAAGTTTATTTAAAAAACCCAAAACCCAACATTTTCTTTTTTAAAAAAGAAAAAGATTAAACATCACTGTGCCCAGTACGGGTCCCTCAGGGACACCACTTGTCACAGATCTCCATTTGGACATCAAGCTATTGGCCACTACTCTCTGAATGTTACCATCCAACCAGTTTCTTATCTACCAAACAGTTCACCCATCAAATCCATCTCTCTCCAATTTAGAGAGAAGGATGTCATGGGGGACTGTGTCAAAGGCTTTACAGAAGTCCAGATAGATTACATCCATTGCTTTTCCCATGTCACTGATGTGGTTACCCAATCATAGAAAGCCACTAGGTTGTTCAGGTCGGACATGCCCTTGGTGAAGCCAGTATGGCGCCAAGGGCAAATCCTGACTGAAAACCTAGATATCTGCTCCACAGTGGGCAACCTGCCTCACTATTGTCTGCTATGGATGCAGGGGAATGTCTGCTCTGATTCCTGAAACACCTCCTCCCCCTCTTTCTTCAAAGATCTTGGCATCTGCAGAATTGTTTCTCTCACACATTCTCACTTCTCTCTTCTGGCACATAGCAGGGTTTTCCCCCTCTTCTTAAATATTTTATCCCTGAGGTGATACCATCTTCAATGATGGCTCATCCTCGACCAGTGGCAGGTCCAACTTGGAGCCAGCTGGCACTGCTTCTATTGGACATAGAGAGAACTCCTAGCAGATTCTCACGGAAGCCAGACCTGTAGTAGCACCCCCACAATCAAAACCTTGCCTCAATAGACACACTTGTTATCACAACAGAGGAGGATAAGGATAAGTAGGCTAAAACCCTGCACCTCTGAGAAATATACACAAAACCCTTCATTTGCTTTGAGAGAAGTTTTGCTGGGTTTATAGTGAGTGATGCCATACACTTGGAATTTTTCCATTCCGTTCTTTGTAGTCAGAAGTGATCTTCAAAGCTTCAGAAGTTGGTGCTGACAGAAAACAGCATATCTTGTTGCTTTTTGTTTATTCTGAAAATAGATCTTCCTGAATCCACAATCCCGCTAACCTTTTTTTTTCCTCTGTTCTAATATGGGGAGGTGGGCATGACAGCTGATTAATCGTTGGCAGAGTAACATTCAGCGGATGGATTAGAAATCTTATCTTACTAAACCCAGCAATATCAGGAATTGATATACAAGTGACTTCTTCAACTAACATCTCAAGGCAAAACACGCAGTTTTAATAAGTTTACAGGAATGTTGCTAACTCTTGCAAATGCATCTGTGAAGTGAGATGGAAAAATGTGTTTGTGTCAGTACAGTTCAGGCTCACATTTGAACCCAGGCACATCTGCAAATAACCTTTTGCTACTTTTTCAAACTGAGCAGCTGATGTAGCTTACAAACTGACAGCCATAGCCAAATTTCACTTAGACAAACTGGCTGTTGCCTATTTTTGCTTTTCTTTATTCTATGTCAGATGCAGTGAACTAAATGCAAATAATACCTTCTTCAATCATCAGGGTGTTCTACGCAGGACAGATTCATTTAAATTTACATTTACATGAGTAAATAACAATATCTATTCTGCACCGAGCTTCCATAAAGATCTTAAAATGCCTTTTTCCAAGCTACCTTATTCCCCTTTTTGTCTAGGGAGCCCAGCTTCTCAAAGCACTTTACACAGCGAGAGTGTCTATGCAGGCAAGCTGAACGAATAAAGGGCAGCACTTAATGAAAGTTCTTTGGTATAGCTCAGCCTGACCTTTGTCTGCTGTAATGCAGTGTAGTTCCACTGATATCAAGGAAAATGCAACATTTTATACAGAGTGAGAATACAATTCATAATATTTATTAAACCTTTTTTCTACTTTAGAAAGAACTAAGTACCCAACAGAGGTAAATCAATGTAGTTTCATTGAAATCGATGTAGATGTACAGCTTTAAAGAAACAAGAGACCTGGCCCTCCAGCCTTTCACAAACGTATATGTTCTTTTTGCTGATAGTGTCTTCACCTGCTTATGAACACCTGATATTACAAGTAAGTTTTTATGTCTTTGCTATATGTCTTTCTGCAGTAGCACTGCAGAAAGCATGAGCTTGTGCCACCCTCTCTAACAGTCACCACGACAGCATTGCTAAAGTCACCAACTTCCAGACTGCAGGTTTCCTCCATTGCATCCTGCGAACCCTTTCTGCCATTTCAGATGTGTTTTCAGCACTGCCTGGCTCCACAGTCCCTAGGCATGACTGTGTTGTAAACATAAACCCAGGCCTGGCACAAACTGCCAGGTGAGGCTGTTTGCCTTTGTCAGGTGCACCACAGGACTCCCGGTCAATGGAATACATGGCAAATAAAAGTCTTTGAAGTCATGTTAGATTTTGCAGACTACTACAGTGCCTTATACTGAAGCAGTTAAGGACATTCTTTAATCACCTCAAACTGCCTGAGGCAGTGCTAGCTGGCCTGTAAGGTTATATTCAATAAAATATTCAGTATCTTTGGGTTGGTTTGTGAAGTGCCCCAGGTTTACAGGGCTGCTTGCAGGCCTTTTCTAAACAAGTTATGCAGCTCTATCATTGGGACATGCTGTGGAGAATATGCCAAAATGTTAAAGAGATTCTGTATTTCTGATTCTGCAACAAAAATATTGTTTTTAATTCCTCTCACGGGGGCTCTTCACTCCAACATCTAGCTTCCAGAGAAAAGGGATGGGAAAGAGATGGCTCTTCCCAGAGATCTTTCTGAGCTTCACACTCATGAGCCTGCTCCTTTCTGGAAGTGCAGGCATGGGTCTGTTCTGGATCCTGACTGGGACTGTGCTGGTTTGGCAGTAGTAAGTATCTCTGAGGGTGAATCACTGATGCTTAGAGCAGAGGGTCCAATGGGCTGTGTTAAGAGAAAGCAACATGCCTGAAAAGTTGAACCTGAGATATCGAGCCCTTCCAGGTCATGTCAACAGTGGTAGACAAAAGTGAAGATCTAGCCATCTCAGAGCTTGAAGGGGAAGAAGTAGGGATTAGTGTCACAGTTTTATCCCTCCTCAGCAGCTGAACTCTGGGAAGTGCGTTCCCAGTCCCCCTTGCTCTGAGAAAAAGGGAAACGAGTCAAGGAGAAAGACTTATGGGTTGAAAGAAAAACCCTAAAGCAAATTTAATAAAGCAAAACCACTAAAAACGAAAGATAATAAAATTAATAATAGATTTATAACATTAATATAAATATATACAAATCAAAAACCACACTCTCCTTATGACCATGCTCCCCCAGTGAGTGTCACGTCTTCACTGACACTACAGGGTAGGCACAGGGAAAATCCTGGGCTGGACAGGAGCTGGATTTAGGGACTAGATTTGGGAATGCACAGATCAGGATTGAGGGTAGTAGTCTTTGTACACAGTCTTTCTAGGAAGTCAGAGGTAGAAAGAGAGCTTGACCCTTGTGATCCGTCAGCTTTACTGATTGTGGCGTATGTGGAATGAAATACTCTTTTCATCAGTTTTGTGTCATCTGTCCTACCTGCTTCTCCCTGCAAGTGTGACTATTTTTCATCCTTTGATTTACGGCATTCCACTAACTTCAGCAATGATGTTGTTTTCTATAGAAATAACTATAAATAATGGTATTGCTGCATACCTTTTTCCCATTACTTGACATTAACTATAAATATTAAACTTTATCATTTCCAGAGGCAGACACTGCAAAGCAAGTTATTAGGAAAATGCAGCCTATTAGAAGAAGGTTTAACTGAAAAGTTAGAGGAGAATTGCTTCTGTTTCAGCTCAAAGCAGGACAATGATGCAATTGGATCCAGAGATCTTCAAGGCAGTTTCAGTCTTCTTGGATTTTTTGAACCTGGTTGATAAAGATAACTCCAAGTCCCTACTTTCAGGTTTTCCTCTAATGATAGTCCTGCTCTGGATCTGTCTCAAAAGGAAACTCACATTCTCCTTTGTAACAGTTCACACACTCTGAAGCTGCTAAAGAGGAAGCTCCACTGAAATTAATATTTTTTCTGCTTCTAAGTCTCAAAACCGGGGAGTCTGCAGCTGCATGGAGAATTTAACTGAAAAGTTATGTGCGGTATTCTGCACTGCTTAGAGAAGAACAAACTGTTACGTTTGTCTCTGTCTCTTCTAAATTTGCATATGGTTGAAAGTGAACCATCTCAAGGGCAATTAGATTTGAAAGGTATAGAAGGGGCAAAGAATAATATTGATCAACTTAGTATTTTT